>CM076903.1:58812144-59379573 GCA_039519145.1 Kokia cookei
AAAGCTACGAGAAGTGGAAGTCAAGCTAGGGGACCTCTCATCACATTACATCACTATTGGAAGGCTTCAGTTTAGGTACATTACTTTTGGTAAAAATGGCACGTACAAATGATACTATTATGTGTCTTCAGTGGATGGTGATAAATATTGTTTTGGATTACTACGAGTTGAAGAATTGAAATGATGTATTTTGAAAAGAATAACTTAAAACACATCGTTTGAAAAAAAAAATTCGTTATACTTGTGTTAAAATCTCCGATACTGTATGTAATGCTTCTATATCGGGTTTATACGTGTGAACCGGGTATAGGGGTGTTACATTGGCATCTACGAAAGGGCTGCAACAAATGGTAAGTTAATGTGCAACTTTTTTAAGAGTTCAAGAAATTTACCATATTTTTCTTTTCGTGGTTTCTCTTTAATACTTTAGGATATGAAATTCGAGGCTTGTATTCTCTAAGCACTACCTTATGTTCTTTCTTGCTTTCCTCAACCTCATTATTTTTCTCAATAGCTTCTAGGTTCAGATTTTATTCAGGCTCGACTAATCCTTTCACGCTTTGAACAGTGATTGTGTGGATTTGCTCCTTTGGGATAGTTTCAGTGTTACTAGGTAGATTACCTTGTGGTCTTTCTAAAACCAGTTTAGCAATCTATCCGATTTGATTTTCAAGGCCATGAAATGATTTTTTTGATTTTTCAAAACTATCTCGAGAGCATAAATTGATGCTTGTTGATTTCTCAAAGTAGTCTCAAGGCCATGAATTGATACTTGCTGATTTTTAAAAGTTGTATCATTGTTTTTAAATCTAACCTCAGAAACTGAAATAAATTTAGCAAGCATCTTTTCAAGGGTCAATTTCTTTTCTTATTGATAAGGCTGTTGAAAAGCCGAAGAGGGTTGTGACTTTTGATTTCCTTGACTACCCCATGAAAAATTTGGATGATTCTTCCATTCTGCATTATAAGTATTGTAGCAAGGGTTATTTTGAGGTCTAGAATTATTACTCAAAAAGTCAGTTGCTCATACTCGATGTTGGACTTGAAGGGTGAATATTCAGAATTCATCATCCTTGCTCTCTTTTCATCGCACTGCATCATCAGATGTACCTGTTTAGAAAAATTAAAACCATTAATTTTTTTTATTAAGAGCTTTAACCTGATTAGCCAACATAGAAGCGACATCAACATAAAAAATTTCTACTACCTTTAGAGGTTTTACTCTTGTAACTTGCCATTGATAATTATTCAATGTCATCTCCTCAATAAATTATTGGGCTTCTTCCGATATTTTTTTATTCAATGTTCCTCTAGCTGCTGCATCAATCATTTGTCTAGTTGAGGGATTGAAACCATTGTAAAAAGTTTGAACTTGGAGCCACAAAGGTAATCCATGATGGAGACATCTTCTCAACAAATCTTTGAACCTCTCTCATGTTTCATAAAGTTTTTCAATATCAAACTAAACAAAAGAAGAGATGTCATTCCTCAACTTAGTTGTTTTAGCCGACAGAACATATTTTAATAAAAACTTCTTTGTCATTTACGCCCAAGTAGTAATGAAACCTCGTGGTAAAGAATTTAACCACTGTTTTGCCTTAATCCTCAACGAAAATGGGAACAATCGTATGTGTTTGGCGTCATCAGTAATGCCATTGATCTTGAAAGTGTCGCAAATCTCAAGAAAATTAGTCAAATGAGCATTCATATCTTCTTTTTGCAAACCATCAAACTAAACATATTATTGTACTATTTGAATTGTGCTCGGCTTGATTTCAAAAGTGTTCGCATTAACATTCGGCCTGACAATTCTTGATTCAGCCCAATCAAAGTAGGCTTAACATAGTCATACATGATTCGACAAGTAGGAAGGATAGGAGGAAACTGATTATTTTGATTGTCACCCATCTCCACAATATCATTTTCCTCTTGATCGTCTACTAAATTTTGTTGACTTTGCCTTGCTTTTCTAACCTCTATATTATTTTTGTGAGCAGTCTTCTCAATCTCACAGTCGTAAAGAAATGTTCCGACGGGTTTCCTCTAGTCATAAGCCAAAAGAATCTGTCATAAGCAAATAAAAAGGGAAAAATTAAAAATGCAAGAATTAAAAAAAATAAAAATGTCTAAAGTAATAGAAATAAAGTTTTCCTAATATTTCAGTCCCTGGCAATGACACCAAAAACTCGATACAATTGAAACTAACTAAAAATATGTCTAAGGCAAGTGCACCTATCAATTAATAGTATAGTTGTAACAACCCATTTTTCAGTGGCGTCGAAAACAATGGTTTTGGGACCACAAACATGACAGGAAAATTTTTATCATAAGTGTCTAAATTAAATAGATCAATAATAATTTTATATGGAATTTGGAATTTATGAATTTTAATTATTGAATTAAAAGTTAGCAAGTGGTTTGGTTCAAAAGTCAAGTGATTTTAGAAAATGAGGTATCGGGACCTCATTTCTGAAATTAAAGGTCGTAAATATTTTTATTAAATATTTATTGAGTCTTATTATATGCGAATTAAAATTTGGTTGGGTAATTTTGATGATTAATTGCTTAATTATGGAAAAATGAGTAAATTGTAAAAGAGGTAAAAGTTAATTGCTATTGATTAAAAATAATAAAAGGGACCAAAGTGGTAATTACACCATAGTCAAAAAGTCCAAGCGGTGGAGGATATGATTATCAACTTTTGGATTATTTATTCATTTAGTCCTTTTTAGTTTAAGGCTAAATTGTAAACAAGTGGTTTAATTGGAATTTAATATAATTGAAAGACCATGAAATTGGACCCTCTTTAATTGGCCAAATAATAGAAATGATATGAAACTCTTTAGATTTCTGGTAAATTGTAATTAAATCCCAATCAAATGAGAATTTATTAATTAATTTAATTTAGTATGATCAGGAATGGTAGTTTCGAGGCCACAACTTCGATATGTCAAACCGTAAATATTAATTATTTAATATTTACAAGGTCATAAGTACTGTATTAAATTTTGGTTAAGGAATTTTTATCATTAGATAATTAATTAAGTAGAAAGGACTAAATCATAAAAGGTACAAGAATTGAATTCTATTAATTGAAAGGTAAGTTAAGGTACTTAAATGGTAATATAACCATTAGTGACTTGGGTGGACAATTTTGGCTTAAATTTTGGTTGAAATTAGGTGTGAATAGAGGGTAAAATTGTAAATAAACAATTATAATATGATTAAATCATGAAACTTATGAAATAAGCCATTTTTCTTTTAGTTTCTTCTTGGGGAGAAAGCCGAACCCTAAGAAGCCATGGATGAAAGCTTCGGTTGGATTTAGTTCTTCATTTGGGTGAGTAAATTGCGTCCGTTTTTAGTGATTTTTATGTTTTTGAGTTCGTTTTAGCTTAATTTAGCTAGCTCAAGGACCAATTTTTGATTTTGATAAATGTTATAAATTTTTCCATATGATGAATAAGCTTATTTTTGAAAGTTTATGGAAGATTTATAAGCTTGGTTGTTAGATTTGATGATTTTGTAAAGTAATTTTTGGTAATTTTTATGTTAAAGGAATAAATGTATAAGGACTTAAGGTGAAATATTACAAAAGTGTGCTGTAGAAATGCTTATAAACATTCGGCAAGCTGGAAATTAAAAGTAAAATGGTTAATTTACAAGTTTGAGCTAAAGGATTAAATTGAATAGAAGTCAAAGGTTAAAGGCAATTTTGTAAAAATATAAAAAATATTTAATTACATCAAATGATTAAAAATTCATGTTGATTTAAATAATTGAGTGAAATTATTGTAATAGATCAAGATCGAGTCACCGATCGTGGAAAAAGAAAAATTACAAATTTGTCCCTAGAGTTCACTTTAATTGCAATTTCGTCCGGTAAGTTCGTACTATTAACTTTCAAATTTGATATTTGTAATTATATATTTATTTTGAATATATTCCTAATGGCGGATCGAGATTGAAGGTTTGAGGAGTAATTTGATTTTGGCTCAAAAGAGCGTTATTTTGATTTTGGATCGAAAAAGCATTATTTTGATTCTGGGCTCATAAGAGCTAACCATTCTAGGCTTGTAAGAGCTAACATCCTGGGCTCGTATGAGCTAATTTTGTCTGGGCTCGTATGAGCTAATTTTCTGAAAGACTCAGTGAGATCAACCTGATGCTAATGCCACGAGATACGAAGATATTTCGTTACTCTTTCCTTAACCGAATATGTTATTTTGTAAGTTAATTATTCTTACGAACTTACTAAGCTTTTTTAAGCTTACCTGTGTATCTGTTTACTGTTTTGTAAATTCATCTGTTGTTGAAGATCGGATCCTAAAGAAAAATCACACTATCCCGGGAGCTCATTCAGTAGTCTTTATATCACTTGGCTTATATGACATGTATTAGGATTGTGTTATTTGAATTGTTTTGGGGTAATGATTAAATAGCATGGTAACATTTTGATGAATGTTTTGATATGTATTCTTTGTTATTATGTGAAGAATTAAATACCAATATGAAATCTCTATATAGGTGTGATTTTGAGAAATTGGTAAATGTTGTAGACTATTGTGCAAACTTAGAAATTTATGTATACAACTGACATATACATACTTGTTTCGGTAGAACCCAAGGTTGTATCGGTAAAAGTACAAGGTAGGAGAGAGGTTGTTCACTGACCTGATTTGTATCGATAGATGGAAGATAGGTATCGATAGTTATACTCATAGAAGTACAGGTTGCTTGTGAACTTGTATCGGTAGAAATGGTAGGGTAGAACTTCTTACCTCTCTGGAATTTTTAGTATCGGTAGAAGCATGACTTGTTTCGGTAGTAGCGTCACATGTATCGGTAGAACCATCTTGAGTATCGATAGAACTCTGCACTATTTTTGAACTATTTTTTGACTTGACAACTACCGAAACTTGTCCAACAGGTATCGGTAGAAGTCTTCAAAAATCATGGAACTGACCTTTTGCCTTTGTTGAGTTGTGATTATAATCGATTGATGATTTATGATGTGCTGGGTGCATATTTTTATTAAATAAGATTGAATGAAAAAAAGATGAACAGTGATATATGAAAAGTAAGACATCGAGACCCTAATTGGTGACGATTTTAAATTTTAAGTGTTACATTTAGTGGTATCAGAGCTACGATTTATTCAATTCTCAGACAAAGTGTAGTGTGAATAAAGTCTAAAAAGTACATGCCATATAAAACTGTGATAGTGTGATATTGATTAAACTGATCTAACTCTTATTTATTTGCATATTCTAAAGGTGTTATCTGAATCTGAACATGACGAAAGTGATGGAGTTTAAAATAATATCTAACTATTAATTCTGGTCCAAGTTATAGTATATTGGTTTCATTAATATTTGAAACAAAGAGTGGCTTTATAACCGCTATCTCTGAGTATAGGTAAATGGAGAGGGATTAAAGACGTAATGATGGATCTGAAATGACAGTGCCAAATATTATTCCTGGTATGGTATATTTTTTCGATATTATTATTGGGTATGCACTGATTAAGATTGAGTTAATTTATTTAAATATTACATTATATTAATAATGAATAGGGTTAAATTTTCCAACCCAATGAGATTAATGTTGAATCATAATCCATTAGGATAGAATTGGTATGTCGAAATTATTTGCTGAAAATTCGTGAGTATGATTTTTTCTGTCGATTTGATGTTACTATCATTTCATAAATTTGGGTATGTCAAAATTATCTCCTCTAGGTATTTAGAAAATTAGTTCATAATCGCAAATAACAACATCTCACAAATAATATAACCACAAGATAAAGAGAAACTCATGATAAAATTAAAAGAAATTAAAAAGATGTCTTCAATCTTGATGGAAATCTGCTTCAAATATGGCTTCAATGGTATTTTCCAAGTTGTTTTCTTGAATAATCTCTGATGGCTTACTCTTCTATTCTCATATTTGGTATTTATATGTCTTAGAATGCCCAAAAAAACCTAAAAATTACATTTTTCGCGCATTTTGGAGTCTAGTTCGTAAAATCTACATGGCCTGGCATACACCCGTGTGGCTCACACGACCGTGTGTCCAACTTGTGTGGCATGGGTGTAGCCCGTGTGACCCCTGTACCTTGCGCAAATCTTCTGGTTTTCACTCCTTTTGCTCTCAAATGCTTTTCTAAGTATAAAAACATGAATTTAAAGGTTTAGGAATATAAAATTCATCAAAATAATCATAAAAAAAGGTACTAAAAATGAGATTAAAAAATGTTATTTTTAACACTTATCAGCATAAAAAGTTATTTTACATTTGAAAGTATTAACTTTAACGGAAAAATTAGATAGATGGACAAATATTTTTAAATAAAAATGGTATAGAAACTCAGTATCTCAATATTAAAATATAATAACTAAATTTTAAATTTCAAAAGAATACAAAGATCTTTAACATATTTAAACCATAAAAATATTTATGTGAAAACCATCCCGTCCATGATTATATCTAAATATTTTATTATAAAACAAAATTAATTTTAAGAGTGATTATATTTGATATATACTTACTTTTATGTACTTTCGTATTAAGTTGATAAAAAAATTTGAAATTTTTTAGAAAAGTTCAATATATTACTTGTGTCAATGATCTTTAATGAAAGGTAGATAGCTTGGAAGCCTCCAGTGACAATAATAATCCACCAATTTGTGAAAAAGATGAATTGATGTATATATATAATATATTAACGATTAAATTAAACATGAATATTTTGCACATCGTCGGTTTTTTTTTTTTTTGAATTATAAAGGAAGAGTAAAATCTTAACAATAACGCGATTAGTGCAACTCGAACCTAAATCACATTTAAGACAATGAACATCCTTAATTATAAGACCAACACATAGAATTCACATGGCGAGGGTTTTAATTTCTTAACAACAAACTAAAGGCACCATCGTTATGTAGTAAGTTTTGATATAAATTCACATTGTTAAATTATATACAAGTTTATAAGTTTAGCTAATTAACTAAAGAAAAGTCATTGAATTGATTCTTAAAGAATTAATGTGATTGAATTCTTTATTCATTTAATCCAACTTCAAGTTGGATTGAAGTTCTAGGATTCAAATTTCTATTAAGATATTATTTTTATACTTTTTCCATTCAAATAGAACTCTTGTGATTGTACGTAAAAAGGAAATAATTATTTTCTTTATATATGGACTAGGGTGCCTTAATTTGAAAGAAATATACTAAGTTATTCGGCTCTGGCTTTCTAAAATAATTTTTTTTTTTTTATTATAAAATTATAATTTTTTAAAAATTTTGAATTAATAAAAATAAAATTATACTTTTATTATTATAAAATTATAATTTAATTTTGATCCTCTTACAAAATTTTCTAGCTTCGTGCGTGCTCTATTGAATTTTAGTGATAAATTTATTTGAGTTATATGTCTTAAACTCAAATAACCACAAAAGTAGCACCGAAATTTTGATACTCCAAAGCGTAAGTTTAAGGTTACACTGGAGTCGAATTACGTTGCCATCATTTGATATTTTGCAACATTTGCATGCAATTGCAATTGAGACCCGCGCGAATAGCTTCTCTTTTTCTGCGCACTGCTCTCAACTAACCAAAACCTCTGTTTCTTTGTTTTCTCATTTTTTTTTCTTTTAATTATTCTCGAAGAACATAATGTTTTACTCTAGAGAGCTCCTTGCTCGCAAAGCTTCTCTTGGCCAAATATGGTGATCTTTTGGTCTTTCATATTTTTTTCATTTTCTCTGTAATGAAGGTTCTCGCAGCAAAAAAAAAAAAATAGAAAAAGAAAAGAAAAACAATAAGCTCTCTGGAACTTTAACTGGATGAGAGAACGCCGTTGGCGAAGCTTCGTTCCCATAAGTTTGCTCTGCTTATTTGAATTCCTTGATTTTTCTTTCATGATATTAACCATCGAAATGTCAAACGTAGATGTTTGAAAATGTACATTCAGTTGGATCTAATTTAAGATTTAGTTGGTTTCCTTCGAAAATTTTGCTCTAATGTATCCTTCAATTTTTATACTCTCTTTTACTTTCAGAAATAAACGTTCCATTGAATATTGATGTGGTGGTTTTTTTCTTACGAAATTCTTGTTATTTAAAGCTCCCTTTGGCTTTCTGGTTGATATAAAACTGGAATGGTTACTTATTTTCTGTTTTTGATCTGGGATTTTATTTTATTTATATTAAGGTTGCTTGGGACTAGGCAAGCGAAGCTCGATCGAAGGAAAGCTAACAAGCTCGACATAGCTCGACTCTGGTTTCTATTTTCCCTTTCAAGTCATTTCAATTTCTTTTTATTGTCCTCTCCTATCTTTAATTTTTATTTTACGTAATTTTTAACAGCGAAGAGATTCTAAATCCTCCAGTTCCGATTGCTCTTCGACTTTCTAGCA
The DNA here is from genome assembly GCA_039519145.1 of Kokia cookei. NCBI lineage: Eukaryota > Viridiplantae > Streptophyta > Magnoliopsida > Malvales > Malvaceae > Kokia > Kokia cookei. The sequence goes on from CM076903.1 coordinate 58,820,567, forward strand.
TTCTCATGGGTAAAAATAAACTAAACTATTGCATTATTTTTCTCATTTTCCCGTCTTTTTCTACAACTTCTTTTTGCTATTTGTTTTCCTAATTTTCTCACTGTTCTCTTTAGGTGGAGTTGTGATTCTCTATGAGAAAAAAGTGATGTTTCTTCATGGTAAGTAAATTTTGGACCCTTTGTGTTTTTAAAATTTTACTATTAACCCTTTTATTCTTTTTACTGAGGTTTTAATGCTCTGGTTTCTCTTGACAGATGATGCTAATCGGTTTCTGGTAATTTCCTTTCCTTTTTCCTTTTTTTTTTTTTTAATTTTCTTCTTAAATGAGTATATTCGATTCTGTTGGTTTAACTGTTTTGAATTTTCTTGTGGGGTTGTTTTGAGGTTGAAATAAGGAACGCATGGAAGGTGATGAACGAGCCAACTCTACTCCCGAAAAGAAAAGAAAAGGCCAAGTAAAATCTCTTTTACATATGTGTGCTATTCCTTCTTTTTTTTTTTCTAAAAAAATGAAATGATGGGATTTTTGGGTTATTCTGCCTGATTGTTTCCATCGAGTGCAGGAGAAAGTCCATTACACTACCTGAAAATGATGAAACCTCCATGGGATTCACTAATATTGGAGAACTTGAAGAAGAAATCTCTATGGGGTTTCAGCAGTACAATCTTAATATGGTGAAGTTTTGTGAAATAAACTCTCCAATTTCCTCTTTTGCTCTGCCGTATGGTTTCCCTTGTTCGAGAGATGTTTGATGAATTTACTGCTATTTTTTTTAAATGAAGAGGCAAATTGGCTGGCTAGGATCTTGAAAATGGAGTTAGATACAGTCCATTATATTATTTTAAAATTAATTTTAATACATATCAGTCACATGCGTAAATTCACTTGTTAATTGTAAAATCCGTAATAAATGTTTGTTAATAGTTAATTACTTGTATATTAGAAAATAATGAACCAAATACAACAAAGAGGAACCGACCCCTTCAAACCAAGGCTTCATGGGGCTTTAATGGAACTGGTTCTGTTTTCCCAGATTTTTACTAGGCCTGGTGACTCGTTTCGGTTGGGTTGATTTGGATGAAGCTTAAAAAATATTTCAAGTGTGAAGTATAGACTTTTTCCAAGCCAAACGGAGCCTACAATTTTTGTCCTATAAATTCGCAATGCAATGCTAAGTGGGGGACTCTTTCCCATATTCTTAAGCTCATTTCTTACCCTTTGTTCTTCGTATTGATTTCTTCCTTTTGAGGAACAGCCATGAGCCATGCCTCTATTGGTTTTCCAGTTTTACAGTACCTTTTTTTTTTTTGGTAAATTGGTTCACGGGGCTACGTTAACATCTCCTTCGTTTTTCATCTGATCCAAATCCCATTCTGACCAGTAACCAGCATGTCATGTTGAGTGTTCATATCTTTAACCTGTTCATTCTTCATTACCAAGATCATGTAAGTGAATTATCAAGGGTAAAGTACATGCTCTTAGAGGAATGGCTTATAAGTTTTGACCCACTTTGCTATTTACAGAATCTAGAAGGATCGGAATAATCTCTTATTAGATTGCAAAGGAAGAAAACACTTCTAGACAAAGCAGTAGTATTATACTTCTTTCGAAATTTTAATCTTTTGTCACCTTTATTGATGGGCAGCAACTTGACCAAGTCGATGACTACTATATTACCAGTGATCCTATGGAGGATAATGCGACCAATAACCACCATCAAGGTTTTCTTTCATCGCTTAACTTTTCTTGTAGATGTAGTTTTGAACATGTACATAAAGTTGAGAATGTTTATCATTATTCTATGCCGTACACAAATCTGGTTCTTTTCCCTGCAGCTGATGACAATGACATCACCTTATTTGATTTGTTTCAGCCTAATACCAATATTCGTGGTCAATTTGAAAGGTAACTTTAAGTGATTGGTTCCATGCAGTGCTGGCAAAGGTTTAAGTTAATAATTCATTAGAATGTCTGAGGACTGAATAATAGCTTAATTTGCGTGACTACTGTGACAGATTTGAAGAAGCTGATGAGGGAACACAAGTAAACTTCACTTCAGATGAGCATATCCAGATACCAACTACTCCTATTCCATCTCCAGCCCAACAAGAGCCTCAAAGAGGTTAGAGTACTATAATTTGAGTTTTTAAGGGAATAATTTGAGAAAAATGGAAAAATATAAAGAAGCTTTCACTTAAAAACTTTAAACCATTTTGGCAGAACTGCTGAATGATATTTCTAAGTGAACTATTCTACTTGATTTGGCACATAAAAATTTTATGAGCATTTGTTGTCATAGATGACGGCTGTTAAACAAGAAGTAGTTAAAATGAGATCCTTTTAATATAAGCCTACTAATTGGCTTTTGTCTTATTAACCCATCAAAAAAAGGGGAAAAGAAAATAAAAAGAAAAGAATGAGAATAAGCTTGATATTCATGCTAATCTCCTGCAGCTGGAGGAACCCAAGAGCGGCATCCGGAACACCAGTTAGATCAACAATTTAATAGAAACAGAGAAGCCAGAGTAAGCATTAATGGTTTTTTTTCCTGACAGTTAGGCCAAAAATGAGGTTAACATACAAACGTTGCTAATCTTAATCTCCTTGAGAAACCAGGATCAACAGAGGCAGGGGCCAGTAAAACAAAGAAGAAAGCTCAAAGGAGTTATCACAGATGAGGATCAAACTGTTATTTCTAACCATGTTTATCACTCCTGGCTTCATGACACTTCAGATATTGCATCCAGAACTCGAAGGAAGAATAAGGTATGCCCCGCATATTGCAATTTATCCCATTCATATTCAGCATAATTTTGTTGCATGCTCAAATTATTTGTTAGCCTCTTAACTTACACAGTTGGCTCGTATTTAGCATGCATTAATCTGAAGCACACATCAGAAGATTCCATGGGGGATACTAAGAAAACAATTATTTCAAGAATCATTGATCTAACATAAAGTGTATGTGCTATAAATCTTGCAGGGGCCCGCAAGTATTCTGTCTACTTTTAAGATAGCTAAGCTCATGGAGCTCCCATCGACTGTGCTAATGGATGATATGTTTTTGAAAGGAAACCAAGAAATCTCTTACCCGGAACCACTTTTAGACCTGTGGAAAAAAAGCAACCAACCTCATCATGACTCACCCTCTGGTTAGAATTCACTGATTCTTGCTTTTTAAGTTCTTGCGGAGATAATGGAGGTTCAGGGAAGTTAATCAATATTATACCGTACACAGTGAGAACCTCACAACCACAACCACAGCCACAGTCACAACCACAACCACAATCACAACCTCATGAACCATCTTCTAAGGAGAGAGTACAGTCTAATCATCAAATGGATTATGTAAGTCTTACAACGATTATTTAGTATGCTACCAGGAAATACATATATACGCCTATGTCTAATTGAGTTTGTGAATGTGAAGCCTTTCGAAGATCTCCACAGTGGAGTTGGTTCTCCATCTCATGCTGCTTCAATAGAGGTACAGCGAGCAAATGTGGTCAATAAGGTGACGCCAGCCGGAATAAATCAGTTTGTCTCCCCAGGAAACTCTGGTATGAAAAAAAAGCTCTCTTTTACAAGTATTATCTCTTCTGTTTGGAGACATCTTGTGGTATCAATTAAGCTTCATATGCATTTTGCAGGAGATGCAGTAAGATACACAGGTAGCTCACTGTCTGGAGATGGAGTCCCCTCAGGTAACTTAGAAGCAAATATCGAAAGGTTTGGGTCCAAGAAGAAGAATGTGCATTCAACTTCGAAAAACAGTGGCAGTCTTGACACAGTGGTTGAAGTGTTCCATGAAGCTGACACTGATTACAAGTTATCAAGGCCAAAAAGGAAAAACTTGGAACCTGATCATGGTAATAAAGCCATCAACTTTTATTTTGCGATAACAGTCTCTGAAATTGCTTTTTCATCCAATATGATAAGTAACAAATAACAACCCCAGTTCTTTCTTGTTTACCATTTTTTTTTTTTCAGATTTCTTGGTGGAAACTCAACTAACAATGGAAACTCCTGTGGATGATCCTCCTGACATGATGACTGAGAACATCAAGAAGTATATTTTCTTTTTGTTCATCCTTTGTAAATTGGAAAGTACAAAATTAACTTGGCACTCCTTTATTGGATGCAGGCATATGAGAACACATTTTGAAACTCCAGGAGCTCCTCAAGTAGAATCTTTACAGAACTTAGCAGCAGGATTGAACAGGAAAGGAGCAGCTCAGCTCTTCTATCAGACATGTGGTATGCAAACAAACATCAATTACCTTAGAATTGGAATTAATGAAAAACTAAGATGAGAGGCCAAATTTGTTTGCAGTCCTTGCTTCTCAAGGTTTCTTGAAAGTGCAACAAAAGGTGGCGTTTGGAGACATTTTCATCTCTAAAGGAGCAAAGATGTGAGGCAGGTAAGTAAGTGGTAGTATTAAGGAAAGGTTATTAGTGATGTTGTAGTTTAGTCGGCATTAACTTTATTTTTGTACAACCTCCTGTTTGATGCTATAACTTGCAGGTTTAATTCTAGATAGAATCTGTTAGGAAAATCATTTTGTTTGAAAAGATTGCTCTTTGACTATTATCAATATATATATTTGGTGTTGGACTTCAATTCTCAAATGGGCTCATTCCAGACAACTCCAACCTTGTTGATTTTTTTCAGTCTATGCCCCAACCAAACGTATTTCCAATAATTTCTTCATCTTTTGAGGAAAGCAATCATTTCTTTTTTTTTTTTTTTTTTAGCGTAGCGGTACGGTGAATTATTATTTTATTTTTTTTGTGTCATATTATAATATCATTATAATATCTAAATTTTATTATCATCGTTATTTTTTATTAACTACAGATAAACATATCGTCCATTTAAATTCATCCTTAATCTTTCTTCTCCCAATTCTCCCAAATCGCCTCGTGCCTCTATTTTTTAAGAAAACAATTTTTACTTAATCTGAAACGTGATTATAATTATAATGCTATCTTTCATATGAGTACATTCAATTTTCTTATATTTTTGGAAAATTGCTTTTTATATTTAGGGTGACTAAATATAATTTAATGACTAAAAATTTTTTGTTATTAATTTTATTATATGGTGACTAAAAAAATATAAATTTTAAAAATTTTAGTGATTAAATTGAATTTTTTTTTATAATTGGATGATTAAAATAAAAAAAAATATGCTTATTGTGAGTGACTATTCATGTAATTTATTTGAAAGATAAATAGATACACCATCCAATCATTTCAAACTTAATGGTACAGTGACTAAAAGAACAAATTTGGATAATTTAATGATTAAATTAAAATTTTGTATAGTCAAGTGATTAAAATTGAAATACAGGAATAATTTAATGAATAATTAAGTTGTTTAACCCTATTTTAATATGTTGAACAGGAATATTTTAGGAAACAAAATATAGAAAAAAAAAAAAAAACTATTATAATCGACTTGTAATTTGGTTAGTTAAACAAGATCTCCATGCAAGAGGGCGTTAATAGTTAATTTTGTTTATATGAATTATTACCTTTTATTTATCATTTGTTGTCTTTTAATCTATACTTACATCAAAGTTTTAATGAATTGGTGTTACGCATCAAACCGTCACCAATTTTATTGGATAATAATTAAAACGCATTCTTTTTTACAAAAATAAATTATATTATTATAAATTTTTATATAAAATTAATGAAAACCCCAGAAATGAAAGGATTTGAAATGATTAAAATACTATTTTTATATTATTATAAAATAGTATCTTTTATTTTTTTTTTTTACATAAAATCAATGGAAAAAATTATAGACAATAAGAGATTTGAACTTATTATTTAGGGTTTACTTGAAGGAAACCCTCTGACTTTGTCAACAATAGAGAATAAGAAAGCCTCCTGTAGTTTTTGACAAGGAAATTGCGCATTGTGTCTGAGAGGAATCTTGTTTAAAGAAAAGATGGATACCATGAATTCTTTAAATCTCATCCTCCGAACACGTGTTTTGAGATTATCGTTTAGGGGTTACTTCTTTATAATAATAATAACAACCCTACCACCTTAAAATTAAAGAAAAAGCCTTCATGTACAACAATGACAGAATCAAATTATATTTATACATTTCTTTGGGTATAAAAGAGGTCATGATTTAGACAGAGAAAGTTTTACTGATACTAAAATTTAAAACTTCAAATCTACTACCCATTGTCGTGAGTAGAAGCACGTGGTGTGGATAGATATAGGAAAGAAATCCAAGCGAAGCCAAAGTGGTCAATTTTATGGACTCCTTCAAAGTCTGCCTTCTTATTTTCGCTTAAATGAGGTGTCTTGTTTTGTTTTCTTTGTTTGAAAGCGGAACCCAATAAATTTATGACAAGGGAAGGGGAAGCCACATGACTTTTATCACTTCACATCAAACTTGCCGCCCATTCAATTTCTTTTCTTTCTTCATCTTTTATCATTTTAAATATCAAATTATCAAATTAAAAAAAAATTAAATATCGAAATGAATGTTAAAACCGAACTCAAATATTAAATTGAATATTAAAATTAAACGCAAATACCAAATAATAGATTAATTTTTTGTCGCATCCAAAATCGACAGATTCGAGAAACAGGGTGATTAGATGTGAAGGTTACCTGTTTTGGAGCACTATTGTAGTATAGCCTGCCACTTTTCAAAATTTTTGCAAGTTAAATCTCGACACATGATGTATCCGTCAGTGAAGAATCTGAGGTTTTCACCTCGAGATGTTTCCTAATTGAAGAAAGAGTATGCCTCAGAATTTTGATTGAGCAAGATGTGCATATCAAGTGTATGAGAAAATTTTGGGAGATTGGATCTTCTTCAAGAGAACGACCTATGAGAGTTATCGTCAAAGATATGGCACCTCCAGTTTGCTCAAACGTTGTGCAAGATGGGTTCTGTAACGTGATTGGTTGGGAGTCAACTGAATGGATTAAATAATCAAACAACATCTGCATCGGATTCTCTTTAAATGTGAAAATTGAAATCCCATCATATAATTAACAAATAAGATGAGTAACCATCAAACCACATCTCGTAATTGCTCATGATAACTTTAATAGATAGTTAAAGAGATTTCCACCTACTTACATTTTGAAAAAAATGAGAAAAATATTATAAAAATTTGACACTTCACTTTCTTCCTAGTTATAAATGTTCGCTAACATAAGCACCAAATTTTCAAAAGCAATGGTGGCACTAAATCACGGGCCTTTCCTCTCATTAAATATAAATCTAACATCACCTGGTTAGGAAATAGGTTTACTAGAAATTGAAACCTGAACCACCATTACGAAGGGAGGTTATTATTCATGACTTAATGGCATAGACTTTAGATATTATCAAATTTGAACAACCCCTAAATCCTATACGTTGATTTAATAGTCAGAGTGTTCACCGTTTTCAAGTGTGGTCTGTGTTTAAATCGTGCTAATTACGTTGCTATTAAGATTTTGTCCTCATTTTATAATTCATAAAAAAAAATTGAAAAGTCCCTATCTTATGATAATTTTTTTTAGTATGGAGAGTGGAATGGGGATTAAAACCTAATGTTTAATGTGAATGTACAAAATTTAAGGATTAAAAACCTTAATATTTGATGTGAAGGTACACAGATCCTATTATTTCAATTGCGACTATCTGAATAAAAAAAAATACTAATTAACATAATCAGTGCTTTACTAATATTTTTTAATCACAACCTTCATTATTAGCATATGATTTATGCATCTTAACTTTTAAGTTAAACATAAGAAAAGGCTGCCTAACGTCATAAGCATCTAGAAGTCGGAAATTCACGCTACAGGATTTATTATTATTATTATTATTATTTATATAATATAATGTAATCACATGAACATAATATAAAAACACAAATATAATGCATAAATACCTCAAAATTTATATAAATATACTTTATTAAATATGCCTTAAACTTATGTATTCTTTTTAATTTGAAATTTGAAAGTTAATTTTTTAATTTTTATTTTTAAGAATTTAATATTTTTAATTTTTTAAATTTCAAAATTTTGGTGTTAATGCTATTAAAATTATTTTGTTGAATTCAGATTCAATATAACATCATTTGTTTTAGTTATGTGACTAATGAGTGAGTATTTTTTTTTTATTTCAACATGTCACACCAACAAATTTAACTATATTTTAACAATTGGACTTGAATTTTGAAATCTAAAAAGTAGAGAGACAAAGTTTTCAAAATTAAATGTGAAGGGATTAAATATTAAATTTGTGAAGAATATACGGACTTATGACATATTTAACTTTCCTTAGTGAAATGTCTACATCTATTTCTAACCCTCCCCCCCAACTCATAAAATCAAAGGAAAAATATGCATAAACACGTTTGAACTCACATATTTTGTGTTATTGTAATACAAATAACAGGGATGAAGCCAGAAAAAAAAAATTAAGGTCGAAATTAAATTGTAATTTTACGATAGTAAAAATATAATTTTACTATTTTTTTTAATTTCTTATGATATCTATTAAAGCGAACTCAATAATTAATCTTCTGCATTCTGTAAATCCATTAAAAATAAAGATATTAACCATAAATTTTAAAGTTGACAATCCCAAACTACGCACCTAAACAACAGCAACAACTTAGTTAAAATTCATTAACGTATAAATATATAATTCTCAAACAATATTATGACATATAAAATATATAAAAATAAGTATGTACACATTAATTGTCAAACGTACATCGTAAGGTAGGTAGGGTGGCCAGAAAAATGAAATTATTGAATTAATTCCACGTAATATAGAATTGGATCTCTCCTTGATGTTGGCCATGATTGGAGCATGAAAACCTTGGAACATGTAATCAAATCTAATTTTAAATTTTTCAAATAAAAAAAATATATATTCATTTGTATTCGATTTCGGTGCCTTATAACTTTCAAGAGGCTCTTTTAAGAAATAAAATAGAGAATTATGATTTTTGCGCTTAATCTTATTTTTTTTTACATAATGTTTAAAACTATTCATAATTTTTCTTTAATTTATAAATAAAAAGATAATGCATTTCAACACACTCAAACTCATGTCCTCTTACATCGACAACAATGTTCATATAGAGGCGAAACTAGAAAATTTTTAAGAAGGGGTCGAAATTAAATTATATACTTTTAGAATAGTAAATATATAATTTTATCATTTTAATAGCCTATATATTTATAATTTTCAAAAGATTAAATAAAATTTGTATCATTTTGGAGGGGTCAAAGTATAATTTTACCATTATAAATTTAAAATATTAAGAGAATAAATGAAAAATTTTCTATTTTAGGAAGGAGGGCGAGACCCTGCCAACCTCTCATGATTCGTCACTCTATTTATACCAATTGAACTAAAACGGATAAAAATTTTGTATTTTAATTTGACAAAAAACACTTAACTTGATGAGAAGCAAAACTGCAAGTAAACTTTAGGGGAAGTCTAAGACTAATATTTGTTGGGTTGCTTAAAAATTATAATTAAATTCAATGATAAACTACGGAATTTCAATTTAATTTACAAATTAAATAAGTAATTTACAAATTAAAAAATAATAATAGTGGAGGGCAGAGGAAATAGAAAGCAGCAGCGTATAGCCCACACGCACATGACCTGACCCTTATTACAACTCATTACAATACATCTACTTTATGTATACGTCAAGTATGTGGTGTGTGGACTGTTTTTATTTCCATCTTTAATAATATTCCCCCTTTCTTGGATATTACATCTAAAATTCTTAACCATATATTTTCAAATAAAATAATAATATTAACAATTCCTGGTCACCTTCCTTTACTTTCTTGGTTATTACTAATAATTATCCAAAAAAAAAATTTACCAGCAGCTTTAACAAATGATTTGAATTTGAATTTTTTTTTTTTTTTTTATGAACATTGAGATGTCTAAGACATAATCTCGAAAATTAGATCTCGAGAAAATCGCTTAAGAGTAACTTCCTAATATGAGCACTAGAAACATCTAATATACGAACATCAACAAAACCACTATCACAAGTCTTAGCAAGAAAGTCCGCAATCGAGTTACCATCTATTCGAGTGAATTGGATTTTAAACTCAGTAAAATGGCATAAAACATCCTTGATTTTCCGAACGACCGTCTCCGAGGGTGCTGCATCTAAACAATCTCGTATCATTTGAATTTGAATTTCAACCTTGCTAATTTTATCAACTTTTAGGGTTAATTGTATCAAGCATCCTTTGAAAATTTAAAATTCATTTTCAAACTTAAAAACATTCTAATCAAGTCTTCAAAAGTCAATATCATACAAATTAACTCCTTTTATTAGCTCAATCATTAATTTAGGCATTAAATGTGTTCTCATATGAGGTGAACTTATTTAAAAGAAAGTGAATAAACTTCTCAAATTTTATCTCTTTTTTAAACACGACGTATTTAAAATAGTCCATATGATAAGTACAAATGTATTTGCAATTGAATTCATATATTTTAAATATGATCAATGTTAGATTCACGTTTGATATATAATGCCCAAATAATGACTAGATTAATAGAAAGAATTGATTAATTTATACTGATATTTAAGATTTTGATTGAGCTAATGCCATCCTCAATCGGGTCTTAGTTTTATTGTGAACTTACCAAAAAAACCGCCTTGTTTTTACAAAGAGAGAAACATTATTTTGAGAAAAAATTTCTATCTTTTCATGTTTTTATATAAAATCTAAAGAAATATATACACGAAATAAGATTAATATCTTGTAAATTTATTATATAAATATTATTAGCTGTACCGTGAGTATAATATTGATATCTTGACAACTTAATTAATTTAAAAATATATAAAGCAACTTAAAATCTGAATAATATTTTGAGGTAATTAAAGCTTGTTTAAATTTAAAAAAAAATTAAAGCACAAGGCCAAATAAGCATGGACCCACTCAACCACCATTTCCGAAAAATACGAAAAGGACTAGGTCAATGAATGCCGAGTTTCTTACTTCTTTAAATCTTTCCTTTTTCTGATTCGTCTCCGCCGGCACCGCCTTCTCCTTCACTCTTTTTTTTACCGCCGCCGTAACACGTGGGTTGGGATCAAACTCCTGCCATTTACAATTTTGCTATTTACTTTTACTGTTTTCCCAATAAAAAGTAAAAAATGTTAATCCTTCGATATTACCACTGTAAGGAGCTTACCAATAGTTAAATTAAATTATTCTTCAAAATTAGTTCTTTCTTATTTATAATAATATTTTTCATAAAATTTAATAGTTACAATTATTAATGTATAATCATCTATTGGATTTTAAAAGTATGGATAAATTACACCATAAATCACTCTAAAATAACGTTATTTTTATTTTGATCACTTTTTTTTTTTAAATTTAGTCACTCTGATTAAAATAATTGTTCGAATTTGTCATTATTGTTAAAAATTCTGTTAATCTATTAACAAATTGTTGGTGTGGCACATTAGCCAATTGAATGACAACATGTGACACTCATTTTTTATTTTTGAATAAGGCTCTTGGCCCTCTTTGTAATTATTCCAAAACACTTTTTCCTTTCTCTTCCCTTTTCTCTCTTATCTCAGTATGTTTCGGTGGGATGGGTGGTCACTGCTCTTTACCACCGAAATAGAACAAGAGAAAAGGGAAGAGAAGGGGAAAAAATGTGTTTTGGAATAATTATAGAGAGACCCCTAAGCTTTAGGTAAAAGTTAATAAAAAAAATGCCACGTGTTGTTATTCAGTTGGTTAATGTTCACTTCAACAATCTGTTAGTGGATTAACGAAATATTTAACGATCGTGATCAACTTCAACAATTATCTTAATTAGAGTGGCTAGATTGATAAAAAAATAACCAAAATAGAAACAATGTTGTTTTAGCATGGCCAGAGGTATAATTTATCTTAAAAATAACTAATAACATGCAACTATGTTTATAAATCATATAATTTTCCCAAAATTAAATATATGCATGCATTAATCAAACCATTAATAAAATTATCAATTAACAAATTGTCGGAAACGATTTCGCATGGAAGGTGTTCTTTCTTATGGAAATCCCTAACTAAGACCTGATCACTTATTAAAGAGAACTTACTTTGGTCAATAGGAGATGGGAGGAAAAGCAGATGTTGGTGCGATCCATGGATTCCTAATGTGGGGTCGTTGGCTAAATTAATTCTAGGTCTTTATTCTCTCAACATGGATTGTTTGTTGAGTGATATGGTGTCTAATGATGGTGGGTGGAACCTTGACCTTTTCCGCCTTTGGTCACCTACGAAAATAATCCAAAGGATTGTAGGGATTCCCTTTCGTCATCCAGCAGATGAGATTGATAAGATTCATTCGGGGCAACAATGAGACATATTGTTTTTCTCTCAAGAGTGCTTACAAGAAGTTAAGGGAAGGGTTGTGGAATCCGAAAGAACAAATATGGAACATTCCCTGGAAATTCAACGGACCTCAATGTGTTAGGCTCTTCATTTGGCTTGTTTTTAAACATCAGTTACTCACCAAGGAAGAAATGGTTCGTAGGGGTCTTGGGCAGGATTCAATGTGTGGGATCTACGATAATGTTTTTGAGGACATTCTTCATGTTTTAAGGGATTGCTCTGCCGCTAGAAGTGTTTGGGATTGTTTAATCTCAATTGATTGGCATACCAGTTTTTATGCCAACAGTCTATAGGATTGGCTAGTTCTAAACTTGCAGAACCATCAGAAGTGGAGATTGGAAGATGTGGAGTGGCAAAGTCTTTTTGGGGTTATCACGTGGCGACTTTGGAAGAATCGCAACTCCTTTATTTTTCAGAATGTTACCTGGAATGTGACTGAAATTATTAAGGTATCATATAGCTGGGCAAAGCAATACATCTCTCTAAATGGTAATGTTGCGACCACCTCCCAAAGGTCAAATTTATGGCCTTAATTAGGTGGTAATTGGGTTTGTTTGAATACAGATGGGTCTATTCGGAATGAAGGTAGGTTACGATAGGGGGTATAGTAAAAACTCAATATGGGGAGTGAATTTTTGGATTCAATAGATATTTGGATAATTCCTCTATTTTTTATACTGAGTTGTGGGGTATTTTGGATGGATTGACTCTCTTAATAGATTATGATTATAATAGTGTTTTGATTCAAACTGATAATCTTGAGGGAGTTCAAGTTATTCAGGAGAAGATAGCAAATGGATCTAATTCTGCTTTGGTTCGGAGGATTCACTAGCTGTTGAGGCACTTCAGCCACTGGCATATTCATCACATCTCTAGAGAAAAAAATCAGGATGCAGATAGTCTGGTCAAACTAGCTTACCATAGTACTTATGATTTATGTTTATACGAAGACTCCTCGCTAGGGGGGGGGGGTTAAGTTAATTTTTGCAACTTGATTTAGTTTTATTTCGTTTCATCAAAATTTTTTTTATCAATTATTGCATTTAATATAATTTGTTACCAAAACTCTAATATTGTTTGAATCAGATTGGACTATTGTTCAGATCGAAAATCGATTCAAAGAAAACTATTAGATCGTTGATTTAAAAATCAGTATGAACTGATTAAATCAAGCAAAACAACTAATCAAACTAAACAGTTAAACCAAATTTTTTATTTTTTTAATATTTTTAATGATTTATTTAATTGAATCGATTCAACCGATTAAACCAATAAACATATAACTTGATCACTTAGAGTAGCGGTCCAATTTGAAAAACTTTGCAAAACTCTTAAATATATTTGTGAATGAATTGATGTAAAATAAAATGAAAATGAAAACAAATAGAAAAAGTTAAAATAATTTACCTTTATTATTTACTGCGGTTAAAATGAAATGAGGGATCAATTGTAAGGGTTGATACATAATTCAGTGGGTCTTTAGAGTGTACGCGTTTTCAAAACCAAAACAAATAGAAAAACGAGGAAAATTGTCTTGACTCTAATATCCTTGGTATCGTGTTGGATTCACCCACTGTCTTTTTTTATTTTTTCTTCCTATCGTAGTGAAAATTTTCTGGTTTTTTTCTTTTTTGGAGTTAAGACCTCTCAAACAAGAAGATGATGATGATGAACAAGAACTGGAGGTTTGTAAGATTAAGACAAGAGTTTCAAGTTGGTGTTTTGCTGTTTTTTTTGTGTCAAAGTTTGGCTTGTTGGTCGTTGAATGAAGAAGGTAAACTTTTTCACTTTTTTGTTTCAAGTTTTGGGTTTGGTTTGTTTCTTGGGAAAATAATGGTTTTTGGTAATGGATATTTAGGATTTGCTTTGTTGAGACTAAGAGAGAGAGTGGTGAATGACCCATTTGGTGCTTTGTCGGATTGGAAGGAAGAAGATGGAGAGATTAACCATTGTTCTTGGTTTGGTGTCGAGTGCTGTGATGGCAAAGTTATTGCTTTGTAAGTTTTTTTTTTTGCACCAGTGATTGTTTTTGGGTGGATGATGTTTGTTTCCGAGAAAAGAAAGGAAATGTAAATGAAGTCTTCTGCCTTTAATAATTTCTTATTTACTTTTTGGTCGGGAGAGTTTCATTTACAGTTTTGAGATATGATTGTAAGTTTTACCATAATATCGAATACTAGCTTTGATTTCTAATTTACCAAATTTCAATATTTTTATTTATTTATTTGTGAAATGGGGATTTTAAGTAGATTTTTTGGTCAGATAAAGACAGTGGTATTTGCTTTGAAGATGCAAAAGATCATACTGATTCAAAGTTTAGGCAAATTATGATGGATTATTTCCTTTACGTTGTTTAAGGATTTGATGGACTGAATAAAAATGCAGGAATTTGAAAGATCTTTGTCTTGAAGGAACACTGGCACCTGAGCTTGGAACTCTAATTCATATTAAGTCTATGTAAGTACGAAGTGTCTTATGATCTTTATCGGATTGTTGATATCAAAAGCAAAGTGCAATTTGGCGATCTACTTTTCTTGTATGCATTATTCTGAAGCCATTTTTTTCCCCCACAGTATCCTGCGGAACAACTCTTTTACCGGAACTATTCCCAAAGGGATCGGAGAACTGAAGGAATTAGAGGTGTTAGAATTGGGATACAATAATTTCAATGAACCGCTTCCACCTGG
Source organism: Kokia cookei (assembly GCA_039519145.1). Classification (NCBI taxonomy): domain Eukaryota; kingdom Viridiplantae; phylum Streptophyta; class Magnoliopsida; order Malvales; family Malvaceae; genus Kokia; species Kokia cookei. The sequence goes on from CM076903.1 coordinate 58,835,684, forward strand.
ACTTAGCAGCTATCTCTCCCTAACAATCCAGTAAGTCAACAATTCAATTCTCATTCCCGGATCAATGCTGTGTTTCTTTCTGGTCTTTGTTATTAAATTATTTAATCCTTGTTTATGCTCTTCTAGGAACAGTGACCAATCGGAAGGTGCAGTGCAAAGGAGATTCCTGAAAGAAACGGCGCCCCCTTTAGTTCCAACTCCTTCTACATATTTAAGGGGTGCTCCTGTTCCACGACCTCCCTCTGCTCCTGGTTCTAAACCTTCTAGAAATGATACAGTACCTAATACTTCTGCTCCATCATCATCAGGAAGCAATCCTTCTATTTCTCCATCTAAGCCAAATCATAAAGCAGCAATACTAGTCGGAAGCATAGGGGGTGGTACATTTCTTTTAATATTAATAATCATTGCCTATCTCTTGAAAACTTACAAGGTATCTACCGTGAAACCTTGGGCCACAGGGCTAAGCGGACAACTTCGGAAAGCATTTGTAACTGGTAATTCTTCTGTTCTTTTAAAATAATCTACATCTCATTAATAAAAAGGGAATCATCCAAAATATTTACACCCGAGTCCTGAGTGACAGACTCAAATTCTGCCAGAATATTTGTTATATATCATCAATGACTTGCATTTCAGGTGTACCAAAGCTGAAGCGATCAGAGCTTGAAGCAGCCTGCGAAGATTTCAGCAATGTAATTGGTTCTTCAACGATTGGGACAGTGTACAAAGGGACACTGTCTAATGGAGTTGAAATAGCTGTGGTCTCTGTTCCAGTTGAATCTACCAAAGATTGGTCGAAGAATTTAGAAACACAATTCAGGCAGAAGGTATTGCACTGAAAAATTTCCGTCTACACACAGTTGCTTGATGTGTTCTAATGGTCTGTCTAACTATTTTATTTATATGGTTTCAGATTGACACATTATCAAAGGTCAACCACAAAAATTTTGTTAACCTCCTCGGATATTGTGAGGAAGACAATCCTTTCACTAGGATGTTGGTTTTTGAATATGCTCCAAATGGCACTCTCTTTGAGCATTTACACAGTAAGTACCTGATTCTTGTTTTTGGGGTCTTGTAGATAGACCTCTAACTTATTTACTGTTACCTGGGTGTCATATTTCTAACGTAGACTTCAAGCATTTAGCGATATGAATGACAGCCGCCAAATTCTGCTACTTGGTGTTTAGAATCTGGAACTGGGTTAGACTTATTTGTTCACAATATATAATTAATTTCTTGTTCTTTATGTTGGATCATCCTTTATAGTTTGACCTTTTCAGAATAATGCGAAAGACCTGGTCTGTCCAACTTGTTAATTGAAGGAAACTCATCCCACTCTTTTGACTTTTGAGATGTGAATGTCATGCTGTTGACTTTGCTATATAATGCTGTTCACCGGATTTGTACAAACGAGCCGTCACTTGAAACCTCATATGTAGGAATCCCCTAATGTCAGCGACATTAAACCTCTTAACTCAGTATAGAAAAATGAAAGAAACGAAACGTCAGTCAGCTTCTGTTTTTGTGCTAACGACTTTTGATATCAAATGTTAACCAATGCACATCACCATGAAAAAGCAACTTCATGTTTTTCTGTTGTTGCAAGCATTTTCCTTTTATGTTTCCCTTGAGTCTTAAAGCTTTGAAGTAAACATTGTCTTTTTAATTGATATTGCAGTTAAAGAATCTGAGCATTTGGACTGGGCTATGAGGTTGAGAATTATAATGGGCATGGCTTACTGCCTCGAGCACATGCACCAGCTAAACCCACCCATACCCCATTACAACCTGTCGTCTTCAGCTATCAGTCTAACAGAAGATTATGCAGCCAAAATCTCAGATCTGTGTTTCTGGAACGAGTTGACTGCATCAGACAGGGAAGCAGATGGAATAAACATTTCGGATACCACAATGGCAAGCCTAGAAAGTAATGTATATACCTTTGGCGTATTATTATTTGAAATAGTAACGGGTAGGATGCCTTACTTGGTGGATAATGGTTCATCTGAGGACATGGCATCAGACTATTTGAGAAGGGAGCAAGCCCTTGTAGAGATGGTCGATCCGACTCTAAACTCTTTCGACAAGGACCAACTTGACCAGATCGGGGAGGTCATAAAATCTTGTATCGACCCTGAGCCTGGACGCAGACCGGATATGAGACGAGTCAGTGCAAGATTGAGAGAGATTACTGCAATCACTCCTGATAATGCGATCCCCAAACTTTCTCCTCTTTGGTGGGCAGAGCTTGAGATCATGTCTACTGAAGCAAGCTAGAGGATGAACTTGACGTTGTAAGTAAGAAACTTGGATGTTTTTTTTCTCGTTCTTCATGTCATGTCAGTGGAGGCAAAAATAAGTTTGCCTGTAGGTTGGTACTGGTTGTATTTATCTCAAGGTAATGGAAAGTTTGTTGTATATATTTAAGATAGAGAAAATATGGCCCTTTGTTTTGGGCTATCAGTGTGAAAATACATAACAGAAAGCCATAATGGCAATCCTCTTGATCTCTAATTGTTCGTTGTTACGGCAATCCTCTTGATCTCTAATTGTTCATTGTTACCACCCTTTTTTGCTACGATGAATCAATTTGTTTTGGGCTATCAGTCTTTCTCTACCAAGCATTGTGATTTCCAATTCTAGGACTTTTACCTAATCGTTTACACCCTATGAAAGGGAAGACAGAATTGTGTCCCAAATTTAACATGAAATGCAATTTGTACTTATAATCAAATGGCAGAACCCAATTTATTCACAAGCAATTCTAGTATTTCTACCTCGAAAATGAACCATCTCCATTGATTTCCCACAGAGAGAGGTTTAAGGATAAGTAGCTGCATATGAAGTTTTAAGCCAAAAGCCAGAGGGCTCTTATAAAGGAAGCTCCATAGGCCAATTCTCAATTCCAAGCATTGTATGTCATCACGTAACAGATGGATAATGCAAGAAGAGAATGCTGACCAGGTTGTCGTTAGTAGCTTCCCTGTTCATCAAAACTACAAACTTTAGCTGCTTATGGAGGGAGACATCCCAGAGAGCTGTAATAATTATGGTATTAATCTCGAGCATTATTATTTATATGATGCTGAGATCCAACAAAGATAAAAGTAAATGGCAAAAGGCATACAATGCATTACATGTCAAATTGTCACATGATAAACCAAGATGAAAATTCCATCTACTCACCATAACCCTTACTTGAACCCCTATCTAATCAACTTCATCTGAGGGCACGCTATTTGCCTAAGCCCTCTCAAACCCACAACCTCAAGTCGATCAACAATGCATATGCAACCTTAGTAGTCAGTTCACGACTCCAAGGTTGTTACATTCAAATATATATCCCAAGTCAGGATGAACACAAAAACTTCACCACAGCAATAGATCCAAGCTTTATCTCTCCAACAACAAAAAACAAACAATTCTTTCTCCTAGAAGTCCAATGGCATTCCAAACATCTTGATTATATCATCCATTGCTTCTTTTGTAAACATAGTAGGCTCGAATAAATCACAATCACTTAACTTGTCAGATGATTTAGAAGGGGCCTGAGGTTTCTGATGTTCCAAATCATCATCAGGAAGTATAGAAAACCCACCAAGATCTTGTTGCTTAAGTGGTGCTTTGTCTTGCTTCTTTCTCTTTGCCCTTACAAAATCTATTGGCTTTCCAAACATGTTATTGATGTCTTGCATAGCCTCCTTCAAGTTAATTGTAGGGTCAACTAAGCCATGGTGGCAAACATTTTCTACCACTGGCTCATCTGAAATGGTCGAACCAACAAACCTGTGAACCACCATATCCTCTCGGATCTTTGGTCGACGTGAACTTTTTGCACCAATATCATCTGAACTTTCAGGAGAAAGATCATTAGGATTTGGAAAAACGAAGACATTACAATCGCTTCCTGAATTTTGAACCTCAATCTGTTCTAAGTTATCTTTCTCATCATTTCCCTCTCCAGCCTCACTATTCCCTTCATCATCATCAATATATATTTGAAATGATTCCTCCTGAGGCCGACAGATCTGAGCTTTACCCTGCAGCCCCGTTTCTTGATGTTGAATTGATGAGTTGATCCCACTATCCAAATTTTCATCAAACACCTTAAATCCTATGTCCAAACTACGATCATCTTTCAGTTGTCTTTGGGATGATCTCCTCCCGATAGGAGCTGTCTCTAAAGGTTCTCGAAACATGCTATTAATTGCATTCATTGCTTCCTTCATGTTTATTGTAGGATCTACTAGTCCATGATGGCAGGCATCTTCAGCTTCAGATTTACCAACAATGGCAGTATCAACAAACTTCACAACAACCGTATCATCATTCCCAACCTTCCTGGGTTCATCCAACACTCTTTCCATCAAAGCTCTCCCCTTCTTGCTCTCCACTTTTTTACCATTATGTAATGCTGAAGACCTCTTATGGCTATCTTCAACCATGCATACAGCTTCACTGTTTTCTTTAAACTCAGTGCATTGGAGAGGCTTTCTAGCAATTTTTTGTTCCTGACGCTGCAGCACACCAAAAGCAACTGTCAGATTGTGAAGAACAAAACAAAGTCAATGAAAACAAGCACATTAGATTAGATAAGCACCACAGGGGATACCTGGATTTTGTTCTTCTTCTTGTGCCTCTCCATACGATTCAGGAACTGCTCATATGATTTTTGCAACTCATCAACCGGCTCTGCAAGGCTGTTTAAAAATTGATGGAAACTAAATGAAGCACCAGTTTGGAGTTCCAAAACTATTGTTACAGAACGAAAATTTTATTTAAAAAAACTTTAATACCATAATCAAGTAATAAAAAGATGGAATCAATAACTATACACAACTTTCCCCATTGCATTGATTATAACACACAACGAATTGCATCATAAAGTGAACAAAAGATGCCTCGTGAAAAAAGCCTACATGAATTTCCCTCGAATTTTTGTTCAAGGATTGACTTGGATTTCAGTTCATAACCTATGTTTTACTCACTCTTCATTTTGCTGTATGCAATATGACTCTCAAATACATGGAAATTTTCATTTTAAAAAAGTTATATTTAGCATGAGTTTATACCCATATTCGGTGCTCATACCAAAGTTCAAGTAACATAGATCAAAACTAAACTGCTTGTGCTGAAGACTCGAACCAACCTACATTATGTTAAAAAAAAAAATAAATAGTGAAAAAGCTAGTAGCAAAAGCAACAACCGGTGTGATTAACACCTACAACTACTAACTTGACAATTCTAAGTAAGCTTCTACACTTAGCAACAAACACACTTTAACGATTCGATAGATTATTCATAGTAACTATAAACAATTAATAGAGAAAAAAACCCTTACTTTTGAACTCCCAAATGGTACATTTTTTCAGCTTCATCAAAGTTCTTGATCTTCTCATAGTAAAGTGCATATGCTTGGTAGAACAATGAACGCTTTGTCCCTATTTTATTCATCTCCATTCTTCTTAACAGCAACCTTGGATCATCCATAAAGTCCATCTACTCACCAACATAAATCAACCCAAATATTAAAAAAAAAAAAGCAATTTCAGAAAATAAATGAACATTGAACAATGGATTCGTTCGTTAAGGTAGGTTGTTAGTTTACCAATTGTAACCAAACCCGGAGATAGCGTAAATCGTCGTGGTACCGGCGGTCGGCTTCGAATGTTTGTGTACATTTTTGTAAAAACCTAGGTAGCTTCTCCGCTAAAATCTGGGGTGGTAATGAATCTTTTATTTTCTTTACCCCTCTGTTGGGGAAAATAACACAATCAGTTGATGGAAACAAATTTAAAATTCAAAGAAAATAATATGGAAAAAGATTGAAGCTAAAAAACGAGGAAAAGAGAGAGTACCGCAGCCAAGGGAGAAGAGGGTCTTTGCCGGAATAAGATTTGATTTCAGCTATTATTGAAGAAAATAGATTGATGTTCATTGTGTCGCTTTTCTCCGCCATTTTTGTTTTTTCTTCTGCAGTGAAAGAGGGTTTGGCCATTGATTCTGGGACGATGGTTTTTTGAATTTTATGTTAAGGCGCGTGTCGGGTCGGGTTTGTTCGGTGAGATTTGGTTATCCGATCTGAATCACGGGTCTTTTTTAAAAAAACTGATGCCATATGAATTAGGGTAACCTATAATTAGATTTGTTTATGCGTTAAGAGGGTTTAATTAAAAATATTATGCTTGAAAAATAGGTTTGTTTAAAATATGAGTTAAACTCAAGCTTGAATATTCAAAACTCAAGCTTAATCCTTCAAAACTCGAACTCGACCCGACTTGACCCAATTTTAAGTATAATACTTTATATTATTTTATTTTTATATATTATGTAATTTAGAATCACTAAAAAATAAATATATATTAAATATGTAATACTACTCTAGTGTAAATATTAAAATAATGTTAAAATGACTATATAAAAGAATTCAATAAATAAAAATGTATAAAATTATTAAATATTAAAATAAAATAAATATTTTTTAAAAAAAATTAAAAACAATAAGCTTAAAATGAGTTTGAGTTAGTCTTTTGCAAATATGAACGAGTTTGGACAAAATTTTAAACCCATATTTTTGGTCAGGCCGAGCTTGGACAAACATATAGTATATTATTTTTATGTTTAGGCCTGACCTGAACCCGACCCGACCTGGCCCAAGAACACTTCTACCTATAATAATGGATTTTTTTGTTAATTAAGAAAAGTTAAAAAAATGTCACTCAAATATTTAATTTTGTCTTTTTAGTCACGAGCTAGTTAACCTAAAAATAGAAACACCCAAAAAAATCAAGATAGTTGAGTGACTAAAATAAAGACAATTAAATAGTTGAATAACGATTTTGTAACTTTTCATTGTTAGGTAACAAAAAAAATTTACTACTTGTTAGATAATCATTTTGTTTTTTCTCATAATTAGGTGACAAAAAAAAAACATAATTAATTGATTACTAATATAGTTTACCCTATAAATTATAAATGGTATAAAACCTTTTAAGTCTTAATTTCAAAATTGGGAAAATTAACCCTACTAAAAAAGAGATAAATCTAGAAATTTGATTAACATAAAATTTGATACAAAAATTTTGATTTGATATAATTATACACATAAAATTTTAATTGTAGTTCGAATGTATACATGAAATTTTAAAAAATAAATACATCAATTTATTTTTATATTTTATAAATAAAACTTTCGTGTATACAATATATAAACTTAAAATAATACTATATCAATAATTCTATTAGTAGTTTGTGAAAATTGGATAAAATTATATAAAATCAAAGTTCATATATAATATTATTGCATATTGGACCAAAGCTCATGTATAGTTTTGAGATTTATCCCCTCTAACAAAAGCAATTTGCAAATAAAGACAATTAATCATGATATTAATGCTTTCCATTTAATTCATCTTACTTAGCAATAAAAAGAAGAAATCAAATTTAAGGAAGAAATTGACCTTTCAAATTCAATTTTGTAATTTAAATTATATTTTACATTTAATTTCAGCATAATGAAAACAAAATGTAACACCTCACACTGACCTAGAAGACGATTGAATGTAGAGCGTCACATCTATCACCAACATGACTCAAAACATATGTACAAACAATCATTTTCATATAATTATGGATTTAAAACATGTCATCTATGCATTGTAAGTTTACATATTAATGTGGAAGAAAATCAAATTCAGATGGGCTACACACAATTTTTTGGGGTCAAACGGGGCTAGTTACGAGTGTTGGGCTAAAATATCACAGTACAATTTCATGTCTCGAAATGTGCTTTCTCAATTTTCAAAACTTCAACTTCGAAATTTAGTATCATGAGGCATTATAACCATGTCTCGAGACTTGCACATGAAAATGCATGCTCAAACAATTTTCTTCTTCCTATCTCGAGATGTAAACTCAAAAGTGTAAAAAATCAACACTTGAAAGTCACGCAATAATGTTCATAAACATTCCTAAGGATGTCAAACACAATACCAAAGTTATACAAGCATATTTGGCATGTGGAAACAAGTTTAAAACATGAAATTTCGTAATCATAAACTCAATAAATTAAGAAATGACTAAGCAAGTAAAATGAAAAACTAAAACAAGACGCATACATATATAAAAACATTAACATGAAGGCAATATGAAAGTGTCCAATGTTACCATATAGCATTAACATGTTTCAAAATCTTAAAATAACCAAAATCAACATCAAGTGTATTATAGAATACCCAAATACCAAACTTCAAAACCTACGCGTCATAAAAGATAACAATACACTGGTGCGTGTACCAACATGATTTCCAATCAAACACACCTTACATGTGCGAAGCACAATCTTATGTCTTTCAAACACACCAAAAATATTCAAAGCACGAAAAATAACCTTTCAAACAGACCAATACTCCCGATAAATGCATCGAGTTAAACTGTCAATATCTTTTCAAAGTCGATTAATCATTAAAACATGTTGTACTAATTCAATAAACATCTCAAAGATGCATCATTTATCACAAAAGTCGTAATTTAAAGCATTCAATATACCACTTTTCGCATAATCAAACCATTTCCAAAGTCAAATCTCCACACATTCATCATCTCAAGTGATTTATTTACCTAAATCAATATAATATACTAAGCGATGACCTAAGCAAACATATAAAGTAAAGTCAACAATCACACTTCCATTACGCAAATTAATTGCTATAGTAAAAGCATAACATTCGATTGATAACCTACCATTACGCAAATGTTGTTTGGATAATCAGCATTGCAAGTTGGAGCAGGAGTTGTTCCCACAACATCTTGGTCAATTAAGGCAACCTCTTCATCAGACACTGTTATTGATTTTGATGTTAGGCTCTAGTACCCCAAATGTAGCTTATTCGTCATTTGGGCTTGTAATTTTTTAAATAAATTGATTCAAATAAAATTTCATTATTCACATTAATATTGTTTGTATTTGTCTTCTACGGTTTTTGCACGCAAAGCAAAATGTAAACAAATTTTGGCTCACGGATTATCTAATGTTTAACCAATACTGAGTTGCATTACGTGGTCGGATCGTAATGCGGGAAGATAACTTGTATCAGTAGGTAATTTAAATGATCCATAGTTTGATGAATCAAAATTGAGCAAATCGATTAGATGACTATTATGTCGTCTATCAAGTCCAAATGGAGAGATACCTTGCCTTAAGTATCAGAGTGGTTTACTCCCAGAAGATAGAAATATAAATGTAAGTTTATGGATCCGTTTATGGTTTAATTCACATGTGACATACAGAATATGGCTTACCTTAATTCCTGATCAATAAGTGACTGACTATATATATGTGACTCGTATACTTTGATTTATTAAAAGTCTGAGTACAAATAATTAAAAAGCCGAAAGTTGATACGTTGAGTATACGACTTCTACATGGCATAGTTTCATTTACAATAATGAAATTCACAGCCCAATAAAATGTAAATGATATCCTCTAATGGGCATTACATGATAGATAGAAAAGTAACATAGTCACAAGTAATTTATCTAGGATAAATGATTTAATTACTATTTGTTAGTAATTTAATTTTTCATGAAAGAAGATGTAATGATTACTATAAGATAAAATAAAATCATATTGGGTGAATGAATTTAACCCAAAAAGATTAAAGATATCCTATTGGGTGAATGAATTTTGTTAGGAGGGTCGAAATTGTGATTTCACCATTTGAATAACCCATATCTTTATAATTTTTAAAGGATTAAATCAAATTTTATCATTTTTAGGACGCCAAAGTACAATTTTACTTTTACTAATTTAAAATCTAAATGAAAATTTTTTCATTTTAAGAGAGACCTAGGCCTCTGTCAACCCCCTAACTACGCCCCTACTTTGGATTAACTGATTGAAGTAAAATTATATTATACATGGAATGTGATACAGATGCTTTAATTATTATATTCAACAATTTAAATAATGAATATTATGTAATACAAATTACAATAATTAAAAACATATTATTTTAAAAAATATTGGAAAATTTGAGTATATAAAATAGAATATAACGCATGTAACATTAGAAATTAATGTACGGAAATTACAAATATTGTGGTAGAAAGTTAATGCAGATATATATATATAGTGTTTTTATTTGCATCCATGAGATTTATTATAAATAAAAATAAAAGATATCTGCAGATTGATATGAACTGTGAGATGACTGAAACTATTATTGAATTCTGATGAGATCAACATTAGCTATGTTGTATAAGCTGCTACTGCCATTTTTTCAACATCAAACCATCACTTATAACACACAAAACCCTTGGAAAGGGTTAAAGATAATTTCATTAGAACAAATCCGCTGCAAATTTAAGTTTAAAATGGATGAGATAGATTCCCAAAATAAGACAAAGCATACATAAAATGGGATTTTTCTTAAATATTTTAACATCAAGCATTGCGTTTAAAAATCATAGATGAAAAAAATGGTGCACTTCAAATATTTCAGTGTTTCGCTTTATGCATTGTATACGATGTAATGATAAAAAGTGGAAGATTTACATGGTTTTATATGGAAGAATCAAGATTTCGTCTATACGAAAAGGGCTTGCTCTCAAAAATATTCTTAAAAGTATTAATAAAAAAAGAAAATTGAAAAAGATGATGAATCATGAGGATGTTTGATAAATAGCTGAGTCAAAGAAAAGACTGTTCCTCCTCATGCTTTTGCTGTATATTATTACACTTCCTTTCTGTCATCATCAAAACACGACTGTTGGCGTATTTGCAGTATAAAATTAAGATTTGAACATGGTTTAGTTGACTACTCACTAGTATAGTACCATTTTTAGTCCCAGTAAAAGTACCATCAAGGTTTTACTTCAAGAATAACATGGCATTTTATCTCCTCTATTCAAAAAATAAATAAATTATTCCATATACATTAAATCAAAGAGCAAATCAATCCTTATGTTAAAAATTTTATTCTTTTCTAGTGTTAAAAGTTGATCCCTATAAATCAACACGAGGTAAACGTGACATGCCACATGTCATTATCTGATTATTCCGTCAACTATATGCTAGTTTTTAACCGTATAAATAGATGAAATTTTTTAACATAAAAAACAAGTTTACTCTTTAATCTAACGCAGTAATTGACTCATTTTCTCAATAAAAAAAATAAAATGTAATCTAACTCCTAATATAAACACCTTCATAATATTTTTACTTTTATTTTTACTTCTATATCAAGTGATATGTCTCCACCTTCTAACGAATACGAATAGCTTTCTTCCACATAAACTTTTTATGATAAAAAAAAAAAAAAACATTAAGGTTAAGAGTTAAGACAAAAAAAGCTTAAAGGACAGTGTTGGTGGAAACACAACTCTCCCTAAACCTTAATTATCTTTTAATTTTAAAATATGTACATAATGGGCATAGAAGCAAAGAAGTTAAGCATGCATGCATGCATATCCATATAATTAAAAGCGTGTAAATAATAAATTGGATATATATAGGTATGTCGATCATCCAAAACAACTATAGTTTCCACGTCGAGTCCGGTTGATACACACAGTAATAGCCCCATTCTGAAATTTATTTCCACAAAAGACAGGTTTTCGAAATTTAATATTCTTCTGCGCCGACCATTGAGGACACAACATAAACAACTAATCTCTTACTATTTTTTTCTCAACCTCTTTCATGTCTTGGTCTTGTCTTGATTAGACACATGAATCCCATGCATCATCTTACTTATCTTTTTTTTTTTTCTTTCTTAATAAATATATTTCACTCTATTTATAATGCTTTGAAATGGATCATCCAATAATCCAAAAAAAATCTTAACAGAATATGGATAAAGATGGATGGTGTGTGTACATATGATTAATATAAAAATAATAGTGATGATAATATTAGATATTGTAACGATATTATGATATGAGATAAAAAGTAAATTAAATTCACTACATTGTATCGTCGATTCAAATCTACATTAAATTTGATTAATCAACAATGAGAATAGGCATGGCCCCGACAGAAAATTGGGTAGATATAAAAGTTTGTGAACCATCCAACAACCCATTCTTGATGATTCTTCTAACCATATCAAAGATTTTTCTTAGTTAGTGCAATAATATTACTAATTAATGAATACTACAACTTCACATAAATAAAATATAAGATACTATTTAGCAGATGATATCTCTATGAACCTACCAACCTATATATATATATAACCAAAGATTGAATTAAAGTAGCTAGCTGGCTGGCTGGCTTGGGCATGCATATTCATGTATATCAACCTTATCCCCATGAGACTACGTTCTTAATTTCAATGGCCGACATGAAAGGGTAAAACTTGTTAAATAAAGCTCCAAAAGAAGATGAAGTAAAAAAAAGAAAACCAAGTGGGGAGGTTAAGAAGTAGTAAATTCAATTAACGTTGTGAAACTGAGGTATTAATCATTTGAAGATTGACTATTCATATGAATTGAAATGTTATTATTGGTGTCCCAAGATTTGATCATAATTTGTTGCGAGATTGTGGCTATAATCTTCAATTTGGCTTCTTCTTGAAATTGTCCCTATCTCACGTTTTACAGCTTTTATAATTACCAAAACTATCATCATTAGCAAGTATAGGTGTTCAAATGTGATTCACCCATTTGTTTCACCATACCAAAAAAATTATTTTGTCCATTCAAGGAAAAACAAATTCAACAATGATGCTGACTATTTTTTTTATTTTATTTTAAAAACAAATGATATGTATTTTAATAATATAAATATTATTATCAATATAAAAATATATAAATTAAAATACATTAAATATGTTGAAACGTATTACTTTTTTATTAATAATAAATATTGCGTAGGTATGACGTTGATATAAGATAAGACGGGGGGGCGTAGCAGACAGAAAGGAAGGCCAAGCTGTTAACATTTGTTTTGATTAATGATTTATCCATAAAGCCATGCCTGGAGAATCTTGCCCCAAATCTTTCACAGTTAGACAGCCAAATATCCCACATGCCTTACTCCCCAATCCTCATCATTGTTAATAATAATATTTATCACTCTATCCCATTGCATTTTTTGCAAAACTTACTCCATTTTATAATTAACTTTATTATTCAATAATTTAATTTTCCAATATTTTATTTATTTTTTCTCTTTCTATTATATAAACCCCTTAAAGCTCTCAATCTTCCTTGTGACCAAACAGTAAGAAAATGGGATCATCATCGGTTCATGTAAAAGAAGCTACAATTGTAACTCCGTCTGAGCCAACTCCGTCTGGAGTTCTCTTTCTCTCAGCTCTTGACTCTCAGCTTTTTCTACGTTTCACCATTGAATACCTTCTCGTCTACAAGCCGCACCCTGCTTCTGACCCACGAGCCACCACCGCTAGCCTCAAGGCTGCTCTAGCCAAAGCCCTGGTTCCCTATTACCCACTGGCAGGTCGAGTCAGGACCAGCTCTGCTGATGCTTCCACCCGTCTCGAGGTTGTTTGCCGAGCCCAGGGTGCTTTGTTCATCGAAGCTGTCTCCGATCTTAACGTTAACGAATTCGACAACGCTCCACGGTTCGTCACGCAATGGAGGAAGCTCTTGTCCTTCCACGTCGCCGATGTCTTGAAAGGGTCCCCACCACTTGTCGTCCAGCTGACCTGGTTAAAAGACGGCAATGCTGCCCTTGGTGTTGGCTTTAATCATTGTCTTTGCGACGGTATTGGCAGTGCTGAGTTTCTTAACTCCTTCGCTGAGTTTGCCTCCACGAGTCAATCTAAGTTCCCTCCCAAACCCATTTGGGATCGCCACCTGCTAAACCCACCACCGTTTAAGCCATCAACAGATAACAATACCAGCTCATCGAGTCACCCCGAATTCAACCGAGTTCTAGACCTTTGCGGCTTCATGTCTCGTTTCTCCAACGAAAGACTCGTCCCCACCTCATTCATTTTCGATAAAACAAGTCTCAACGAGTTGAAAAAGATAGTTTTTTCCACAAGCAGAGTCGGGGAGTCAAATTATACGTCATTCGAAGTTCTCTCGGCGCATATATGGAGGAGCTGGGCTAGAGCTTTAAACTTGCCTTCAAATCAAATATTAAAGCTTCTATTCAGCATCAACGTTAGAGACCGAGTGAAGCCGAGTCTGCCCAGTGGGTATTACGGAAACGCGTTCGTGCTAGGGTGCGCGCAAACCAGCGTGAAAGACTTGACAGAGAAGGGGTTAGGGTACGCGGCAATGCTGGTGAAGAGAGCGAAAGAGCGGGTGGATGGGGAGTACGTTAAATCGGTGGCGGAATCAGTGAGTCGGGAGGGGGCGAGCCCGGACTCAGTAGGGGTATTGATACTGTCGCAATGGTCAAGGCTGGGACTGGAGAAGGTTGAGTTGGGTGGTATGGGGAAGCCAATTCATGTGGGACCCATTTGCTGTGATCGGTATTGTCTGCTTTTGCCGGTTTTTAATCGGACGGATGCCGTGAAAGTAATGCTGGCGGTCCCCACAATTGCCTCCCATAGATATGAAGATCTGCTCAGGAGTTTCAGCTCTTGAGGACAGCACTGGATCTTGGCCGATTCATTGACTTTTTGTGTAATTAACGTTTGACTTTTATTCAAAATTTTTCCTTTCCTTCTTTCAACCGACTTAATTCACACATCTCCATTCTAATCTTATTTTCAAAATCGTAAAAAGTAAATATAAAAAATAAAAAATAAAAGGATAATGACTTCAATTTCAACTAAACTTTAAATTATTATTATTATTATTATTATTATTATTATTATATTGAAAGGTTACATTTGATGTTGGATCATTTTTCAATGTGATTTGTTTTGCATCGTAACCTTTAACATAGGGCAAGGGGAGAATATTTTGGAAGAACCACCAAAGTTGAACAATAGACACATCGTAATCTCTTTGGATTTGCCATGTGCTACACTCGTCAACCAAATTAATGTAAATTCCATTTCTTCAAAACCAATCAACTTCAATAATTTCAATATTCTAGCTCATGAATAAGACAATTCAACCTTTTTGCCTCTTATTTTATGAACTTTTCTCTATTATTAACTTTATCCCATTAATTTTAATTATAATTATTTTTTATAAATTTATGTGTAATTTTTTAAATATTAAATATTGTAGTAACATCTGTTGATTTGAAAATCAATTGGTGTATCTTATATTATTGAATTAGGAGTGAATAAAATTTGATTCGAATCGAAAAATTCGATCAAATATTTAAATTTTAAATTAAATACCTCGAGTTATTTGAATTATTCAGATTAGTTCGAACAAAAAATCAAAATTTTTATTTAACTCAAATATGAATTACCCTGTACAAACCCAATTTCGTTTGCGTCTCGAAATCCAAAGTCAAAGACCTCAAATCCTTGAAAATAAGTCTTCAAAGCCCTCTCAAATCCCATTCAAACTCCTCCACTTTTGGTGTCTTTATGGATTTGCCCCAAGCTAGTTTCAAGCAAACTTTGAACTAGTCAAAGTACTCAAAAAATGGTCGGTCATGGGATTGAGTGGTTGAAATTCATTTTCTAAAAATAACCTCTAACTCCCACCTATAAATACCACCCTAAGCTACCCATTTTTAATCACGAATTCACCAACACATTCTCTTATTTATCTCATTTTCTCTCTAGCTTTTCCCCTCCATTTCCCTTCCATTCCTTTGTTGATTTTCCCTTCTTGGGAAATAGTGGTCTTCAACCTTGGAAATAGCTTCATTGGATGTTCATCAGAGACCTCGATCTGGGAAGAATCGAGCAAAAAAGACAAAGAACGTGACAACAGTTCTTGAGAATTGTACTATTAATTGCATTTATTACATTTTTATTCTTTTATTTATATTTGTAAGTTATGTGCATATTTATATTTGCATAACATGGTAATTCATTTTTTTTTAAAATACATAAATTATTTTTAAAAATCAAGGCAATGTCCTTTGTCTTGAGAATTGAAAAATCATGCCGTAACTCACTGGGTGTCTTTTTTTTTGAACTAGAATAATTGAATATCTTTTTAAAAATTTAAATACGAGATTTTTTTGAAAAGTTCGTTATTTTTGAATATTCGAATTGTTATATCCTAACTTACTGGATGTAATTTTTTCTCGATTTATTTGAAATAACGAGCTTTCTTCGGAAACAATTTTTTTTTAAAAATAAAATAAATATGACATTCATGCATTTAAGGATCACAATTTAAATTTTTCTCGAACTTTTAATTTTCAACAAATAAGATTTTGAATAATCGATTAGGTACCAATATTGGGAGTGTAAAGGTGCTAATTCTTCCTTATGTGTAACCGATTCCCAAACTCGTTTTATGGTTTCAAAGACCAAAATTATTTTAATGATTTTTTTTAAATATCGAAAGGTGACCCAATTACACCTACTTTAAAAATTATTGGTGGCGACTCCATTTTCATTTTCCAAAATATAAATAGAAACTTATTTTTATTTTATTTTTTAAAAAATGGTTTCGACAGCGTGACGACTCCGCTGAGGACAATAAGAGAGTCAAGTCGTAGGTCGATTATTTTTTTTCTTTTTTGTTGAAAATTTTAAATTCAATTTAGTTTAATTTGCGATCCTTTGCATTTCATTTTTGTGATTTATATGTTTGTTGTGATAATAGCATGTTCATATTATATATTTATATTTTTGCATACATGCATTTGTTACTACAACGCTTAAGTGAAAGTGAGAAGCTACTCATTCGTGAGGTTTTCACCTTCATGCAGGATAGTGAATCGCTTTCGGGATACATTCGTACCTATGTTTTCGTGAAGTTTTCACTTCCGTGCAAACATACGGGAAATGTGTCCTCCTGAACTGAACTCGTCCGTATGAGCCTATAATAGGTAAGGATTGAGGAATCTGCTGGTTTGGGTTTCATTACTTTAGAATTAAAAACACATATAATGAGCCCTAAGTGTCCACCCTAGGTAGAACTATACCGAACCTTCAGAAACCACCTAATAGATGCGTAGGTTCTCTGTGGTATATTTGTTGATACATTTTATAATTATTGGTACTAACTTAATTTTTTTTTCTTATTGTGCATTTGCATCCTCATATTAGGAAAGGTATTGACTTGAGTTCGATTAGTAAACAGAAAATTGGTCATAAGAAAATAGATTTTTTGATAAAGTTGAAGATAATATGGTTGTGCGTCTATCGTGAAAAGAAGGACAAATGAGTAAGACTGAAACGAAGACCGCACAACGAGCCACTTTGACCTGAGTACGAGAAGTGACTGATCACTTAACCATTCATGCTGACATTTTGGACCAAAAATTAAAGAAGAACTAGGGCGAAATTGGATGATTTCCTATGAAGATTAAGACTTTTGAACACTAAGGCACGACCATATATGTATATGCCTTATGTAAAGAAATTTGTTTTCTAGTAAAGTTATTCTAATAGAATCGAGCTATAAGTCAATACTTTTCTTATGCATACATACACTCGTAAGCAACGCATTTTTTTTAACTTGCATTTAATTCCATGAGAGCTTACCTTAAGTGGAACTGTGTCAAACCTTAGTGGTTACCAAGGTAAGAAATATAGTTATATTCTTGCTTCTTTGCTTTTAATTGCAAGTTATTTTTAAGTTTTATTCCTAAACATGTTTGCATTGCATTTTCATCAAAGAAAAGGTGTTGATTCAAGCTCAACTACCAAATAGAGAACTTAACATGGAAAACAGGTTTTTTGATAATGTGGAAGATAGTGTGGCCGTGCGTATATGGTCAAAGAGAAGACAAATAGAGAATGATGACATCTTGCTAGAGGTGCATATATCAGAGTCTTGAAATTTCACCTAGATAAGCATGATTCAGAATAATTCGCAAAAGCATGACAAGGTAGACATTCTACCGATTATGGTGATTTGCTTTACTTACTCGAGATTAAGAAGCTAATGAGCATAACCGGGGAGCGAGCATTAAGTTACGATCGGGATTAAGAAAAAGAGATAATAAGTACATCATTTGAAAGAGTTTGTGAAACTTAAATTTGGTGCACCTTGACGCAAAGAAAAGGTCGACATATTCACCTTAAGAGTTTATGGATCAATCATCTTCCCCAAGGCATCAGCGTATATAGAGGATGTGGTCTCGAATTAGTGACTAAGCTAAAAGGCAAGCCAAGCCAAGAATGAATAATTCAAAGGTAGAATAACTTAAGGTCTCATTGTGAACTACAAGTTGACCTTCTCAAAGAAACTATAGAAACAAACAGTGAATGTTGGAAAACAACTTCAATGCTTTCACAGGCAAGTCAAAGATAAAGATTATATTGCGAACGAAGCTTTGTTCCAAATACGAGAAGTAACTAACCACTTGTAGACCTTAGCCATTCAAGATCGACGTTTTGAGTTAGAAGTTAGAGTTAAACCGGAGCAAAAATTAGCTTGGAAGATTAAGGCTCTGAGCATTAAGGCACAACCATATATGTATACGCCTTATGTAAAGAAATTTGTTTTCTAGTAAAATTGTTCTAATGGAATTGAACTAGAATTAACGCCTTTTGCATGCATTTTACCATTCATTTCCATTGCAGTTCATGCATTAAATTTCAATAAAATTCCCCACATCTGAAACATTTGTGTGTGAGAGAGTCATCAACCCTAAATGAAAACTAAGAGGAAATAAGATAAATCAAGATAATGAGAGAATTTGAGCAAAAGTCATGTGGAGAGTGGAACCCATCAAGAGTACATCCCTACGCCCTTGGAAATGTTTTGGACAACTAGACTGTGGAGGAGCTTCTTGTAGTTTTTTAGGATTTTTCCAGAGTAATATTCAGAATACACTTATTTCTCTAAGTCCGAGAGTAATAGGGATCCTTTTGTAAAAGGCACATGATCACTATATGTTATTCCAAAATTGATGTATTGTTTTGTCTTGTTTGGCAAACATCTTACAATTCTTCTCATTCGATCATACCACAATTAACCATTCTTTGATTCAATTATTCTTTGATCCGATTTTGTCTCTATGTTGTGCATATGAGTGACGTTGCTGTTAACTTGGAGCCTCATTTTGAGAAGGACATGTGTCTAGAAAAACTTCAAGAATTTGAAAATGATAAAAAATGTAACTTGTCTCCTGATCTGTTACGGATGGTTGAGCAAGACAGGAAACGAATATCACCTCGAAGAGTTGTGATTTTAAGTGAGAATTGAGGCATGTGTCTTTGCAAAAATAAGGCAAGATGCTTCGAGAATTCAAAGGTCTTTGTATGGTCTTATCAAAGCGTACCGGGTTTAAGGGATTGATGTCGTGACACATAGGCTCTCATAAAGGAAGAATACAATCCAATTCAACAAAAATTTTGAAGAATGAGGCTTGACTTGTTAGAAAAAAAGAGATAAAAAAAGGGGTCGAGATATAAAACCCGTAAAAGGCATCTTGAAACCTAAGGAAAAAAGAAAAAAGAAAAAAAGAAAGAAAAAGTCAAAATGAAAACCCGTAAAGGGCATTTTGAAAATCTATGTATCTCCTTAACCTCTTCACGTCAGGGCCTTTTTCTATGTAGGGCATGGACGTCACCGAGCAAATTTTTCCAAAAGCTTCCAATGAGTATCGATTCATTACTTCATCAAATGGGTAAAAGTTGATTCCTATGCCAATCGACGGTTAAGTAAATTCTTGAAAAAGAGAGATTATATGTTGATATGGAAGGCTAGAAAGGACCATATCCGATAAAGATTTGAATTTGAACAATAGCATAATAGCGGAAGTCTGTAGCTGATTTAAGATCAAGTATCACGATTCAACATCACGTCGCCAAAAGGCTGATAGGGTAGTAGAGGCAACCAATAAAAAAACCAAAAGATTGATTGAAAAATAGCAGAGACCTACAAAGGCTCGACATGAGAAATCACTATTTGTCCTTGATGCTTATCGGACTTTTATCAAAACGTCCACCGGGGTAACACTTTTCTCACTAGAATGAAAGTCGTCTTACCCATTGGAGTCGAGTTTCTTTCCCTTCAAATTTTGTTAGAACTGATGAAGCAGAATGGATTCAATCCAGATGCAGTAAACTAAACTTGATTAAAGAAAAGATACTAAAAGTCATCCATCATGATCAGGTGACAAGAGCTTACGATAAAGAATGATCCGCTCTAGAGAATTCCACGAGAGAGCTCTAGTTTTGAAAAGGATCTTGTTACAAAAGACTTCCAAGGAAAATGAGTGTCGAATTGGGAAAGACCCTATGAGGTGAAGAAAGCCTTTTATGGAGAAGCTTTAATTTTGTCCGAGATAGACGACAAAGACCTGCTCAACCCTATGAACTCAGATTCGGTGAGGAAGAAATTTCATAAAAAAAAAAACAAAAAAGGAAAAAAAGAGAAAAAGAGAAAAAGAAAAGGAAAAAAAGAAAAGAAAAAAAGGGAGGTCGAGATGAAAACACGTAATGGGCATCTCGAAACCTAAGGAGATTTGAGTTGAAAACCTGAAAAGGCGGCTCAAATTTGAATAAAAGAGAGATGTATGAAACGGTCTTTTCTATTAAAAGAAATAAGGTGGAGAAACTTTACACCTTGAAGCATCGACGAAATACTCCAAGTTTCATGGACACATGTTAAGCTCAGAATGGGTCTTATCAAGTTTGCTTAGTGAAACTTATACTTTGATATCTGGGGTACCTAACTTCATTCTTTTCTCACTTGATATTTTGGCAATTTTTTATCAATGTTTGCCATTTTTAATTTTTTCACCTCATAATCATGTTTAAGCTATTAGTAGACTAGTGATTTTTAATCTTTTCATTTATAAGAGCTTTGCCTCCAATCAAATTCAATTTCATCCACCTTATAACCTGATTCATGCATTTTTTGCATTTGAAATAATGGTTAGTGGTCTAACGATATAAAGAATAATAAGATTTTTGCATATTTCTCTAGAAAATTCTTAAATAGTGTAAAGACCTGAAATAGGACCGCTAGTTGGAAATAACCAAACCCGAGGGTTAGAAGGATCTTTAAACAAACAGTTCAAATTACAACTACCACTTTAGGTTTCATGTCAAAAATACCATACCAAAAGAAGAACATGATAACACATCTGTGATAGGACTTAGACAAACGACAAATAAAGTCGACCTAAGGACTAAAACTAAAATCGTTCTCAAAGATGACATTTTTGCATTCATCATTCATACCCATCTGGTTAGGAGCATTTGACTCATTCTGAATAATCTGGCCTACATAAAGGTCCATAAAAGCATATTCTACAGGTATGAAGGGAAAGATTGAAGCCGCAACGGTAAATCTGATACCCTAGAGATATGAAGAGAAAGGTTGAAGCCGCAACGACAAACCTTGTACCCTAGAGATGTGAAGGGAAAGATTGGGGCCACAACGACGAATCTTACACCCTGAAGATGAGGAAAAGTAGATTAAAGCTGCAAAAGTGAATCTTACGTGTCTAAAGTTGAAGAGGAGCAAATTGAAGCCGCAACAGCAAATCTTCTACCTCAAAGTTGCAATGAGCAAATTGAAACAAGTAGCAGATCTCAACGTCACTGAGGTTACAGTGGAGTGGAATAAAGCACCAAAATCTTATACCCCTAAAGTTGTAAAGGGGGAGATTAAAACAAGTAATGAACCTCAATCTCCCTTAAGTTGTAGTGGAATGGAGCAAGTTAGAGTCATCCAATTTTTTTACCTTAATCAGAGGTCAAATTGAAGACCATCAGATCTTTTTTAAGACAATCAAATTTTTTACCCTAACTAGAGGGTAGATTGAAGACCATCCAATCTCTTACCCCGATCATGGGATAGATTGAAGCAATCTAATCTTTTACCCTAGCTAGAAGGCAGATTGAAGACCATCCGATCTCTTACCTCGACCATGGGGCAAATTGAAGTAATCTAATATTTTACTCTAATCAGAGGGCAAATTGAAAACCATCTGATCTCTTACCCCGATCATGGGGCAGATTGAAGCAATCCAATCTTTTACTCTAACTAGAGGACAGATTGAAGACTATCTGATCTCTTACCCCGACCATGGGGCAGATTGAAACAATCTAATCTTTTACCCCTAAAACTATAGAGAGACAAATTGAAGCTACGAAAGCAAATCCTATACCCCTAAAATTGTAGAGGGACGGACTAAAACTCACAGTAATAGATCTCGATCTTCATTGAAGTTGCATAGAAATAGAGTAAAGCTACGAAGGTGAATCCTTATCTCTCTGAAGTTGAAGTAGAGCAGGATGAAGCTACAAGAATAAATCGTATACCCTTGAAGTTAAAGTGGGTCGGATTAAAGTCATTAGCAAATCCTATCTCCCTAAAGACGGAAGTGTAGCAGGATAATTTCTACAACATTAAAATACTTAAAAGGTGGCCGGCCATGGGATTGAGTGGTTGAAATTCATTTTCTAAAAATAGGCACTAACTCCCACCTATAAATACCTCCCTAAGCTACCCATTCTAATCACGAATTCACCAACACATTCTCTTTTCTATCTCATTTTCTCTCTAACTTTTCCCTTCCATTTCCCTTCCATTCCTTTGCCGATTTTCCCTTCTTGGGAAAGAGTGGTCTTCAGCCTTGAAAATAGCTTCATTGGGTGTTCATCAGAGACCTCGATTTGGGAAGAATCGAGCAAGAAAGATGAAGAACGTGACAGCAGTTCTTGAGAATTGTACTATTAATTGCATTTATTACATTTTTATTCTTTTATTTATATTTGTAAGTTATGTGCATAATTATGTTTGCATAACATGGTAATTCATTTTTTTTTAAAAATACATAAATTGATTTTAAAAATCAAGGCAATGTCCTTTGTCTCGGGAATTTGAAAAATCATGCCCTAACTCATTGGGTTTCATTTTTTTTGAACCGGGATAATTGAATATCGTTTTAAAAATTTAAATACGAGATTTTTTTTGAAAAGTTCATTATTTTTGAATATTCAAATTGTTATATCCTAACTTACTGGATGTAACTTTTTCTCGATTTATTCGAAATAACGAGCTTTCTTCGGAAACAATTTTTTTTAAAATAAAATAAATATGACATTCATGCTTTTAAGGATCACAATTTAAATTTTTCTCGAATTTTTAATTTTTAACAAATAAGATTTTGAATAATAGATTAGGTATCAATTTTGGGCGTATAAGGATGCTAATCCTTGCTTATGCGTAACCGACTCCCTAACTCATTTTATGATTTTAAAGACCAAAATTATTTTAATGATTTTTTTAAAAAAATATCGAGGTGACCCAATTACACCTGCTTTAAAAATCATTGGTGTCGACTCCATTTTCATTTTCCAAAATATAAATCGAGACTTACTTTTGTTTTTTTTTTCAAAAAATGGTTTCGACATACACAATTTGAGTTATCTAAAAATTCGACTAAGAAAAGACAAAACTACGTTGTTTTGATAAATGTTTACTCATTAAGTTAAAAGTCAAAACTATTATATTATTTATGTAGTTAAATAATCTTGTACTTCGTCTATTAGTTAATTAATCGATCCATATAAACGCAACATTGAGTATAAATATTAGGACTCGTTAACTCGGATCGACTTGACTTGAAATTTTTTTACTTGATTCGATTCAATTCTAAACAATTTCAAATTGAGTTCGGTTGCCAAAATAGGATTTATCAACTCGACTAACTCGAAATTTTTTGACTCGATCAAATACTCATCCCTAAGTTGAACATATCTCTGTTCAAAATGCTAAATACTGGTAAAAAAAATAAAAATTCGAGAGAAAAACTTACGGTTGAATCGATTAAATCAATTTTATCAAATTTTAATATATATTTTAAAATTTTCAATTTTTATGAATTTTTAATTATCTACTTAATTATTGTCAGAGCACCAGACGAATTGATTAAATCGACTAAATCAAAGATCGGTGATTTAATCGACTCAATTGCATATTCAATTATTAAAACATTGATTAAATACATAAATCAAAATCAAAATCAAAATATTTATTTTTCGAATATTTTATTAAATGATTCGTCTCTATCTCGTTTTCTTTTAAACCAGCAACATTATAAGTTGTATTAAGATGAAATAGGTTAGGGTATGAATGATATATTTAATTATGTATTTCAACTGATTGATAATAAAATCATAATTTTAAAATAAGGTTTTAAGTTTGGAATAATAAAAATTCAAATCCCATTCTTTCGACTTATATAATATGGTCAAGTACTATATTATTATATGCAGCAGTAAGTCATATTCATTAAAATGGATTGATGTTGGATAATAAAAAAAGGATCCATTCTCTTCTTGGTATTCAATTCAATAAAATAAATGTGATATTTCCTCCCCAATTAAAGAAAAGAAAAGAAAAAACAAAGAAAGGGGACTTGAACATGATTTCACCTAAATATTCTTGGCTTGAATGTTGACGTGAAAGCAATATACAGAAGCTTGAGCACATCTACTTCACCCAACCCTAAATCCCCAATGCCTGCCTTACGAAAACGTGCGAGGTTAATTCACCAAAAAAAAAAAAAAACGTGTAAGGTTAGCCTCTAATCTTGCTTTACCAAAACAATTATATACTATATTTCAAATCACTCGAAAGAATAGTTTTTTTTTTTAATAATAAATTTTATTTAATATAAATAATTACACATGGATCGAGTCTTAACTCAATTGATATTGATTTTATTCCTAATGCAAAAAGATGTGAGTTCAAACACGTTTATTTCTATTCAAGGGTTAGAAAGAAATTATACCTAATTTTAGGGCCCTTTGGATGGATGTTTATCTCCAGTATGATGCATTTAGCTTTTTTGTCTCATGCTATAATATCGCTATAGTAACTAAACGCACCACCCATCTAAAAGGATCCTTAGTCATTGTTTCAAAAATATAAATAATTATATTTTGAGAAAAAAATAAGTGAATGGGTATTTTTAATGATAGTTATTTATTATTAAAGATAAAAAGGAAAAATAAATTAGTGTTCTAGTCTAATATATTAAAAAAGCCTTAAACTATTATATCTTGTTTAAACAAATCCTTACATTCTTTTTAGTTAAATAAGTCCCTATTCTATTATTTTAACTATAAAAGCTTTTGTAAAAAAAAAAAAAAACTATAAAAGCTATTAATTTTTATTGAAGTAATATTTTTTATTTTTAAATTATTTTATTTTTTATTTGCATTTAAAGCGGATGTGAATATGATGAATTTTAAAATTTCTTGAGAATGAACCTCATGTTGGCCTAATGGTTAAGAGTATTCGTTATTTTAAATGTAACTTGGGTTCAAGTCGCGCTAATCATATTATTATTAAGACTTTACTTTCCTCTTATAATTCACCAAAAAAAAAAATCTTGATAAGAATGCTTAAATACATAAACTTAATGAAACTCTTCTAAAAATTTTGGGTACTCTAAAATTTATGATGATGTTTAAGTGTATATTATTTTTATTTACTTAAGAGTGACAAGAAAAGCTAAATTTAAAGAGCAATTATTAAAATTTTATATTTTTTTTAATGTATAAGTCATACAACACTATCACTTTCGAAGTTAGCAAGATTGTATCTATACTCGCTACTAGAATTAGAAAGCATAAGGAATTTAGTTGTAAAATTTATCATCTGACCCAACCATCGAGTCCAAGCTATAGAATGTCATAATCATTGCCAAAACAATTACAGTCAAATATAATATAATTATATCATTTAAACAAACGTTCATGTCATAAACACATTCACAATATGATATACAATTAAATCTGAGTCTTAGTCGAGCTTACGAATGCTCTTTTGTTGACCTGAGCATGAAATAGGACCAAATTGTAAAGTTTTGAAAATTTAGAACCGACATCATGATGTCACATTCTCCATGTCGTGACGTCGCCAAACAGTTAGTCACATCACAACATCAAGCCACTCGATATCGTAACGTCACATACTGTCGATCGACGTTGCAATGAAAAAATGTGATCATTGAGATGAGGACTTTACTTTTGATAAAAATTAGACCGTTAGGTACCTATTTCATGTCAACCTAACCATTTGCACCTTCAACCAATTTCAAGCATTCAATCAATATAACTGCTAATTGATTACCAAACATACCAAACTAACGTACAGAAGTTCAATCTTATCTTCGTTCAATCTAAACCATCATTTACCATACCATTTCATATTCAAAATTTCCATTCAAGTGACATATATAAAATGTATCACATTGCCAAAACTTGTACTTATGCATATATGGACATTTGCTTATCAAAATCAACATGAACTAAGTTTTAAACCAAACTATCAATTCAAAGTTAACAAATATATAAGCAGCTATGTACATGTCACATAACCAAACTAAAATGATCAACAGACTATCAAGTCTATGATAAGATAGTGTGGTCTTTGAGTTTATCCTATCAACAAGTTCCATAAATCAACAATCTATAGGACGAAGGAAAAACAACGAGTAAACATAATGAAGTCCATACGAAATTTACTTAGGCATACCAACACTTAGGCAATTAAAATACGTTGGAATTAAGCATGGACTCCCTTTGGCATCTTATACATTCATATGCAAATCAAGAAATACATTGACTAGGTTAGTTTATTTGTATATGATGAACTCATATCAAATCCATATAGATATAACATTCCATCTTATAACGTATGCAAACAAATTGCAAACATGTATAACTCCAATCACATACTGTATAAATGCCTTCCCAGCAATGGAATCATAGAGAAATAGATCATGCAGTTTAACTGGAATGGAATTAGTGGAAATTGGCAGAGCAATTGGACCGCGGATTAAAAAGTTAATCAAGAACCGCTTAAATTATAAACTTTAATCCTTCGAATAACATATGCAAACATTAAATCAATTTATTTATAAATCCCTAAATTTTAATTTTAAAAATCAAAACTCAATTTTATCAAGAATCTCAAGGATTCAACATATTATATAATCGAAATATCATAACCATAAAATTTGAAAAAACGAATCAATCTAAAAATAATAAAAAATCACCTTGTTCTCAGTGATTCAACATGGCGAGGGTCAATTGCCACTTGTTAGAAACGTAAAAACAAGATCTAATATAAAATTTTATTAGTCAAAATCTGACATATTAGACTATCAAGAATAAATCACGAACAAAACTAAATATGAAAGCGTATATAAATTCATTGATTCTTAAGAATCTTCGGATATTATAATTTTGATCTTTTAAATTAACACACAAATAAAATAGAAAATGTGACTCTCTTTTCTAAATATGAAATATTAAAAAAGTTTAGTATATTTGATTTGGGGACCATAATCCTAATAAATTTTATATCACTTTTAATTTAAATAATAACACGTAATTATATGTAATGTCCATAATTTTTCAACACAAGCAAATCAGGGTGCCGCACCGCCGCCGTCACTCAAACTCTTCCCCTTTCTCTCGTCTACTCAAATCTTCATTTTGTTTTCTCAATAAACGAAAATCACAGAACGTTGGAAGAAACCGAAAAGCTTTTGATTTATGGTAAAATATCCTTCACTTAAATGCTGGTTATCTGCTTTGACTTGTATGAGTTTTCTGAATGTTAATGAAGTTTTCATTTGAACAAATCTTGGTGGAACTTTTCATTTAAAAATGTAGCTTTTGACTTGAGCTCCTTTTGGCTTCACGACCTTATTATTCTATTTTCAGCTGTGGAGATGTGACCTGAAGCAACTCTTGAGCTTCCTTGAATATTGTTTTTTGTTTTGGTAAAGGGTTCTTCTGTTAGCTGGGTATGGGGAGATCATTTATTTTCCTTGTTTTAAACCTCATGGTTTCTTCGTTTAAAACTCAACTTTTATTATTAAAAAAAAAAAAAAAAAAAGTTTTTCACTTGGTCCTGGGTGTTTTGCATTTGAGGCACTTGTTTCAGTTAGGTGTTGACTAAACAATTTGAATCTTGAAATTAAATTTTTTTTTTGAAATAAAAAGACTGGGCTTTATAAATTAATTGTAAAATCAAAACTATAAAATAATAAAAGAAAAGAAGGCCCAAAGTCTTAATCGGCCTAAATGAAATAGACAGAAACCAAAGCTATCACGTGGTTTCTGGAAAACCTATTACTTTAATTCAAAATAAAGCTGCCCAGTAACTCTTTGGGAACACCACCCGTCTCATCAGCTATCAAGTGGATGAATCTTTCTTGATGTTTCTTATATTGGCTCCTAGTACTGATTTGTCAATGGCAGAAGATCTGCATTTCTTGATGATAACTAAAGAATCTCCTTCTATTATGACCTTTTCCTGATTTAAGATCCTTCCTAGTCTAACTGCTTCACGACATGCGATGGATTCTGCTTCAAAAGCGGTGGAAACATCACTATGGAGTACTGCCATGGAAGCAAGGACAGAGCCAGAGGCCGAACGTGGAACAACCCTCGATCCCGATCTCCGCCCTGCACTTTGGTAAGCAGCATCGAAGTTGATCTTAGTTATGTGTGGCGGCGGAGGAGACCACTTCATACGGCCCATAGTTCTTGTAAGTTTCCTTTCTTCAAGATTGTCTAACTCTTAAATAATCAAGCACATATCTCGCAATCTCAGTTTTGGATCTGGTTTTTTCTCCATGGAAATGTCTGTTTCTCATCACAAAGACTTTTAGGCAAAAGGAAAACAGCCATAGCGTAAGTGGGGATAGCCTGCAAGACTGCCTTGATGAAAACTTCTTTTTCCCCTTGGATTAAAA
Source organism: Kokia cookei (assembly GCA_039519145.1). Taxonomy (NCBI): domain Eukaryota; kingdom Viridiplantae; phylum Streptophyta; class Magnoliopsida; order Malvales; family Malvaceae; genus Kokia; species Kokia cookei. Next base: position 58,864,441 of record CM076903.1, read on the forward strand.
ACTTAGTAATCCAATTATCAATTCGCACCTTCATACGAGCTTTTAAGTTCTGGAAAGAAGCTTTTTTTTTCTACCCACTAAGTTAGGAAGCCTTATATATCTCTCCATATTTTGCGAGTTCCTTACCTCTAAAAAATTGGAAATTTGGGCCTTCATGTATGCTGTCGTGTTCTTACTAAAGAATACTGTGGATTTTTCAAAATTTATGCATTGACAAGAGACTTTTTCGTATTCTTTCAAAACTCTTTTTAGACTAGCAGCTCCTTCCTAATTTGCTTTACTAAATAAATTGCAGTCATCTACAAACAGTAAATGGGATATCGGCGGCCCATTCTTACTGGCTCTTACACCAGTCAGATGTCCCTCACTAACAGTCAAACTCATTAAAGCCGAAAGACCTTCACTGCAGATAATAAAAAGAAAAAGGTTGAGGGGGTCACCTAGTCGAAGCCCTTTAGTAGGTTTGAACGTCTCTCCCATTCTCCCATTCATATTGATAACGTAAGAGATTGTGGAGATACAATGCGTTATCAAGAGATTGTGGAGATACAATGCATTAACTTCCCCACCCATGCAGTTGCAAACCCTATCTTAACCATCATTGCTTCCAAAAAACTCCATTTTACCTTGTCAAAAGCTTTACTCATATCCAGTTTAAGAGCAAGATTTCTAGTACTGCTTGTTCTTTTTTGCCCAAACGTGTGTAGTAACTCATAAGCTAGCAGAATATTATCTGAAATCAACCTTCTCGAGATAAACGCACTTTGGGAATTATCAATGTACTGTGAAAGTACTTTTTGAAAACGATTGGCTAATATCATAGTTATGATCTTGTAGATGACATTGCATAGGCTGATTCGTTGGAATTTTGTCATATTCATAGGGTTTGGGACCTTTGGGATTAGAACAATATTTGTCGCATTCATGCTTCCGAAGCCACAATTATCATCAAGTACATGTAGACAATAGTTTGTTACCTTTTGCCCCATTATATGCCAATATTTTTGAAAGAAAGTTGTTGAAAACCCATCAATTCTTGGAGTTTTGGTTGGCCTCATGCTTTTTATAGCTTCCACCACCTCACTTTCTGAAAAAATCTCAGTTAACGTCAGATTGACTGTTTCGGAAATGTAACACAACTCTCAAATGTACATACACAAAATCTACTGTGCCAGGGTTAAAGGTGAATAATGTTTCAAAAAAAATTTGAGCAACGTTACCTATTTCAACGGGGTCATATAGTAAATTGCCATCATTGTTCTCAAGAAATTGAATCGTATTTGTTTTCCTCCTTTGGGAGGCAAATTTGTGAAAGAAGTATTGTTGTCTCCTGATTTTAGCCAATTGGCTCGTTGCTCCTAAAAAACCTCTTCTCAACTTCAAGAGATAATTGAAATTTAGTGTCTAGCAGTTCATTCAGAGTCTCCTCATCTCTTTTCGTATCTAATAATGTCTCTAGTTTCTGCTGCAATTTTAATTTTAAATCGGATCTTTTTTGAATAACGCGCTTGGCCCATTTAGTAAGCTCACATTGTAGAGTTGCTAGTTTGTTAAAACACTCCCGATACATTCACTCCATATTCTCGCAACTTCACTTTCAAATGAGGCTTTTAACGTCCACCAGACTACAAATTTGACAGCTTGTCGTATTCGACAATTACGTTTTCCCTCTAACTTTATTAGAATGGGGCAATGATCTGATTTTGAGTGAGGCAAGTGCTTCACCAAAACATCTGGGAATCTCAAAATCCAGTCAGCAGTAGCCACAACTCTATTTAGGTGCTCACAAATTTTATATCTGGTGTGTTCCCCCTCTCCCAAGTGAAACAAGGGCTTGAATACCCTAGATCTGTTAATTTATTCTTTAGTAAAACTTTGCGAAATTATTCCATTCTGCTCTCATTTCTAGGCTAACCACCTTGTTTTTCGAAGTTGTACATTATCTCGTTGAAGTCCCTACAAACACACCAAGGGGAATTGTTTCTTACTCCTAATTTTCGGATAGAATTCCAAGACTCAATCCTGTGGGTTGCATAAGGAGAGCCATATGACCGGGTAAATTGCTAGTGGCCTCCCAAAATTTCATCCTCGATTAGCAAATTTATGAAACTAGAAGAACATTACAAAGTTACTTTCACATCATCTGTCCAACACATGCTAAGACGTCCTTTACTTCCTTTTGCACTAACATCAAAACTGTTTTGAAAACCACATCTTTTCCTTGTTCTTTCCATTCGAAAATTGTCAATGTTAGTCTTCATGAGGAAGATTAAATGGGGCTTATACAACCTCAATTCATGTCAAAGTTGTTGAACTGCTCGTGGACCCCCAATCCACAAACATTTCAGCTTAAGATTTTCATTGCGCCCGATCGACATGTCCATTGGCAGCCGTCGATCTAAAAAAAGCCACATCATTAAAATCTGACACATCATTCATTTTGTCATCAAAGAGCACGTTTTCAAATTCCTCTGCTGAGAAGTTATTTTTTTCCCATCATTATCAACCTTTGAGAATCTATATTATTATTAATCAAGAGTTTTCGTTTACCTGTTTGTGGAAACAAATCTATTGTACTAACAGGTGCGTCTTGGGCAAGGCGTTTCCACCTTTTTTTTTAGTGCCGCATGTCATCTCAACCCGTTGTGTCATTATTTAAAACAGGAGTCCCATTACTAAAGGATTTTCATTCAACTAGGGCATGACTCTCTGAGAGGAGTCTTCAGGAATTGGAACATTAATTAAATTTGAATTTTGCTCCAAAAGAATCATAGGGCCACTATTTTTCTGCTGTGTAGAATTTGAGACTTGATCCAACTCAATCTGTTTCTTGTAGGTCTCTCAGTGGTTGAAGATCGTCTTTCCATGTTCCCATTTAGTGCTGGAAGATCATCGTCGATCGTCAACGTTAAAGTCATATTTTCATCACCAAGATACACGTTTTGGGTTGTTGAATTTTTAATTGTTGCCCCAATCTTTGTATTGAACTTACCAATGAAATTTACTTTAGCTTTGGGAGTTGAAGTATAGGGAATATCATCTGCTGGTAAGTTTTTGACTTCTAAAGGAGTAACAACACATTTTGGAATTCCATGACCAATTCTCCCACATCCAAAACAGAATGCAGGCAAGTTTTCAAATTTAAAAGGATCCCAAAATTTGTTTCCTTCATCAAACACAGTGAATATACCACCTCTAAGTGGCTTTTGGATTTCAAGATTCACCTTAATGCGCCCATAGTCCCTTTTAGATTCTTTTTTTAGAACCCCGTCAAAGGTTGGGCCAATTGCTTTCATCAGATCTTGCCGATCGCATTTCGGTGGATATGGACTAGCTTTTACCTTAAAGGGGGAATAACTTAGCTGAATTTTCCTCCTCTCCTCACTATAGGTTTCGTGATACGCTCAAAAAGGATTAGCGTTTTAAAACAATCATGACCTTACATCCATAATTGAGACTAAGAGTTAGTTTAGGCTCCATTCACCAAATGTTTTGTGAAAGTGAAAAATATGTTAATTAGTTTTAAAAAAATTGAGAAAATAAAATAGCGTTTTAAAAATAATGAAAATTTAAAAATTGAATTAATATATAAAACAATTAAAATAATATTCATTTTGGGAACTATATAAAAAAGTAAATACAAAAAATATTGAAACTAAATTAATGATCACATTTAACAATAACGGCTAAAACAAATCCTCAAAATATTTTTCACCTATACCAAATAAATAATAGACAAATAAAAAAATTAAGATTGTTTGTTTCACGTAGTATAAACAACTTACAACAAAATTTTAAAAATCTAATATCATAATATTATATTATCTCATTATCAATTAAAATAATATTCTATCTCTTTCTAGTGTCATTGTTATTCAAATATGTTTTGCAATTGCCTCTTCAAAGAACCATTATTTTTAATATAATTCTAATTATTAATGCTAACAACCTCTGTTTCTATACTAATAAGATGTTATTTAATTGAACATGCATAATTAGTGAATGTTATTTTTTTTTTTTTGGTGAATAAAAAACAAATACAATAAGTTACTTAACGAAATGTCCACATCATATAATAAAAAGCTCTATTTTGTTACCAACAATCATTTTAGTCCCTTTTGGTATCTTCTCTAGAAACATAATGAATAACTCTAATACTACTTAAGTGATAATTAAGATGTTTAGAATTCTATTAAATTAATAACTCTATTTCACATTAATAAAATTAGCACTATTTTTTAAAAACAAAAAAGTCATTTTTTATAATAATGTCAAATTTAATCAAAATTATTTTTAATTAATAATTATAAATTAAATTATAAAAATAATTATCACAATTTTTTCTTAAAATTCTATTAATTAATAGTTCTATTCTAAAATTAGTAAAAAAATTTAAATAATAATTGTAAATTAAATTAATTTATTTTTTTGTGCAATTATTATATTTTTTACTGATAATTCCAAATTAAATATTATAATTATTTTAAATGTCAATTTAATAATATGATAAAAATAAAAAATATTCTCATCAATTCAAAAATTTTTCTGCTTATATTATATTATATTATATATTATATTATAGATAAAATCACTAGATAAAATTTTGGTTGGAAATACTTGTGAAATTCTTTTATTCTAAGATTGGATAAGTTAGTCCATTTACTATTAAATGAATAAATTTAATCCATATACTGAAATCTAATATATAATAATACAAAAATGAAAATTTTCACCCACGATAGTGATAAATTGGGAAATCTAGCTTATTCATCTGGGTTTAAACTGGACCTAAAACAATGGCCGAACTTAGCTAAACCCAATTATACAAGCTTAGAGGCCTTTTAGCTACATAAATCCTGAAAGCAACCATTTTGTCCTAAACTCGGCCTCGCCGCAGTCTCTGTAGAAGAACATCAAACCCCCGAGAGTTTGAACTGCACAAGGATACGAATTCGGAAGCCTTTTCACCATGAGAGCTAAGGTATATGCTGCTTCAAAATTTTTTTCTTCTTTGATCTATTTTGTTATTGTGCTAGATCGAAATGTTGATTTGGGTTTTTTTTTCCTTTTTGGGTTATTTCAGTGGAAGAAGAAGCGTATGCGGAGGTTGAAGAGGAAGAGAAGAAAGATGAGACAAAGATCTAAGTAGTTTAATCTCATTTAGAGCTTGGGTCTCCTTTGTTTAGAATTGATGAGTAGTTTTTGGTTTCAAGTATTAGTGGTTTAGTTCTGTATTTTTGTTGAACCATTTTCATCTTCTGTTAACTTTATTTTTAATGGGTGCCAGTTTTTTGCTTAGATTAAGCGTTTACTTATGTGAATTTTGATACATTGGTATGGCTCGAAGTTAAGACTTGAGGATCTTGAGAGTTCATTTTTGTTGATATGTTTCGGCTCTGCCAAAACCCATATAGGCACATCAACCAATGATATATATAGAGATTGTGGGGGTTGCAATTACTTGTTAAATATATAGTTTATCCTCTGGTAATAGATTTGAACCAAAAAGAGTCCCCCCAGGGTTTGAAATTTGTGGTCAAGAGTCCTCCATTCCGAATCATGAACGCCTAAGCGACTTTGCAACCATGCTTGAGACACCGATTGTTTACCTCCGAAGGCAATCCAATAATCAGCTTAATTACGGGAAATGACCATCATTCTAGTCATTTCACAAACATGGGGTTATCGTCTTCATCTGCTTAGCCATCTTTACCCTGTTGTCGCTAACAATGCTTAAATCATTCATGGGATCTTTGAGATAAAACTAAGTTTGAACCTCTGATGTTTGGGTCTTTTAACAGAAGGACAGAAATAGTTAAACAGCCCAAAACTAAGGATTTCCATATGTGTTCTAAATTATTGAATTACAAACTAAAAAATATATAAACTTGGAGAAAACGGGAAAGCAAATTAAGAGAGATGGGCGGTTTTGTAACATTCATTTTAATGGATTTTGATCAGCTATTATTTTATCAATGTAACTCCTAACCTCCTCTTTAATCATACGTTGCATGATGCTCAGCAAGCAAGCTGTTTCGTCCACCACCGTTCTCTGTTTCTCCTCTCCGATTTCCTCACTTTTCACCACCACCACCACTGCCTCCTCCTCCTCCTCCTCCTCCTCTTCTTCCTCCTCCACCATGTTCTCTCCCGGTGGGGACAGCGTCAGCAACGTCTTAGGTTCCAACATCCCTACATTCTCATGCTCCTGTTCCTGCTCCTGCACCACCCATCCTAAGCACTGCTTTTTATTCCCCGACTCAGACTCGGATGCATCCTGGCTGGGCCGTTTAACCCCAGAGTTGGACTCTGAAGACCCGGACGAGAACTCGGTTTCTCGTTTCCGACGCAAAGTCGAGTTCCAATGATTTTTTATAGCGTTATCAGTACGTCCAGGCAACAACCTAGCAATTGTAGCCCATTTATTCCCATGAACCGCATGCGCTTGTATAATAACAGCATCCTCCGCAGCCGTGAAAGGTCGGTGTTGCACGGCGGGACTGAGTTGGTTGCACCACCGCAGCCGGCAAGACTTGCCGGATCTTCCAGGGATCGAGGAGCTTATCATGGACCAGTTCCTGGGACCATGCTGTTCCACTAGCTTCATCAGGTTAGCATCCTCTTGTGGGCTCCATGAACCTTTCACACGATCACCACCATTGATCATCTTCAACGATGGAAAGAAGAAAGAAAACCCCAAAACCCAAAATCACAAATAAAATCAAATTAATATAAAAATAAAATCGAATTGTGATCTTTCCGGGGGAAAAAAAAAAGATATAGGGGTTTTAATTTTAAACGGTTTTGGAGAGGTTATTGGTGGTGTGAGCCGTAAAACCGCTCCGTTGAAATAACGACTTTGGGGCTTGGTTTAAGCGCGTTAGTTTCAGTTTCTCTCTTGTATTTAAAAATAATAATAAAATAATAAAATAATAAATAAATTGTTTTTCTAAAAGGAGTTAATAATTGAGTTCATTCAGTTGAGTTGGTTGTTTTCATGGATACAGACGAAGTGTTGGTTTGGAAGTGGAAAGGATGTTATAACTGCCTCTTTTTTGAATATTTGAATTACATCACTCTCTTATTTTATATTATTTTTGGCTGGTTTCTTTCTTTTTACACCTATTATTTTTAAATCCATATTTATACTTCTATTTTCAATAGGTAATGCATATAAATTAGATTTTATCACACAAAATATTTTATATTAAAAAATATGTTAATAAAAACTTATTAGTGCTGTGTTTGATTTTTAAATAATTTATTTTCAGTTATTTTATTTAAAGATTATAAAAAAATACAATAATATTAATCGTCTTTTAAATAAGAGTATTTAATAATTTCACAACTGAACTGATACCATGAGGTGTTGAGCGATGAGTTAACTGAAGAAACTAAAGCGAAAATAATTAGATTTATAACATAATCATTTTCACCCACCATTACCATAATTATTTAATACTTTCTTTCTTTTTTCATTTTATATCTTATAAACTTTAATTAAAAATTGAATATTAATGGTAAAAGAATTAAAATTGATAAGCAATAAATATAATAAATTTAAATAAATTCATACTATACATTCTAATTTATAAAAATATAAATAATCTAATGTATTGAATTTTGATAAAATAGTTATTAAATTAAATCTACAAAATCAAATTAAAAACTATTTTTTTATTAATACAAAAACTCATTGAAAAATTTTTTCTTCTGAATATAATAAGTTTATTACTAAGTTTGAAATAAAAAATATTTATAAGTTATAAAATATCAGAATCATTTAAATCTGTCCAAGCTTGCTTGACTTACTCTAAATAATCCAAGTACACATAATTTTGATTTCAAGAAAAATCTGTTTCAAAGGAAGCCCGAGCCCAAGAAAATTTAAGATGAGTTGATCCAAGCCTGAGATAACCCAAACCCAAAATAATTCAAATTCGAAGATCGTGAGACCTGGATCCACTCAAAGCCACCAACTTGTTTACCTTGAACAAATGGGGGAAAAATACTAGTAAGTATTTAATAAGTTAAAACAACCAATATTGAGACCCATTTTTGTTGAAAAGAGTTATATGCTCTTATTTAATATAAAGAGTTAAAGGATGAAATTTTTTTAAATTTTTTAAAAAAAATAATTAATTTTTTTTCTTTTTTACACTGTACTTGAATTTTCAAAATGTATAAAAAAAAATCCTCAAAATTTTTCAAAAAAGTAATTAAGCTATTGCTTTTTTTTTTTTTTTCCACTCAATTAGACACTTGAACTGTCGAAATAAAAATACCTTTTGATTATTAACTTTAACAGTTGACCGTTGCTAATTTTTCAGTTAAAACCATCATGTGTCTCAATCATGACATGACATGTGGAAAAAATGATAAAAAATAAAAATAAATAAAAATTATAAAATATTAAATTTTAATTAAAAATTTAAAAATTTAGAAAAAAAATATGAAAATAGTAAAAATATAAAAATTATAACACCCCAAAAATTTAAACTTTTCTATCTGAGTTGTGTCAATGATGAACCTAATGGTTCAATGATTTTGCATCTGTCTATCTGCTCTTGGGATTGTGTGTTTGAACTCTTGTGTATGCGATCATGAGTATATTTTTCATTTTTGTTCCTAACCGTTGCTATCGTACTATTATCCGTTGTTATTGTTCGCGATCGTAAGCGTTGTTATGCGATAGTGGTAAGAATTGTGAAACTCGAGGTTAGTTTGAGTGAATTGATGAGTTTACTTCTGTCGTTTTGTGTATTTAATGAACCTTTATTGAATTATGTGGATTCTTAATTTTGTCTCAAATGAATTATTCTAAGAAAGCGTTTTGTGGACAACGACCTCGCGAGTGTGCGTAATCCGTGAGTTTCTTTGTGTATGAAGGTATTATAATAATTTCTTTCTAAGACTTGAGTTCAAGATTGTTTGAGTGTTTTGCATGGAAATTCGACGTGGAAATGAGAAATTGATTGCATAGTTGTGCATTATTGTGTCAATGTAGGTTCCTAGTGTTTCGTTCTTGCCCGACTCCAATATTGTACAGGCAGGGTATCGAAACCCGTAACATTCCTGCATTGCTTTTCTACATTTTTACCCAGATTCGTTTCTGTTTGTGGGCACACGGGCGACGGTTTCGAGACTCAGTCATCTTTTTAGGACTCTTTAGGATGTTAAACTCTAACTGTTAGTTTATTTAATATTTAGGAATTAAGACTAAGAATATCGAAAATTATGTACTGTTACACTTCTGGATTGACTTTATGTTTCCTTTTGCATTGCTTATTATATGACTTAACCTCTTGAAATTATCATTATGGATGCGTGATAGTTATTCTTTGTAATGTGATGTTCTGAATTTGGTCATTTTGTCTTGACTGGGTTTAAAGTGTTACAAAAATTATAAAATATATAAAAATATAGGAAAAATTATAAATTTTTATAAAGTCATAAGAGAATTATAAAAAAAAAAAAAAGATAGAATACATAAAAAATTATAAAAATTATCGTATCAAAAGAAGCTTTTTATAAATTTTCTATACCTTTTATTGATTTTTATTTTTTTTATCATTTTCAAGTTGTGTTGCGACACGTAATGACTTTAATTGAAAAAAACTGAGATCATTAACTTTAACAATCAACTATTAAAGTTAATGGTTAAAGAGCCTTTTTGATACATTTTATAATTTTTATAAAATTTTACAATTTTTTTATATATTTTTAATATTTTATTAAAATTTAATAATTTTTATATTTTATAATTTTTTCTAAATGTCACATCGTGATTGTGACATGAGTAACTTTAACTGAAAAAAATTAAGAACAGTTAACTTTAACGGTCAATTGTTAAAATTAACGGTCAAAAGATCTTTTTGATGCGTTTTGATAATTTAGATTCAAATTATTTTTGTATTTAGATCAGTTCAGATCAAACAACCTTAAATAGATTCAAATAATTTTAATGTTTTATAAGTTATAAATATTTTTATTTTAAAAATAAAAAACTCGATATTACATTTTTATTTTAATTTATTTTGGGCGTAATAAACTCATTATATCCAGAAGCAATCTTTTAAATTGATTTGAGTTTTTGAATTACTAAAGAAAGTAGCTTTAAAGTTTAATGTTATAGATTTAATTTAAAAAGTTATATTGCCAAAATTTAATCTATTAGATTATTTATATTTTCCATGATGAATTGATTTCATTTTTATTTGTATTTTATTATTACAATTTATTTTTTTTATTTCTTATCAAATTTAAAATTATTAATACAAAAATAAAAAAATAGTTTTAATTCTTTGTAAATACAATTATGGTATTGAATTAATGTTGTCATAAGCTTTACCTAATATACTACTGTTTTTAGAAAACAAATGATTAGTTCGGAACTAAATCTATAGTAATCAAAGTAATAAAAATTTAAAATCTTTAACAGTTAATTAAACAAGGTTTTTAAAATTTATAAAATCTTTACCTAATGTATGAATTTAGAATCCTGCTGTGACAGCCCAGTAGTAAACTACTAAAAACTCTTTAATATATGTGGATCGAGCTGTTTAGCTCTGGATTGTCACAGCAGGGTTCTACATTCATACATATATGCTAACATTTCTTGTTATGGATTCCGTACGGCCTAGTTAACCATGGGCGGCGCCGCCTTGCTGCAACTGCATCTCCAAGTCATGGTCTCTGTCACCGGCTTTAGTGACTTCCACTGCCCCTTCTTCTACTACTACTTGTTCTTCTCCTCCTCCTTTTTCATTGCCTTTCATCTGTTTCGTCTCTTTATCTTTTCCCCACAGGACAGCATACAGTCCACCAACGATCAGCAGTGACCCTACAACACTGACTCATCATTGCAATTTAATCAATACCCAATAAACAATTAATTAATAATAAAGAGTGTTAACTTTTGGTGATGGGGGTGGGGGGTTTAGCATAATGTGTGTACGAACGTACGTTCCCACGTAGAGTTTCTCACGAAGGAGGGCCCAACTTAGAATAGCCACAATGACGAGCAGCAAAGGGCTGAACACTGACACATAGAGAGGACCTCTTTTCTGAATGCTCCATGACATTACGCAGAATGCTGCTGCATTACATACAATTCCCTGAAAGATACATCATACATAAACCATTTCAAAACTGATAATATATATCTATATCTATATATATATGTAATGCTTACCGCGTAAAGAGCTGCAATAAGCCTCATGCTGGATCTCAATGACCAAGCTGATGGCTTGGGGTCTGAAAATACGCCGATGATTGTACACTCAATGCTGGCCAAGAAGCACATTAGAGTAGTGCTTGTGTAAGGAGCTGGGAAGCTCTTGCTTGTTTGTCCCTGGATTATGAACCATAGTGCCCAAGCAAGAGCACTGGCCATTACAAGGAAAGGACCAAGGAAGAAGTTTGAACCACTAGGGCTGGGGCTTGAATTTGCCATTTTATTGGCATAGTTCCAGTGAATCCTGGATTCACCTATGCCGATGATGTGTCCATGGTAAAATGACAGCAACATAGCTCCACCAACACATACCAAAGTACCTATTACCTTAGCCTGCCCTGATGCTTTCTTTATCCCCACAGCTTCTTGTCTATATATCAAACATCAAATTCGACAATTTATCAGATGAAACCCAAGACTTTTCTTTTTAGAATTTAAGTACCAAAATATGAAATTGGGACCTGCAAATGGCTGCGAGGAGAAATGTGGCTGCTGGCAGTACATTGTTCAATGCACATGCAACCGTTGCAGTAGTATTTTGCAGCCCTACAAAATAAAAAACCTGGTTTGCTGTTGCCCTGCATTCATCAATGGTCGTTTTGATGATAAGGAAGAAAAGGAACCGTGATCAAATTGAACATGCAAAAGGCCACCTAGGTAGCTTGGATGATGAGGATCAATTCAACAACAGTAGGCTTACCCTGTCAGTGAACATAAGAAAATCTGGAAAAGAATTGGCATGGTGAGCTTAGGCCTTGTTTTCCTGCATAAAAAAAAGAGTGAAAATTTAAGGTTTTCACAACAATAACACATACACGCACAAAAACTACAACTGCAAATCAACATGCATGGTTGTTGCTGCCAGTACGTTACATTAAAGAAAGAGCCAATAGACAAAATGACTTGGCAGCCATGCATGAAGTTAAATCTACTTTTTTTTAAGCTGTTGAAAAATCATATAATCTAACTCCCTTTAAGCTATCGATTAACAGAGTTCTCTGTCTTACTTAGGCAACACGGCTTCGTACGTAGAGCGTTTTGTTTTTCTTTCTTTTTTTTTACCCAGAACAGATACTGTATTATATTGTATATATGTTGTTCCCTTTGATACTAACATAATCCTTTAATTTATTCTCTTTTTTTTCCTGTTGTTTCTTTGAAACCAAACAAACGAACAGTACTACTGTCCTTCTTGATGTTCCAAGAAAGCTATTAACACAGAAAATTGAAATCGAACCCTTCTTCACCCATTGATAAAAGCATCCGTATGAAAAAAGAAGAAAAAAAGATGGACCCCTAGCATGCAATATGCAATGTGCAAGAATGAACAGATCGAGTCAGTATTGAGAAACAAAGGGATGGAAATGGCTCCAAAAGGCAAAAAGAAAAAAGGGTTCTTGATGAAAAAACCAGAAAGCGTTACCACTCTAAGAAAAAGGCAAAAGGAGCAATGGCGAGGGTGGCAAAGATTTGACGGTAAGCAACAAGAATAAGAGGTTTCATTCCAGATTCCAGGGCCAGCTTTGATGTAATGATCATGCCTGCATAGCCTACTTGCAGCAGAACATTGGCCAAGAATGGCATGAAATCAGCCAACATTGTTTCTTTAATTCTTTAGAGCCGATATTACCACCACTACGTATATAGTCAGCCCCCCTTAGAGAAACAAAGCTAGCCTTGGAAAAGAAAGCAAAGCAAAAGAAAAGACACTTATGAAATGAAGCAATGGTAAACCCCATGTATATATAAGGGGGAAAGAGTTGGAAGAAAGACCCATCTCCCCTTTGCATGAAAGAGGGTGAAATCGTTGAGGATTTCTTGCAACACCTGGTCTCTGCATGGGACAAATGCTCGTCAGTGTCACCACTTGAAAAAAGAGGAGAGAAAAAGAAACGAGAAAATAAATAAAGTTGCTTTCAGTTTTGTAATTTTGTCTTGGGATTGGCAAAATACGTTTTGAAAACAAAACTTGAAGCAACAAAATTTGCCTAATGCCCCACCGGCAAACAGCCCACAGATAGGGGACCCTACTATCCCCTTTACTAGGGGTTCCTACACCTGTTGTCCGTTACAACTCATCAATCTGCATGGCTTCCATTCAAGCAAACCCACACCCCCTCCCCCCCTTTTCAAAAGTCAATTCCTTGAACAAGGATCTGTCTGCAGTAATGCTCCATTAAATTCTCCAACAGGTTGAAGTAGGTAAACCTGTGGCCATTAATTAATTCCGAGATAATAATATCTAACACCCCAAAAGGAAAATTTAGACAAAAGGGGTTGGTTTAAGTTAGGGATATCCATCCATAATACAATAATCTTTAGCTCAAAGTTCAGACTCCTTCCCATACAAAGCCAATTAAAATTTATTGTGTCTCCTTTTCATGGATCATATGAGCTGATTCCTCTAGATTCTTTTCACTTTTTCCATGCTTGTAAACAAATAATAAAATAAAGATGGGATAATCATGCTTTTCTCAATATTTTCTCAACAAGTTGGTGTTAATTATGGGAATTTACATCAGCATGTATCATTATATCACTATATAAATATGATATTCATAATCATATATAAATGGAAAAAAGGGTTGATTATGGGATCCTTGTCTGAACCCACTATGATCTTAGTTCTCAACTTTTTGTCCATGTTTCTCACCTCAATTTTTGCCACGTGTATGTACTTTCCGTTTATGTGCATAACATTTCTATGGTTAGGGATTCGAGATGTTAATATTTGTTTATTCATATGGATCAACTTGATATTTTGATATTTCTACATTACATGTGCACACGAATATATTGTTACATATGGTAACCTTAAAAGAAAGACTTACATGACAAAATCCCAAAGGATTTAACAGGAAAAAAAAAATAATTAATATAGGTTGTTGATACACAGTATCAACGAAAGTCTAAGTCGAAAGTTAAGATAGAGGTGAATGTTGTTCTGATTCAGAAAAAAATAGAGAAGAAAGAGATGAAACCCCCACTCCTTTGAGACCACAACAACATTCACTTCTATCTTGATCTCCGACTCTGCCCTCCATTGATATCGCTTTCAAATGTTTGAATGAAGTATTTTAAACTTATAATTAACATTAATTAATGAAAATGAGGGACCATATGAAGAATGAATGTCAAGCATTAATGTAGCATTAATTATGGGAATGCAACGATTAATCCGTCTCTTATGAGATTGCAATAAAGCTTAGCAATGGGAGGATTCTGTTTTGGGCAAACATTTCAGAGTATCTCATGCATGAAGAAATGTACGACACAAAATATTTAATATTTACAAGAAAAAGATACGTGCAAAAGATCATATATATGTCACATGATGCATGCATGTATGTATATGTTGCGTACTAGATGAATAATCATCATGCATTGGGATCATATCCAATCATTGTTGATTAAAATATTTCAATAATTGAATCATGGTTGAGTCTAAAAGTTGGCTTAACTCATCACTATAACAACTTTGCATATTAGCAGCATTTAAAATCATGTCACTGAAATTTGATGTTTACGCCACTGTTTGTATTTAGTAACGAAACACGACATCCGTCACTTTAGCACTACAGTTAATGGTGACGATATCTTATAATCGTCACATATTACTAACCATTAGGTTATGGTAATGTGTATTGTTACCCTTTAATTAGTATTTAGTGACAACTATTTTTTATCCCCGAGTTATGTACAAGTTCATTGTCGATTGATTAAATCGTTGTCTATAATGAAATAACATTCAACGTACAGATGATGAAAAAAACACCATCACGTTTTTCATAACATAATATATATCATCACATTTATGAATTACAAATGAAAAAAGTGGCATAGCCAATGACGCCAAAATTGAATTGAACCAACTGGTTGAACAAAAAATTAATGGTCCGATAAATTGAACTGGTGATATATAATAGAATAAAAATTAAATTATTGTGAATCGATAAAAAAAGAAACCGAGAGAGAAAAAGCTAGTAATTCAATTTACTGAATTGATTTAATAATTTTTTATATTTTAAATTATTTTATGTTTTATTTAATTATTGTTGAACCAATGATTCAATTTATTAAAATTAGAATCAAAGGCTTGGGCGATTTTATCAATAGTCTGATTTTTACAATATTGGCCATAACTTATCTTCGTCACCTAATCACAAATAATTCTGTCATTGATTTAAAAATTGTCGCTAATAATAAAATTCAATGTATTAGTGACGAAATAAATCAAGTGGTCACCTGTTGTATCTCATTGAAGCTCTTAATACAAAATTATGCCAATGACACCAATCGAAGTTCTGATAAATAATAAAGTATAATCATTAATACATCTCGTTTGAGATGACAAAAATAATAGAAACAAAAAAAGCAAATAATCATTGCAATATATTATAAGAATTCCAAAATTACTCTTGCCTTTATCATTTTAAACTTTTTTTTCCTTTAATTGGAAAAAATATCTTTTTTCTTTAAAGACATAACTTTTTTATTTAGTGACATTACCGTTTCTGTCTTATATTTGTCTCAAATAAACATACATTGTTCATCAAGTATAGGCAAATTTAATGCTATTTTTGAAGAATAAATAACATTTTACAGCTACATAAAAAGAGTATGATGCCATTAATAATGTCACATGAAATCAAACATTTTGGTGACAAAGTTTTATTTTAAAAAACTTTTAGTGACATATGTTTATGTCATTGATTTGCTTTATAAAATAGATTTACAGTAATGACATGTGATAAAAAAAAATCCTTCATAAAACAAAAAATTTGAAAATTTGTTCTAATAAATTTTTAATTAATGACAAAAACAAAATGTCACATAAAAATCAGAACGTCACAAAAATTCCAACAATTTTAATCTCAATACCAAACATTTAGTGACATAATTTTATGTCATTTCTTGAGTTGCCACAGAAAACATAGTTATAATAACAAAGAGTGGCGAGTCATCGAACTTGTCACATTAAACCTATTTTGCCCTTGATTATCAAAATTGTCACTAATAACAAATTCAAAATATTACTTACGAAAGTGGCATTACCATATCGTGAATGATATCGTTCAACACCTAATATAAGCACTAACGCCATGAAATAATGGATTAATCATTTCTATACTGATTAATTATGACATGCAATCTTTCTTAAATTCTTTTGAAAATATTATAAAATCAATATGTTTGCACAAATAGTTAAATACAACTAAAAGTAGTTACACAATAGTTTTAAATATAAAAATTGGTTTGTAAATAATTAGTACAATAGCTCGTTTCAAGCTCTTAAACCAAATATTGTGTCGATCGAAGGTGAGTTTATTGCACCAATCGAAGTAGATAATCACTGTAATATTCATTAAAGTATGATTTAAATTATAATCTATTATGTAATATAAGATAAGATAAAAGAAAACCAAAAATTACTTTTGACCCCCTACATTCTAAAATTTTTTTGTTTAAATAAAAAAGCAAATATTTTCTCCATAGTACACATTTTTAGTGACACTACTTATTCACACCATTTTGATATTATATTCGTCACAAATAAACATGCATTGTTCATGAAGTACATACTCCTTTTTTTCTAGTATAATCACATATGTGCTCATCTATTTTACAGTCTAATCAGCTTAGTTTTGTTCAGGCTGAGAGTGATATTCAAGTAAAGCTCTCTCAATAATGTTGACTGCAGTATTTGAGCTTGATTCAAATACTTCCATCCACATCTTAGTTTCATACAAATTAGATAGACATTTGATGAATAAATAATGTTTCACTTTGATATAAAAAGATTACAATGCTACTCACAATGTCAAATAAAAACAAACATTTAGGTGACAAAATTTGTTGTCACTAGTAATAAACTTTCAGTGACGAAAGTTCATGCCACTAATTTTCTTTATAGAAATGACAAACCAAATGTGTAACTTAAAAAATATATTTATGATAATGACTTGAGATACAAAATTCTTCATAAAACAAAATATTTGAAAATTTTTAAATAATAAGTTTTTTAATTAAAACAAAAAGTCACATAAAAAATCAAAATATTGCACACACAAAAAAAAAAAAAAAAAAAAATTCACACCATTTTTTCAATGGCAAATATTGGCACCAAACATTCAGCGACATAATTCTATGTTGTTTCTTAAAAATATAACTACAATAACAAAAGGTGACAAATATTTTAACTAACACATTAAATTATTTTTTCTGACGAAAATTAAAACGTCACTTAAAAGTTTCATAACTAATTGATAGATTAGTTGTAATGCATGAGTCATAAATCCATATAATTAATAATCTTTTAACAGACTAAGAGATAAGACAATGGAATTATTTCCTTTAGTTAAACAATAGGATTTAGTTATGTTAATGTTATTTGAGTGAAAATCGAGTTAGATCTGAATAAAATTTTTATCAAATCAAATCAATTCGATTCAATTTAAATTATTATTCATTCTATAAAAAAATCATATTTAATTAAAAAAATAATTTATTTAATATCGTAAAGCATATTTAAGAGTTAAGTTGACTTGAGTTTAGGGAAGCTTCGGACAAATTTAGTTGTATGAAGATGATTCATGAAAGAAAATGCAAAAGCAAATGCTTTCTAAAGTGGAAATTAGTTGGTATCCATCCCATTGAAATGAAATTATTAGACCACAATTCTAAGATTAGAACACCACCTCATTGTGAAGTGGTCAATCAACCAAAACTTATGCCCATTTATTAAAAAAGTCCTTAGATGGGGGAATATTGCATAATTGTGCAAGAAAATCAAAAGCACCCTTGTTGACAAATTAAGAAATGTGTTGAACTATCGAATCCAAGATGATGATGATGATAATGATAAAGCAATCCCACACTTGTACAAGCTATTTAGATCAATCCTACACAAAACTAGGGTGAGTAATTGGTAAAGTTAGGGGGTTTAATGTTAATGAAATTGGGTTGGCTGGATTGTTATAAATAATCGATTTATCCGATCAATTTCTAATTATAACCAAATCACGGCTTAACATTGGTTAGTTGGATCGGTTAAGTCAATTGTTAATATCGTTGAAATTCATTTTAAGGAATTTGAAATTTAGTCGTTTTTCTTTTATTGTAAGGGATTTAATCATTCTATTTCTTGAATTTAAAAATGCAAGTTCAGTTGTTAATTTTGTTGAAACTCATTTGTTAAATTAAGGTTCATTATAACTAGAGGTGCTCACGGTCTGGATTGGGTTTAAACATGATATTAACATATTTTATGCTTGTCCAAGTTTGGTCCGACTCGAAATATGGACTTAAAATTTTAACCAAATCCACCCATTCTTGCAAAAGACTAACCCAAGCACATTTTAGGTTTGTTCATATTTTTTTAAAAAATGTTTATAGTATATTGTTTTAATATTTAATAAATTTATAGATTTTTTATTTATTGAAAATTTTTATATAATTATGTTAATATTGTTTTAATGTTTACATTATTTTAAACGTGTCTAAATTTTTTGTCCAAGCCCATTTTTCGGGCCTAATATTTGTATCCAAACCCTCTCAAATTTCGGGCGGGTCTAAGGGCTTGGGTGAGTGGCCCAACCCATGAACATGTCTAATTATAACACCATTAGGAGGATTGGCAGGAGTCTCGTCTCCTTAAAATAGAAAATTTTTATTTAGGCCCTTTAAATTTTCTAAAATTTTAAATTAATAAAAGTAAAATTGTACTTTACCCTCTTAAAAGTGATAATAAATTGATTTAATCATTTAAAAATTATAAAGATATAAATTATTAAAATGATGAAATTACATTTTTTACTATCGTAAAAATTACAATTTAATTTTGATCCCATAAAAAAATTTCTAACTTCGCCTTCAACCTAATTTAATTTGAATTCTTTGACAATATTATCGGACTTCAATAATTAAATTAAGGACGTAAATTGAATTGGCATCTCATTGTGTACAAACCCAAATTTAAGTTTGCAAGCTAATTAGATTATCCATTTCATCAATTGTGGACAAAACTAACGAATTCATTCATTTCGATTTCCTATATCTGATATTATTGCATTATAAAGACAATCTCTGTTTGTTCATATTAGATTTGTATTTATTAAAAATTTCACATTTATGTTTGTGTTTATTTATTTGAAATTATATGTGTTTATATTCATTCATTCAAGTTAGACGAACATGTTTTCAAACATTAAATAAACATAAAATTAAAATTCTCGAATAATAAATAAAATAAGCACACAAACAATAATAATTTATTAGTATATAATAATCGAACAATAAACAAAATTTAAACGAATATAAATGATATTGTTCATAAACAAAAATGAATTGAATAAAATTTGTTCGTGTACGATTTAATTAATAAATGAATTTCAAAATATTATTCATGTTTATATATTTTAATTTAATGAACGATTAAAAATTGAATTATTCATGAGTTCGGACATCATTAATCGAGCCTGATTTAACTAGTCAATCTGTCATCATATTAACCTCCCTTGAAACAAATTGAAACTTGACATCTTGCAATTGACTTTTGACCTCAATAATCCATCGTATAAGTGTCATCGAAGAAATATTCACAGAATTTTCCAATATCATCCCAATAGCATCCAAACAGTCAACTGTTTGATAAGAGGAAATTGAGAAGAAGCTCACTACACCTATAGTTGAGGGGTTATTTTGTTAGACGTTGTATGATCATCATACTCGAGGTTATGTTCTTTTACAACATTTGTCAAGACCTATGGGTTCCATTGCAAGACAATCGACTCTTCAATTCTATTCAAAGCACCATGACTTGTTTACTGGGATTTTTGTCTGGATTCTATTGATCAAACCAAGTTAAAATATTTTCGAATGATGAATATCCCGTCAACCTGAATGGAAATCTTTCTATTTTTTTTTTAAATTTCCAAAACCGTTTTATACGACTCTTAACATTTTCATGTAAGCCATCTTCAACCTCCATCGCTAAATCTTGTATAAACAAATTTAATTTTATGTTGAGTATCAAATCAAACAAGTTATATTCAACAAACCAACTCGTTCTAATTTTTTATATGAAAAATAAAAGGTTTAATGCGCACTTTAGCCTCTAAAGTATACTGCTTCTCTCATTTTAGTCTTATAAGTTTTTTTTGACTCGCTTCAGTCCCTAACTTTATCAGGCGTTCCCAATTTAGTTCCTAACATAACCAGATGTTCACGCTTCAGTCCTTTGGACGTTAAAAAAAAACATATTGGAATATCCAACCAATCATATACTTCCACGTGTCATATAATGATGTCATCCGAAAAAACCCTTCAAATCTTTAAAAATGAAAAGAATACGAAAATTATTTATAAATTACAAAATTACTAAAACTATTAAAATAGAAAAAAAAAACATAAAATTACAAAAACAAACAATGTAAAACATAAAAAATTACTAATTTTATTAAATTAAGAAAATTTAATATTTTAAAATTTTTATAAGACACATTTGTAGAGCTTGAACATTAGCCATTGTCTCTTAGAAGGATATCACCTACAATAATTATTTAAATAATGAAAAATCAAGTTATTTATTACTTAATTGAAATAATTTGAAAAAAACTTATCCAAATTTATCAACTAAAGTGAAAAAAGTAATATACCTCAAGCACTGAAGTGTGGATTAAACCAAAATAAAACTCATTTAATAATGACAATTTTCTTCCTCATGCAATATACGGTCTTGCTTAGTATATAAATTAGTTATAATTAAAAACTATGGAGATTTGTCAAAATTTTGAATCTAAAAATAAGTTAGTTAATGAATAAAATTTAAATAATTTAGTGAGCAAATGACAATATTTATTATAACTATAAAACAATTCATGTGCCTTTAATTAATAATGGTGTAAAATAATACTTATGCATATAAATATGTTTTATTTGATTTCAATTAAAAAATAAATTAAATTAATTCATATTTTTATATAAAAAATTTACACATAATATAATTTACTACATATATAAAGTTCTTACACATAGCATATCTTAATGTACCACATGAATAAATCGTTCCATTTTATAACATTTGAAACAAAATTTTGATTCTGGCCATTGAATGCCATCATGATCTTAAAATTGTATTGGAAAAATAAACTTGCGTTTTCAAGCAAACCTTTAGTTATTGCCATTGGATGTCAATGTGTAATATCCGTAATTCGTCTCCGTCGTCAGATTAAGATTATGGAATATTACAGCACACATCGAATCAAACGACATCATAAAATATTCGATTATTAATTTGAATATCAAATTTTCAATCCACATATTAAACACAACATATAAATAATTATAGGCCTTATATCGAGCTAACAGAACCTTAAAAATAGTTTGGAAATAATTAGGGATTAATTTGAAACAAAACAAAAAAATATGAAAAATTTTGAAAACAGGAGTCACACGGTTGTGTGACCAAGCCGTGTGACTCAAGAACATGGTTGTGTGGCCAAACCGTGTACAATTCGAAAATAGGGTCACGTGGTCATGTTACAGACCGTGTGACCGCCTGTGTACAAAACGAAATAAGATCACACGTCTGTGTCGTCAAGCCGTGTAACTCACTATGACCGTGTGGACCAACCTGCACTTTAAAACCAATATGGCACACGATCTTGTGTGGCACACGACTGTGTGACAACTCGTGTCTCAAGGTGTGTGCAGCTAAAACAACTTCTAAATCAAACCAAAACCTTCCCATTTCTTAGGTGCCAAGCCAAGCCACAATCAATCATTCACATGCCTTCAAAACACATTTAAACAATTTTAATACATACCAAAACATTCAACCTAAGTGCCTAACTAATATGCGCTCTCATTGACACCACAATACATACACTAAGCTTGTTCACATCAAAGATTTCAAGTCCTTGCTTTAAACATATGCCAAACTTACCAAATCATCATTTCTAATGCTACCATAACCTATTTATAAACTTCACCATCGTGATCAGAATGACCGTTATTATTAAATTTATCTTCACCATCCGCATCGATCTCAATCACGACCAGATGTATTTATAAACGAGCATGGTGTGGATTTTCGGTCCATGTCGATGTCACTCCACCACCATACTATTCTACCCATCCAACATTAAGACCAATGTCAAATCGTCAAATTTAATATTCCATTCATATAAATCATACATGTCAAATTTAATGAAAATTTAAAATTTCTAACTATTTGTTTTATGTAAAAAGATTTCAGTCGTTCAATATATATATATATTATTTTAGATCGATATGATAGAGATATCAAATCGATTCGAAATTTTTCATGCATGATAAATATAATTATAATGATAAATTTAATGATCAAATTGCTAAAATATTAATTTTACAAAGTATATGAAAATATGTAAAATAACTTTAATTTTTACATTGATAGAAGTGGATTTCGTTCCCATATATATGGAACATTGATTAAACGAACCAGATATGTAAGAACTGGAATTGAATTGATAAAAAAAATTGATTAATCATACTGATTTTTTTTTTGTGAAATAAGTCATATTGATTTTATTTTTCAAAATACGACAACTAAATTAGTTCATATTTGAACGAGGCAGCTATTAGATTTTATTTAATGTTAATAAATTTTTAATTTAAAACTTCTGCATCAGATGACATAAATGATGATGAAATGCAGCGTTGCAATTAAATAATTACTCCACTCAAATAAAACCCATCATTCGCAAATTAGCATCCTCCTTCGCCATGGAGAAATCAAAATATTTTGGCATTGAGAAAGAATTAAAACTCAATGAAGCGTACCAAAAGACATACAAAAAGATGGATGAGCTGCTGCCCACTCTCCCTCGAAGCAAAGGCTGGTGGTTAGACCAGCTTCTTCAATACCAAGGCTTCTGGTTATCAAATCACGGCATCCGAGGAAGCATGTTGATCGATGACCACTTCAACCCTCGTCCCACGGACATCATCGTCGCAACGTCCCCTAAATGCTGCGGCACCACGTGGCTACGAGCCCTCGTTTTCTCCATTATCAACAGGAATCCTTTTGATTTCAATGACCATCCTTTGAGCAATGCAAACCCACGAGACTTAGTTCACTTTCTCGAAGCACATATTCGTGGAGATAGGTCAACTGTTTCCATTGATGGGCTTCTTTCACCTCGCCTTCTCTCAACTCACCTTCCTTACTCTTTGTTCCCAAAATGCATGACCGATGATGCCTCCTCGGCTTGTCGTTTCGTTTACATCTGCCGAGACCCCAAGGATGTTTTAGTCTCGAAGTGGCATTTCTTTAACAAGTTGAGACCCAAAGAATTGCCACCACTTACACTAGAGGAAGCCTTTGAGTTGTTTTCCAACGGGGTATCGCATTATGGACCGTTTTAGGATCATGTTTTGGGGTACTGGAAAGCTATTTTGGAGTGGCCAAAGAAGATGTTCTGCTGAAGTATGAAGATGTAAAGAAAGAGTCTTTAGGGTGTGTGCGGAAAGTGGCGGAGTTCTTGCGGGTACCTTTTCATCGGAGAAAGAAAAGAAAGGGATTGTAGAAGAAATATTGAAGTTGTGTAGTTTTGAGAGTTTGAGCAATCATGAAGTGAATAAAAGTGGCACCAGAAGTAGGGAAAATCCAGTGAGTAATTCTGATTTCTTTAGGAAAGGTGAAGTTGGAGATTGGGTTAACCATTTGTCACCTCAAATGTCAGAGATATTGGATAAGATTACTGAACAAAAGTTTCAAGGTACTGGGTTTAACTTTCATCGACTCCCAAAAAGAAGAAATGATAGGGGAGTCAAGCCAAGACAATCCATTGGCCTTTAATCACCATGGGATTTCATCACTCTATATTTGAACCGTCTCATGAATATGTCATCCAAATAAAAACCATGTCTTGGTTCTACGCTGCCATCATTGCCCCGCTCTGCTGACTGACTTTTCAGCTGCTTATTCACTTTTGTTTCATTTCATCCTCCATTTTTCTTTTTCTTTTCCCTTTCCCTTTCCATCGACGCATGAATATGAGCTTTACACGGGAAAACTGTAGCAGACCTTTGCTGTTTCATTGATTTCTAAATATCCCACTTTCATTGATGTAAAAAATCCGAGCTTTATACTCTTTAGTTCTTAAAGGTAAAGGGATGTTGATGTTGTCGTCCAAAGTTGTCTTTTTTATTTTGCTTGATTTGATTTAGAATGTTATGTTTGGTCTGTTCACTGTTTCATTTAGGTGGTGTGAACTGTTTGTAATGTTGCTCCAAAGAAGTGTTAGTATTTGTTTCAGAGTGGAACAGTATTACTCATTAGGTTCAATGTTAGGCAATGAATTCTTTTGTTCTAGGAAATGGGTAACGTAGGAGAGTAAAACAGTGACGTTCCTTTTGATGTGCTGTCTCGGTTGCCAACAAAGTATACGCCAAGATTAAAATGTGTTTGTAAAGGGTGGAATCGTCTTATCTCAGACCCCATTTTTATGAAGGTTCAATCCCAACAGAAAGAACCGGTATCAGGCTTCTTCTTCCAACAAAGATTTAGATTGGGCAATGAGGACATCACTAATATAACCTACATTCCCGTTGGAAAGCAAGAAGCTAGACTTTTTCAGACAGTATTTGACTTCCTTCCCGAACATGTTGTTTTGCTCGCTTAATGTAACGGTTTGGTCTGTGGTCGCAGTTGCTTCCCTAGAGTAGAACCCTTGAACCATGAATGGGTGAGGCTTACATGGGATGAGCCTAACAGAGAAGACACCTTTGCTTTGGCATTTGCTCCATGTAGAGATCTTTTAGACACATCAACCAAGTTCAAATTGATCAGAATGAAGCAAATCGAAATTGAATCAAAGGCCTTATGCTTCTCATTCGACGTATACTCTTCGGATACAAGGGCTTGGAAGAAATCAGAAGAAATATGCAAGTGCAATAGCAATCTGTACAAGAACAAAGGGTTTTATGTGGAAGGGGTTTTGCATTGACTGGCTGATGGTGATGAAATGCTTACCTTCCACGTGGAGAATAAACTATCATGGTTGCTATTTGTTCCACTTCCAGCCATCGTATTCCGCAGCATCCTTGAAGCATGCGTATGTGACTCTTATGCCAGGCTGCATTATGTTCAGGTTTCCCAACACAGACTTCAAGTTTGGTTCCTCGAGGATTACTTCGAATCTAAATGGTCCCTAGAACTCTCTAAAACGTTAGAGGAAATGGAAGAACAACACATGAGGTTCCTTTACAATTTGCGCGAGAGAGTAACACAAAGGTCATGGGTTGATCTTTTAGCCTTCAAAGATGGCTATCTGCAAGCATGAATAACAAAATTGATTAATAAAAAGAGGTATATATACAAAACTACAAACATACGTACATACACATATAGGAGTGTGCACAATTCGGGTAAAACCAAAAAAATTTGGTTAACCGATCGAATTTGGTTAATCGGTCGGTTAACCGAATGAATTCGGTCGGGATCAGTTAATAATTTTTTGGACTTTCAGTTAACGATTAATTCGGTTCGAAATCGGTTAATAAATTCATGTATACAATCACATATTAAATCAAAACTCATATATAATTTTGAGATTTATCCCAAATATATATTATGCATATCATATAACGCATGATATTCTAACAAAGTCCTATTCTTGGTCGATGCACTCTATCTCACAATGAGCAGGTTGGACATAGAGTCCTTAACTGGACTCATAGCTTATGATCAAATAAGTGAAGTGTGTTGTGGCACTTTTGATGAGCTTGCCTATGCAAGTAGAGAAGTCAGAGGCCGCTTTTTAAAGATTGACCGGTAGAATTCGAGAGTAATCGTCATTTACAAGATGTAACGCATGATCCTTTAATACATGTTTTACTTTCATTTCAAAAGTTCAAGTCATAGACCACTTTTGACTATGTACTATGATCCATAGATAATTTTGAGTTTTATTTGAAAATAAGTAAGGGATTGTTGTATATAATATATAAAGTATTTTCAATTAATATATATATATATACATATATTACTAAAGTTTTATATTATTTATAATATTGCAACAATCATATTTATAATATAATATGTATGTATATAATGGAAAAGAAAGAAAGAAAGAAAGAATGTAATCCAAGAGAGATGTCTACATGTAATAGACATAACTACTTATAAACCTTTTTAAAGGAAAGGTTGTGTCCTTTCAAAGAGGCACATAGGTACCTCTCGGTACTCTATATATACACACCAAATGAAGAATTAAAAGTGAAATTGAGTTCATCAATTTCGAGTGAGGTTTTTTTTTTTTTTATTAAATGTGTTTCTAAATTTAATTTTGGTTTAAAATAATTTGAAGTGCAGTAAAAATGACTCTGTTCGAGCAAATGAATTGTATCTTGAAAATAATATTTTTTTTATCATTCTACATACGAAAGAGAAATAAATATTCTTAAGATAAGTTCCTGAAAATGCCTTACCTTTACAAGATATCAACCAAATATTTTGGAATAGTGCCTATTGAAGAAAATATATATTGAGAACTAGTCAAGTTCAGAACATATTAGAACAACCCTAAGACACGTTTCTTATGTTACTACTTCACCAAAGTAGAAGAAGGGGAAATACCCTAAAATATATCAAGAGTTTTGAGTTATGTTCACTCTTTCATCTGTTTTCCATCAATATTCAGTGCTTGCCACTTTTCTTTCAAAAATATAACCAACTCTTATTCACTGTTGTCATTATCCATAATTTGAACCCTTTATTAATTAAAAAAATTAACGTCTTTTTTAACCGGAAGATCTCTCCCGTTATCCTTACATAACACCTACCTTTGTACCTCTCACTTTTGAAATTGATGAATCACGGCTCTTCACAACTCATAAATGGTTGTTGGACATTTTGGCAGCTCTAACTCTTAAACCCTCTTCGTAAGTATCTCACGTAAGCACAAATCACAATTTAAACGAAACGCAAGCGGCGGAAAAGATCGAACATAGATACTTTTGTCGAGCGCTTCAAACAATCGATGAGGACGTCGTATTTAACTATACGAAAATTGAAAAATAAATAAAAAATATATTTATTTTTTAAATGCTTAAAAAGCTTATGCTTGGAGGGATATTTATAGTAACCATCATCTCACTACCGCGCAACAAAAAATAGTGGGGAACAAAAGTGGGAATAACCCACGAAGCACAACGGTTCTAACCTTTTCCTTGACTTGACGTTATTTTCAATCACCCTTAACCTCTTCACAATTTGTAAAGGGACCTGGATATTTTAGCAATTTTAACCACCACATGTCATTGGTCTACTCCTATCTTTTTCTCATTTGTGATGGTTCCTCTATTCATTAAAGAATATTCTCCGATTTTTTTTTATTTTTTATTTTTTGGAAAATGAAGAATCTTTTCGAGGATATAATCGCGTATCAATCGACTGAATCAATTACTCTAATGTAAAACTAAAAAGAAACGAAGAATGGTTGCATACTTGCATTGATGTTATTTGGAAATGGAATGTATTTTTTATATATAAGTTAACTTGATTGTGTAAACTGAGAAAGCAAGAACAACCTTTGCCTCTTGCTTCGAATACGATAATCGGAAACATCAGATGATGAACCAATCCTACTTAAAACCACATTCAATGACTGTTTTAGAGTGGTTGGTGAAACTCCTTCACCTTCTTCTTCTCCTTCATCAATGCTATTATAGCAAAGGATGAAGTTGCATTTCAATCTTCCACCAACACTTGAAATGTCAGCTTTAATGGTGTTTAGCCTCAACCCTTTGAGGATTTTGATGAGTTCAGTGAACACTTCAGGTCGGTCATCACAACAGACCGAAGCCCTGATGAAGATCTTGTCCTTGCTGTCGCTACCTTGTCTTGTACCGTTGGGATTTATGTCTTGGGGAATATCCCAATCTACCGTTACTTCATCCACTTCTGTCGGAATATTGAAAGCGTTGCTGATTTCTGCCGCTTTTCGCTTTAGATCCTTCACTTGCTCCACTGCAGTTTTCAGCAAAGCCGCCTTATCCATCTGTAAAGAAAACCCAAGTCAGGTTTTGAGCGAATTAAACTGTAGCTGAAGAGATAGGAAGAGAGTACCCTGTGAGACATGGGGATGAGTTCTCTGAGAGCTGAAAGCTGTGCATTAATCCGATCCCTGCGACGTTTCTCAGCTTGACTATGACTTGTGTAAACTCTTGTAGCTTTATCTTCTGCAATTTCTTCAACCGGTATCGTCCATGGGACTATGAAAGAAGAATCAATACTTATTTTGTCACTGAAATCAGACCAGCTAGAAGATTGGTAATAATTCTCCATGACCAGAAGCTAATCTGGAACCCCAATCCACCGAGGTTTTATTGGGGAATTGGTAAAGGATACTGTTTCCTGAGCAAATAATGTGTGGCCTTCATATTCCGATGGTGCGTAACTTTCAAATTAAAATCATGTTTGGCCTTATTTGCCTGTCATTTCAATTAAAGTGGTTCATTTCTATGATTTTTATGGCTATAAAACATGTTGGGTTTGGGATGATGGAATAAGCATAAGCAAAACTCCAACAATCGTTTTGAATAGAGTGCTTTTTTTTCTTTTGAATAGTGGATGTAAAGTGGGATTAATTTTTTTCTTTTGAATAGTGAATATTAAGTGATCATAGTAATTGTTTGCCTCACCTCGATCCATTCTAGTAAATGGAATTATCATTTTATCATTGTTATATATAAATTATTATAAAAATAAAAATGTAATAAAAAAATTATATATTTTATGTTTAAATATTTTTCAAAGAATAATATTTAAATATTTACTTAACCTTAAAAGATTGAAAATATTAAAGATAAATAACAAGAATTAAATTAGAGTGAAGCGGGAAGAAGTGAAGTAAGACAAAGATGGATGTATCCGACATTCATGCAAGTGATAATGAATATAAAAATTAATATATCTATAGTGAAACAAGACGAGTAGTAGAGCAGATCGTTCCGACCATGAAACGGAAATGAATTTAATAATATTTACCCTCATCTCGCTCCATTACCAACGCCACGATGGTACGTCAAAGCATTAAAGTGTAATGTGGGGATATAAATGTGGAGAAAATGAGAGTTGGCAAGGGAAGTCGTGGATGAACTGTGCACATTATCTAGAAACAGCATCTTCTTTCTCTATCAACTTTCTCTTTTTTGAACTCTGCACCAAATCACCCATTTCCTACTTTGGGTTACTTCTACCGAATAGAGTTCTCGAAGTATTTTATCTTATCAATCAAAATTTTCTGTTAGTGCCGCCATTAACTTGGAAGTTCAAATTTGAGAACAATTAATGCATATGCAACGGTTGAATACAACAAGCTTAATGAAAAAGCATGCTTCATTCATTTTAAGAAGATAGAACAAATCCATAACAAAGCATATGCAGGAAACTTAGATTTCATTTCTGAAATGCGAAAACCAGATACACTAAAACCGAGCAATGTGACTCTAAAGCCTACCAAAACTAGGTAGTAAATTCAATCTGGCCACCAGCACTTTCAGCAGCTCCTGTAAATCATAATCTCTAAGTTCGGGCATTACCGACACCTAAACTATTCCAATAGTGAATCTCAGTTGTAACAAGCCAGTTAATATATTAGGCCAGAGAGGTTCAGCATTGATAATAAAACATCATTCACACAATTTTTCTATACATTCATGTATAGATGGCTTATCGAAAAGTAAAACTCAGCTGCATAACACTTGGACATCGATAGTACCCATCAAAGATGCCGTGTGATCTTCAACGATACTTTTGACCTTGTACCTCATCCTTGCCTTTCATCTTAATACTCGTTAAAATGTATGGCTCCAACTTTCCATACTATGTAAGTTGTCGTGAACATTACCGTGCTGATAAAAACGATCGAAAAGATGATTACAAGGAGATCATTTCCCCCTGGAAACTGAAAAGTAAGGCCTTGCTTTGGCAATCCTCGTTTGCTGTCATCGAACAAATTTGTAGGGGCTTCGGGAAGCCGAGATTTCTTTTTACCCTTATCACTTTCCCTCATAGCATCCAGTACTTTACTTCCCATCTCTGATTTAGATGGCTTTGACTCTGCATAACGGCTTAGAACCCGAGCTGCCCTTAATCTTTCTTTAGCCGTTAGAGATACTTTTCTTGTTGACTGTAAATTTGGAGGTGATGAGGCCTCCTGCATCGGAGTTGAAGAAACCATTGAACCATTACTAGGCTCAGAGGTAGGGGAGCGCGATTCATTATCCAATGATGAGGGATTCAGGGCCGAAACTCGATCATCAGAAACCAGCTTCTCAGCATCACCAGAATCCTTTATGCTGCTATTCAAGACTAGTCGGTCTCTGTCTTCAACTGAAAGACATAATCCCCTTCTTTTCTGGTGTACAAGTCCCCCGGAGCCATACATTTGAAAGGGAGATACGCTGGGGTTGGCCTTAAGTACTGAAGCCCCTCTAATACAGGATCTCGAGACATACTGCTCTTCAGAATTGCAAATATATAGACATAAAACTAAATCAAAAAAAGTTCAAACCCACCAAAACACGATTATGGAATGTTATTAGCAGGAAAATACAAAGCCAGAATATGCAGTGTAACCAGAATAAAGTTTTAATGTGTAGCATAATGTAATATATAAGGCGACAAAGTTTGACAAGTTTTTACATATGAAAATGAAACAGGATAAACTCAACAATCATTCATCCAGACCACCATTAAGATTAAATAAAGGAAAAGGAAATCAGGCTAAGAAAACAGGTTCTTGCATTAATCCACTTTTGGTTTTTTGGCTTATCGCTAGAACTACTGAAAACATGAGAACCCAGTTTAAAAAACAATCAAATATGGCATAAAAAGCTTTTATGGAAACAAAAGAAAGCATTCCCATTAAGAGCAAAAGTTGTAAGAATAATAAAGAAACAAGAGATAGATATGGGTTTCTCACCTTTAAATTAAACCCGAAGACTAAGCTTAGAGAGATAGCCATGCTTTGGTTTGGTGGCTACCACCATAGAAGAGAATTGAGAATTGAGAAATCAGAGATAAATCTACAGGCGAAGGACGCGCTGTGTTTATTATGTGGCGATGAAGTGAAGTAACGAAATCGAAAGAGATCAGCTGTTTGATTCTAGCACCACCGCCTTCCAATGAGCGTGAATGACACACCCTGATATTTTGCTTTTTTCTTTAAGGTTAAACTACAGAAATAGTCACTTATATTTTGTTTAAATTACGTTTTGATCACCGAATTTAAATTTGTTACAAAAAGGTCGCTAACGTTATTGATTTGTAACTTTTTATCACTTATTAGTCATCGATTGACACGTTAAATTATTATTTTGAATGAAAATTTTAAATTAAATTACACATTTAATCTCTATATTTTTTCTTTTGAGCTATTTAATTTTTTTTCTTTTTAACTTTCTTTTTCTTTTCCTTCTTTCTCATCTTTTTTTTTAAAAAAAAATTTTGAGAAGTAAAAGAGATAAACTTAGTTTTTTTATTAATATCATTGCTTTAAAAGAAAAAGTATAAGGACTAAGAATGCCATTTGACCTAAAATTTTAATCTAAATTTATGATTTAAAGTGACATTTAACGGCTTAGTGTACAAAATGTTATAAATCAATAACGTTAGTGATTATTTTGTAACAAATTAATGTCCAGTAACCAAAATGTAATTTAAAACATACATAAGTGCCTATTTATGTAGTTTACCCAAATAAAAATAAATTAAAACTTTAAAAAAATTCATTCAATTGAGCCCTCATTGACAAAAAAAAACTAAGCCCTTCCGATAACGAAAAGTTAACACGTGACATGCCACTTGAACGAGTATGCTAATGTGGCATGCCACCTACCATATATTAAAAAGCTAAAAATGTAGGTCTATAATGAACCTAGACAAATGAACGTTCGAGTTTATTTAAATCAAAACACTTATTTGTGTTCATTTTAACTTTAGTTCAAAATATCATAGAAAATTATAAAAAATAGTAAAAAAAATATGAAAAATTATAAAATTATACAAAATATAATAATTATCGATAATTAAAATATTACATCATTATATATTTTATATAATCACTAAATTTAAATTTTATAAATTTAAATAATTATTAACTTTGAATATTTATTATACATATAATAATTGCATTAAAAAATATTTTATACTTTTTAAAATTTATTTTAATTTATAATTTAACATAAATATTTATTTTTTTTATAAAATTTTAATGTAATTTTCATAAATTAAAAAATTATGAATTTTCATTTATATTTCATTTATATTTTTAATATTATCATATAATTATTTTAATTATTTGTTTCATTATAAATTCAAAATTTTCAAGTTTTAGATCAAATTTATCTCGAGCTTGAGATCCGATTGCTCTCAGGCTCGGGCTCAATCTTGGGTCAATCTCAGGCTAGGATTGTTTCAGGCTCAAATAAGCTCAGGCTTAGATTTTCTCAAGCTCATATTTTTCCCATACTTGGATTATTCTGAACTTGATTTTTCTTTAATTTGAATCGTTGTGGGCTCTATTTGACATGAGTGGGCTTTCGAGCTCAAATCTATTTGCTAGCTCTACATTTATCCTATAACTAGTCAATTTAATCAAACTTCACTTTTTTTAAAGGACTTTTTGCTTTATTAACCATTTAAGAATTTTTTTCCCCTTAAAAATAAAAGGGTTAATGCATTATTTGAGTAACATTTTCCAATATATTAATAATAAAATTAAGGATAATTATTCTATCCACTGCAAACGGAATAAAAGCCTCCACATGCAGATTTAAAAAAATGTCAAGTGTATTATTTAATTATTTTATTATTATTTTCATACACTTAAAACAAGTGGTATCAAAACCTATAAAATTTGACAACTATAAATTTATTTTAGGTTTAAATTATGCACACAAATACATTGAAAAAAATTATTAACATTATTAATATTTGATTAACTCAAAACATCAACTCTGTTAATATATATACAGGCACAATGAGATCATAAAAACAAACATTTCGGTTGCAAAATGAAGTACAGAGAAAAAAAGAAAAAATAAAAAGGGACCGAATATTTTAGGAGTAAGTGGGAAAACAGACTAACCGAAAAATATCAAATTTCGAAATAATGATGGGCGGAATGTGCAAGTGTTTTCGTATATACTCGTAAGTCGCTTCCAAAGACCGGAAGAAAATAATACTACAAAAAAGAAAATTACAAATATGCATTAAATCCTCGGCTTGCCCCTATCAGCAGCCAAAAAAAATGCCTCTTGCTACATAAAAAAAAAAAATGAATATTACAAGACATATCACACACCCTACCAGAGACGGACAAGAAAAATAAAATGAAAGCGTCCAACCGTGAAAATTTAACACTAATAACACTACGTCAGCCTTTTAACCTCAGTGCACCATGGGATTCACTGCTTTTTTGACAAAACAGACTTGGTTAGGACTTAATAGCTGCCCATTTGTGGCATGCCGTATGGTGGCATCGGAGGCATTCCCATTCCTCCTCCCATTGGTGGTGGCGGAGCAAAACCTCCTCCCATGCCTGGC
This sequence comes from Kokia cookei, assembly GCA_039519145.1. Taxonomy (NCBI): domain Eukaryota; kingdom Viridiplantae; phylum Streptophyta; class Magnoliopsida; order Malvales; family Malvaceae; genus Kokia; species Kokia cookei. The sequence continues at coordinate 58,898,274 of CM076903.1, forward strand.
ATTGGAGGTGCTGGCAAGGCAAGAGGTAGCAACTGCGAGTACATGTTCTGCAATACAAAGCATTTCAATTAAGTTAGAAAATCATTCAACCCTTCGAAGATCTAGCGACTCCACAGCCATAGAGAATAGGGAATGTAACCATACCTGTTGGGCAATGACCTCCTTCTCTTCTTGCTCTTTAGCCTTTACTTCCTTTTGAGCCTGGAGCTTGTCCTTGATAAGTTCATCAACTTTGCCCGTATATTCACGGATAAACTAGAAATATAAGGAGAGTCAAATAGGATTCTAACACGACATCTTGAAATTAAGAATGATCATGAAACAAAAAGAGTTATGGTCGCTAATAAATCCCCAAATATACAGTAGTACTGAAGATGCAGCAAAAAGAAATCACCTGTAACAGGAATGGGAATGTGAAGTCTATCATATTGTTAACCCAGGCCATTTCAAGAACAACATCTGGTCGAATTAAGTCATAACAGACAAAGAGGCACGCCGCGAAACATTCCTTCTTGCCCTGTACAGATAATATTACCACCAGAATTATATCCACTTCAAATAATAACCAAAATGCCTGTAACAATTCGAGAAGTGAAATTGCCATATAACAAAAAAAATGCCTATGTTAAAAACCTTCACTCTAAATGCCCCATGGTATGGTTACCAAGAAGCTCTTATTTTATACTTGCACCCTAGAGGGACAAATGGAACCAAGCAACCTAACATAGTTGCATATACTGCTTGACCAAGGTGTAAAGCCGTATTAGCAGTGAGTCAGTACCTGCTCAATGAAGTAAACAAGCAACTCCTCAGCAAGTTCACGGTCACCAGACTGTGAAGCAGTTTCCATAGCATCTTTGTAAAGGTTGTCTTTCTTTGATAAGGCAATGGACTGCTTCCATCTGCCCGCCTTTTTGTATATGTATGCAGCAACACGTCTCATCTCAAGCAGCTCGTGTTTTTCAATCTACTCGAGCAATTCAGAAACAATATCAAAACCGACTTACTAGCATATATAAAGGCAAGAACAACAATACTTTACCTTTTGAGCAAGACCAATCTGATCGAAGTTATCATGCAAGTCAATAGATTCTCTCAGTCTATCATAATCTTCTTCCTCTACATAAATCTCATTCAACGCTTCATTTACTGCTGACACATTGTTGCTCTGAACAGCAACCATATATGGCTTCACAAGACGCAGATGACCGGCCTGAAATTCCAGAATGTTAACTGTCAACCCAAAATGAATTAAAGTAATACTAAAGCAATCCATTAGTATTTATTTCAATATTAAATCATTTCCACCAAAATTGAACCTTTCTCATAATGTCAACAACACGGGTATGATCCACACGAAGCGCAAGCACATTCAGCATATCATTGATGAGATCAGGATGCTCTTGCAAGTAAAAGTGGACAGCCTTGTAATATAGCTCAACACTAGCAACTTTGACTATGATATCTTTGAACTGCATATGATCCCATGCCTCAGGAGAGTGGTTCATCACAGTAGTTGCAGCATTATCAAACTCATCATATTGGATATATAAGTAGGTAAGTTCCTTCCAGTGCTGCTGCTCATCACATGCTCTTATCAGCTTGGGAATATTGAGACGAGTAGAGAACAACTTAATGTGCTCCATAAGCTTCTCTGCACGATATCTGGCATACAGAACTCCCAACTCAGTAAAGATCCCCATGTGTGCACGTTCCAATCCTAAACCACTCTCCATGAGAGAGATTAACTCATTGAAGCATCCTCTATTCTGATAGTATTCACTGACTTCTTCCAAGTCATCCACCTACAAGATCAACAAACTCAATGGTCAAAACCACGGACAAACAATCTTCCATAGACAAACATGAGCAGAAAAAAAAAAGGGAACTGAATGTGCAGACATACGTAGCAACAACTTAATTGTTCATGAAACTCACCTGTATAATAACATTCAGACCACATATCTGTGCCAATCGGAATTCCTCTGCATCAACACAAGCAAAGCAAACCTCCTTCCATGTCTTGGCACTGTTTGCTTTTCGTGCTGCATCAACAGCACCCTGGAATTGTTTAAGCCTCACCAGTGTAACAGCTAACTTGGCCCAGTTCGATATAAAAGCAAATATTATTTTTGCGGCCTCATATAGAGCTTCATCAAACAAGCGATCACCAACATTTTGAAGATTAGCAACGTTTGGCATGAGAATGAATTCTTCAATTTCTCCCAGTCTATCAGTCTTAGCATAGGCGTAAATGAGTTCACTGTCCACCTTGGGCTCCTTGACCTTCTGCCTAACCATCAGAAGGTACCTCACCAGATCAGAGTAGACGTCAGCATCCTCAGAAGCTCTGATAACATCAAGGAACTGAGTAGCATCATCTGCACGAATAAACGATTCAATTGCATCACTAACCAGCCCCTCCCTCAGTTGTGCCTTTGCCACCTGACTCCAAACAGCATCTTCTTCGACTCTAAATGCAAATTCCACTGCCCGATCAATGCTTCTGATGTTATCCAATAAAACATTGACAGCCTGAACATTTAAGTTGAACTTTTTGAAAATCGCAAAAGCTTCTTCATATAGTTGGGCTTCCACAGCCACTTCTCCAACTGCAGGTCCATCAAAATTATCTAGCCTATTGATATAATCCATGACTCTAGATGGATCTGCCTTAATAGCTGTCAAAATAAGTAGATTTTGCAGATTGAAGTTCCCACTGAATGCAGAGTTTTGGAGCACAATCTTCTCAAGAAGCTCAATCAGTTCATGGGGCAGGTCAGCTGTCATGAAAGCTTTAACAGCTGCAGAGACTTGTTCTGGACTCTTGCTTTCTGGCAAAGCAGTTGACACAACCTGATCAATTAGCTGTCTTCTATATTCATTTTCAGGATTTAGAACCTTCTCCCAAAGATCACCATCCATCCTCTCAACAACATACCTGTGAGCACAGGACAATGCACAGATAAGCCACTTTAAAACAAAGACCCAATACATTATCATAAATCAACTGAATAGTTACATACCTAGCCTGCAATTTGAACAATGAGTTCTTATTAGTGACATTGATAAGCTCATCATCACATTGTCCTCTTCTGTAGGCCACAACTGCCAGAGTGGGATCACGCTTCTCACAGTACTTACCAACAACCCTGGAATCATAGTAAGGATTGGTTGTGAGGAAGTGCTCTGGATTGTTATTGCTGTCAATGATGATTTTTCCCAGAGCATTGTGGACATGCACATCTTGGCTTCCCTCACTCACAAGATGCTCCAAAAACTGTGTAAGCAAACGAAGGCAATTTCTGGAAACCCATACAGAAAAATAAGAAACAAGTAGTGATAGCATACTAAACGACGAATGGCAGAGGAGACAGAAAAAGAAAATAACCTTTTCTCACATTCCTCCACAAGGGGCTCAACTGGAAGCAGAGACCGGACTGAGAGAATGAGACCCTTTATAAAATCTTCAGGGCATTCATCATCTAGCAATTGCCCCACTACCAAAGGAGCATTCCCTGGGTTCACCTATCAAAAGAAGCAAAAAGGTTCTCAATTAATCAAATTTAAATTTACTTCATAGAATATTCCAGTATACAAAAATAGCAGAGAATATCAAGCATACCTTCTGAACATACCCTTCAATGTACCGGAGCATGTTATTTGTGTAGAGGTAGTGAGTGAGATCAGGAACAAACCCAAATCGATCACAAACATTAATTAGGGGCCTTGCATCAGGAAGCTTGGCCTCCATTAGGAAGTTCTTTGTCTTTTCAGCATCATAAAAATTTGATTCCCTGGTTACACGCTCGACCTCCTTGATTTGACCAGTTTTAGCAGCTGCCTCGATGTACTTAAAGTGTATATCAGGATCCTCACTGTCCCATAATCAAAAGTAAACATAATAGTAAGTAAAATCTTAGATATAGCAGTGATTTGAGAAGAAAGTAAATTTATTGTTTGCTAAATAGCTTACCTTGAGCTCAAATAAGAGCCCAGGAAAAAGTACAATCCTTCATACGACTTAAATTGCTCAAAAAGTTTTATGCAAGCATCAACACCCAACTGCTCACAGTACTCCTTGGCAACCTGCACACGCACACAACTTAGCCTTTGGAATTTACCAAACATCATTAAAATACCATATACAACAATACTTTACCTGAACGATTATTTGAAGATTGCCTCTTAGATTAACCAACAAAAGGTCCTTCATGCACTCCAAAGCCCATTCTCGTGAAAGAGTTCCAAAAAATTCAACAAGTGACTAAAAACAGAAGGATGAGCAAAAAAAAAATGTTAGGAGGTTCTGTCCAATTTTACCAAGAGATAAAGTTGGTAGATAATGTTTTTACCTGTGGCTCGATAGCATGTGTATTCACGATGACACGTTTAATATCAGGCAACTCGGTGTAATGCTGTAAAAAAAGGTATTATATTTAAATATTTAATCAAGGAGACATTATTAATTCAGTCTAGAAAACGGCAGACAATGAAACACATTAATTTCAAAAAGAAATTACCTGAAGAGCTCGCACAAGGAGACCAGCTTTTTCACATAGTTGTGCAATTCGGGGACGATCGTAGTGACTGAACATTCCATTTGCTAAGATGGCATCAGCTACATTTGGAAAAGTTACTAGATTGATTTCCAACACCTGAATGTAAAAGAATATTATTAAACTGAGTATATTCTTTTTAGGAAAAAAAAAAAGAAATAATAGAAATAGAGTAGCTTAACCAGCACATGAAAGATATAACCTTCGTTTGTAGAAAAGCATGCTCTGGTAGATTGGGCTTCAAAACATCTAATAGAAATGCAGTAGCCTCCCGTATCAAATTCCTCTGAATACAAAAAGGATAGGAAAACAATCTTACATATATTTTACAGAAAAAATTACATTAAATTCACAAATAATTCAATAAGTAGCAGACCTGAAGAAAAAGATCGGTGATGGTGTTGTAATCAACTGGACAACCTCCCTCCATTTGAGACATCATCAATGCAAAGTTAACAGCTCCCTACAAGTGAAACAAGAGATGAATTAGCTCCCTCTAAAACGGTAGTTTCTCCACAAAAATTACACAGATCCAATTCCATCAAAAAGTCCATACAGCTATCATCTATCAGTCAGCAATCATTTAAACATTTATCAATTGCTAGTGTGATTTTAACTTCATCAGAATATTCATAAAATTTAACTTAAAAAGTCATGAAGAGATTTAACACATTGAAACATTTATCAATTGCTCGTATGATTTGACAAGCTTCAACACAATGCCTCAAACACTGAAGAGTACAGAAAACAGAAGCGAACCTGTGGATCTGTACGGAGAATTGTTTGCAGAAGGAACAAGTAGTCAGGAGTGTACCCAACCTGAGGAAACAATATAGTCATGAATCTTGATGCACGCATTCACTAATGTGAACAACAAGGTGAAGAAATAATCTCCCAACTTCATAGGTTGTAAACAAGGAGATCATATATCATCACACCAGAAACTGTAGATACAAAGGTGACAGCAATCACCTGCTTTGAGTAAATCAAGATCTTGTCAAACTCCCTACGTTCAGCAAAAGCTGCAACAACTTTTGGAGTTGCCCTAGCTTTAATATATATTTTCAGTGCAAGATCATTATCCACAGTCTACAGCAAAAGCAATGTGACAATTAGGAAAAGGCAAAAAAGAAAAGAAGGTGGTCAAATCAGTCCCACTTTCTTGAAGCAGAAATTTAGATAAAATTGAATAAGATACCGATAGATTTCTTTTCTAGAGTGTACAAATCAAACCTTCACAAGGTCTCCAAGTTCCTCACTACATTCCAATTTATCTTCAGCCAACCAATTCTCTAGAAGGTTCTTCTTGTTTTGGTTCACCACAAGCCGAGATAATTCCAATGACTCAAATGCATTGAGCTTTCCTCTTGTTAAAAGGGTACCAAAGTACTGCAACAGTGGCGGAGTCTGCCCAGCTTGCACAGGGACACTCTACAGCAATAGGGTAAGTGATTCTGCCTCAGATAAAATCAACACAAAAAAAAAAAGCTCCGTTTGGTTTCAGGAAACAAAGGTCATTTTCGTTTTTGTTTTCTTGAAAAATGGAGAACATTGAAGAAAACGTGTTTGGTTGAAAATTTTGAAAATGATTTTTGGAAAATGAAAGCGAATTAGAAAACAATAAAAAGTTATTTTCATTGTTTTTCTAAAAATGATTTGTAACAGTGAAATGATGAAAACAATGGTTAACTTTAAATGAATTGGCCCTGATTCAAACCCATATAAACGCAGAAATATTCTTTTTTCAATAATTTTTCAAATATTAAATCTAATACCCACCTATATTAACGTAAAAATTATTTATTTTATTTCTCATTTTCTCTTATAGAAAAATAGTTACCAAACATGTTTTCATTATTGAAACAAATTTTTATTTTTATTTACCAAACAATTTTTCAATTCTTTTTAAAAAAACGAAAACTATTTTCTAAAAATGAAAAGGAAAATGAAAATAGAAAATATTTTCAGAAACCAAACGGAACCTAGGTCTCTGCATGATCAAGAAAGCAAAATGAGACCTGAAACTTGGCAACTGTATCAGGTGTGCGAAGGATCCCTTGCGGAGACTCTGCAGCAAGCTCAGCTGCTTCTTTATACTTTGTCTGAGAAAACAATTCTTGAAAACGTTGGACAACCTGAGATATGCAAAATCACAGTCATCATCCTACTAACGCCCAGAGAACAAGGTGGAATAAAATAACACATGAAAATTGAATAATTTATATTAGATAGTAATATTAACAACCTGCGACATCAAATATGTCAACACCAAATCTAGTCATGCAATACATAATGAAAAAACATAATAAAAAGGTGGCCTTAAAGTAAATTGAGAAACAAGAAGACAGCATGTCTTCATCTTCAGCATTGCTGCAAGATTGAAGAATTGCATTGAGATCGGCAATAGATTGTTCCATGATGGACATAACAACAAAAGCATCCTCCCAGTAAAAATAAAATTATTCCTTTCAATATTATTGCCCAGCAACTAAAATATATAGTTGATTACCTAATTATGATCCAATGCAAAGATTCACAAACCATAAAGCGTAGGAATATATTAATAATATACAAATTAATCTACTTACCAAGTTCTCTGCACCTGGAAGGTTTCCTCTTTTAGCCAGATTAACAGCAAGCTCCAAATTGTTCAACTGAAACAGAAGACAACCAGAAGAAGTAAGCTAGCATGTCCCTTTTTATTGATACCAGAAAACAGAAAGAACAGCCATGTAACATACTTGACTGCTAACAAATGGCACTATTGTTGCTTCATTTACAGTTGCCAACAACACCTGACCTCGCCTATTTATGGCATAAAACCCTCCAGCTGCTGTAGCTTCAGATGTTAAAAATATTGGGTCTGGACTGATTCTATTTCTGTATACAGCAGATGCTGTCTCTAAATCATAAACAAACAGCAGCCCAAGCTTGGTGATAACGAAGATCAAACCATATTTGTGGGATATCTGCCAACAAACAGAAACTTGTCTTATATTGGCACACAATAAACAATTTAGAAGACAATCTAGGAAATATCATGCTACCTGCATTGCAACTGGAAAATCATCTTGAAAATCTGGGGGGAAGAATAGATCTGCTTGTTTCTTTGAAAACGATGGCTTACCTGCCAATATATATTATTTTAAAAAATTGGATACATGATAGCCTGAAGTAACCCACAGAATAGCATAGCTACACAATTGATAAAAAAGAATAGTTAATCTAAATCCAAATACTTAAACATGATCACATAAAAAATTCTAACTTAGAAAAGTCTTTGATAATGATTTAGAGCTAGCAATAGATCTAAAATTGAATAGGATTTCTGATTTAAAACTACACGAAAATTCTGAAGTAGTGTCTCAACAACTGAACATGCCAACACATCAAAGTACTTCCCTATCGTACTATTATTATTCCATCATTGGAAAGCGCTGCATCAACAATGTCTCATTTCTTATTTTATTTTTCAGATTTTGTACACATTTAAAAAAAAAAAAAAAAAAAGAACTTCAGTTTCAACTCATATATAACAAGGAGATGGCAAAAGTATAACAGATAACATAAACAAACCTGGCTGGGCACCAAGCTCAATTACATGCAACTTTGATGTAATCTGACCAGCATTAAAACTCTTAGTGGCAAATGAAATAAGAATAGAAGGATTCTCATTTCCTGGAACCTGCTCAATACAAACAAGCATATAAGATAAGCTGCTTGATAGATCATATATACAGAAATTAAGTGAAGAAAAAGAAACCTTTTTACCTTAAACTGAGTAAATGAAGCAGCATGTGCTTCAAGAGCTTGACTACGCTGCTGGTCAACAGAGAAAAGTTGCATGTTCCCCTTAACCAATTGTGGCTTCTAAAAGATGCAAAAAAACATGGATCAAATTCAGAACTGCATACTGGCAGCAAAAGTGATTTTTTGAGGGACAGAATTTCATTAATTAATAATAATTATGCAAGGAACTATAATATCAATAGAGAGACAGAATGGAAAGAAAAAAGGAAATGTGGGTTAGAGGGATGCAAATCCAAAATAACACCACTGGAGACAATAAATTACTCATAAGGGGTTAATAAACTAACTCACAAAGTTAATTTCAGCAATTCGAATCATGGGCACATGACAACCATACCAGCTAGAAGAACCATTTTACGCCCAGTTTGCTTAGGAAAATATTTTGAATATATTACTTCATTTTCTTTCTTTTTTGGGGGAGGGGGATGCATATAATGAAATTTACCTCACAAGTCATACTTCTCAAATTCTCAAAACTAAATACAAATGACATAATAACTTCTTCACAGAAAAAAAGAAACCTTTAGAAAGCATTTATTAGTGAAACCACATACCTCAGGCACACCGGGGGCAATTCCAATCAAAACCAACCACTTCTCCGAAGAGTCACACTTATAGTTTATGATCTGATTGTTCACTAAATTAGCTGTTCTCTCAAACATCTTAACTGGTTCAGAATCACCTGCCCAGAGTAAGACACAATGAGCCAGATAACACCAAAGAAATTTATACTATAGTTAAAAGAAGTATATATATATATATAGAGCCTGTCATGCTGGATAAAACTAACTGAACAAAATCTAACCTTCAATTGACCAATGATACACAGAGGTCTGTGTTACCAGGCCAAGCAATTTTGGGCTAATCCATTTCCAAAATACAACCTGTACATTGACCAAGGACAGCAATCAAGCTCACTCTCAAGGAAAAACATAAATGTAGAGAGGCAGATAGCTAATGGACAGAATAGTGGAACCATTACAAGAAATAAATAAATAAAATGAGACAATAAATGCTTTTCACCTGTTCAGACATCTGATGGGATTTCATTTTTGCTTTCATCTCTATGTTAAATATTTGCAAATGATCTTGAGTTGTTCCTTGTAGTTGAGCTACAAAAGCAATGTCAAAGTCAGCATATAAAGCATAGACAAACAAAAAAAATCAATGGTGACATTCAAGCAATGCTAAAGATATTGAATTTCCTTCTCCATAAAATAGAAGCAATTTACATGAATGTCAAGCACTTTATGGCATGAATTTGAAGCATATTTTCTCGTCTTAGACACAAATATAAGCAAAATTGGCTACAGGAAATAAAAAATCAATGGTGACATTCAAGCAATGCTAAAGATATTGAATTTCCTTCTCCATAAAATAGAAGCAATTTACATGAATGTCAAGCACTTTATGGCATGAATTTGAAGCATATTTTCTCGTCTTAGACACAAATATAAGCAAAATTGGCTACAGGAAACAACCAAAAAGCAATTAGCTGTGCTGACATTTTTCCTAGTAAACTAAAAAACAGATTGCAAATACAGAACCTGATAATTATACCAATAAAACAGTACAGAAGAAAGTATTAACTACAACAGACACTGTAGTTCACATACAACATGATCGCATAAGCAGGGTCCTTGCAATTAACTGGTATCACATTAATTTGTTTATTTTTTAACAACGCAGTCAATTAGAGACATGATTAACGTGACCCAAAACAAATAAACAATTGCCCGTAGTCATAGTAACTAACCTTTCAAAGCAAGGATTCTAGAATTCGGATTCATAAGAGCAGAGTCCGCTGTAATAGGCCGTCTCAACGGCTGCATCGGCATGTTCATGTCGATAATCACAACACTGTTTTGCGGCGCAGTTTCTCTCACACAAATATACTTATCAGATTCCATAGTTACGTTCGTGAATGTGATAAATTGAGGACTAATGCCAATGCTCGGCAACTGCAACCAAAGATACCATTTCAGATCCCTCAAGATCGTTACTATACCGAAACGTATAAAGGAAGTTTCAAACAGATCTAAGCAGATTTTACAGATATTACATCTGACAAGGTTTACGAAGCATTAGATTAAGCTTAACAGTCGATTATAAACGATAATTCAGCTGAATTTTCCATAAAAAGCAACAGAAATCGAAACGAGTGAGAGGGATAAGGGCGAAAACGAGAAGACTTACAGTTAAGACCTCCTTCATGGCGATGGGAGCGTTTGCGGCGGCCATGGTGATTCAGATCGACAGATGAAGATTCAAAAATCAGGGGCAGATCTATGGCTGAGATTGAATATTTGCTAAGAGATCTGAAGCAGATAATTAAAACAGTTGCAAAGAGGGAAGCGAAAGACGAAGAAAGAAGAAGAAGAAGAAGAAGGAGGAGGAGGAGGAGGAAGAAAAGCGATCCAATCTAAGGCACTTGAGAAGCAGAACGTGTAAAAAATGTGCCTTACTGGTGGCTTATTTGCTGACCCTTGGACATTTATATGGACGCCAAATTCGGGTAATAATGACCCGACCCATATTTCATTTTGATTTTATTCTAAAGATTTTTTTTCCCGATAGAAGCAATGCACATAGGTAAAAATAAAATTAATTTTTCTTTTACTTTAATGCAACTTTTTTCCATTTAATAATAAATAAATAGTGAATTCAATTAGTGGTTTTAGTGGTAAAGAGAATATTATTTATTTTAAAATATTTAAGTTCGAGCATCTGTGTGTGCACGATATGTGTGCCTTATCAAAAAGTTAAAAAAATATGAACAGATACGATGATATATTTATTTGAGAAACATTCAACCGTGTTATATGATAAATTAAGTATTATTTCATATTTTATTTATTTATAAAATTATTTGGGATTATTTTTTATTTTTAATAAAATTAAGTATTGAAAATCATTATGTTTTTTAGTAAAAGTAAATATTTGTTTTCGAAAATTATTTATTTCATTTTTAAATTCTATTAATATAATCTTTTATATTATTTATATAATTTTAGATAAAAGTTATATATAATAATTTGAATATTTGATTTTTAAAATTAATTTATTTTAAATATATTTTTTTTAAATAAATTCTAACTTAAAAATTTTCAGCTTTCAGCAGTAATAGTTCCTACTCAAATACATTTATAAAATTAAATAGTAAAAGTTTTCTTTTTCAGTGAAATCATTTCATACAAAATTCATATCTTATGGACTAATTAATCTTTATAATAAATTTAAAATTTTCTTATTTTTCTGTTTGATAAATTTTAAATAATCAATTTATTGAATCTTCTCAAATTTTTATATACTAGGAATAGTCCAGCGCAATGCGCGAATCCATAGTAAAATAATAAACTTTTTTAATAATAATAGAAGAATGTAAATAATTGTTAAAATTTAAATAAAAAAATTTATTGCGGTCTTAATATTTTAAAAATAAATATATTATTCAATTATAGATAACTCCTTTAGTTTTATAATGATTTAACACCTATTTAATATTGATATAGGTATTATTGTCAATATAGAAAAACATAAGTTTGAGTACGTTGAAGTTTACTATCCTTTCATTTATGAGTTGAGGAGAGACTTTAGATAGTTCTAAACATTATTATATCAATGAAAAACGGATATAATCAAAATCTATAATCAAATTGTTCAAAAAAAGTTATCAATTAATACACATAAAAAGACTTCGTAAGTTAAAAAGTGTAGGTTTACATGTATATTATTTCAAGCAGATGATTTACATAAACAATTAAATATGAAGTATAAATTCATATTTTGGAAATTTTAAAATATCAGAAATAATTTTAATTCAATTAAACATAATTTTTCAAATGGAAGAAATTTTCATTTTCATAATTTTTTTTTCTCGAGACCTTTAAAAAACTAAAGAATCATCAAGTATTATTGATATACATAATAAAAAGGTTAAACTGCAAAAATAGTCACTTTTATTTTATTTAGGTTACATTTTCGTTATTTATATATGAAATGTTACATTTTAGTCACTTATGTTGTTATTTTGTTACGAAGTAATCACTCTACAGTTAAGTTTCATTATCTCTCTAACGATAATCCTACGTGGCAGTCCAACTAGATTTTAGGTGTCAATTTAAATTTTCAAATGGGATGAGAATATAATTTTAATTAAATAAATTTAATTAATTAAAATTTTAAAGGCTAAACTTTAAATAAAAATCCTAAACCCATTTCCACAAGCTTCTCTTCTTCATCTTAATCTTAATCTAGATTTTAAGCGCCAACTTGAATTTTCAAATGGGATGAGAATATATTTTTAATTAAATAAATTTAATTAATTAAAATTTTAAAACCTAAACTTTAAATAAAAACCTTAAACCCATTTCCGCAAGCTTCTCTTCTTCATCTTTATCTTAATCTCAATCTTCATCTTCTTCTCTTTTTATTTTTCTCAATGCAGTCTCAAACATCAATATAAATTTTTTTCTCCTCCTTTTTCTTCTTCTCTTACTCTATTATTTATAGTAGAAACAACAATTTAGTTGATTACTCGAGTATCATTCGAGCAGCAAAGGCATGTCAAGTCTAGATGGGAAAAACTCCCCAACTCCTAAATACATGCTTGAAAGTTTAGATATAAGGGTAAATGTTATGCAAGTTCCCAGGGATTATGATTACTCAATGACAATTACAAATTAACAAAGGCATGGAGATGGAGTGCCCAAAGATCATCCAGACTCTTGCCGCCATTGATTTCTCGGGCAACAGATTTGATGGAGAAATTCCAGAATCGATTGGGAAATTAAAAGGGCTTCACTTGCTCACAAATCTTGAATCTTTGGAACTTTCTCAGAACAAGCTAGAGGGTAGAATTCCAGTGGAATTGATGTTTGAGATTGCATTGAGAAAAATAAAAAGAGAAAAAGATTAAGATTAAGATGGAGAAGAGAGGCTTGGAAATGAGTTTAGGTTTTTTCATTTAAGGGTTAGGATTTAAAATTTTTAATTAATTAAATTTATTTAGTTAAAAATTTATTATCATTCCATTTGGAAATTCAAGTTGGCATTTAAAATCTAGTTGGACTGCTACGTAAGATTATCATTAGAGAGATAACGAGACTTAATGGTAGAGTGATCACTTCATAACAAAATAATAACATAAGTGATTAAAACGTAACATTTCAAACATAAATGACTAAAATATAACCTGAAGCAAATAAAAGTGATTATTTTTATAATTTACCCTAATAAAAACGATAAAATAAAATTAATCTAAACAAGATTCAATTGAAACCTCAAAATAAACTAAAATTAAAACTTTGTTCAATAGAGTGAAAAAAATGTGGAAAATGATAAGTACATAGGAACCTTCTTTTTTTTTTATTTTATTTAAGATTACATTATCATTTGTCAAACAATTTAATTATATATGTATTTAAGTTTAATTAATATATCAAAAAAAGTTTATAACCTAAAACTAACACTTAAAATTTTCAATATTTATTTTTTCAACACTTAATTAGTTAATTTATCAAATATAGCCTAAAATATCTATATAATTATTGATTTCATAAAAATAAAACACTCATCCCAATAATAACATTAATAATTATGGGAATCCAACAAGTGACTCTAGTAAAAAAATAAGATGTTATTCATCTTAGATATCTCGGGTTCGAGCACCTGTGTGTCTAAAGTGTGTGTGCCTTGTCAAAAGGTTAAAAAAATATGAACAGATATTACCATGTAATCACATCAGTAGATTAAAAAAAAACATTAATAGTTATGGTTAAATTTTTTATTGAAAATTAATTAACAGTAATTAAAATTTAATAAAAAGCCACATTGCTTATATTTAAATATTTCCTAACTGATATTTTCTTTATTTATTCAAATAAGTAGTAAAAATAAAATATAATGATAGTTTATTTAATATGAATTTCAAATAATTTTTAATTTTAAAATTATTATAGAATTGCAAACCAAGACCCTCTTATCCTATTGCATGGACACATAGGTTAGGTACTACTTAATAATTTTGTAATTTATGAAATTCAAGAGCCTATACATATTTCATTTCAAAGTATTGTTTTTATATTAAATATTTGTTAAAAGAAATTATTGTTTTTAAAAAAATATTATAAGTAATTTTTTGCTTTAATACGTTAAAAAGTAAAAGATCGGAGGCCTTTGATGAAATAAATCCTGGAATGGAGTGCTGAGATCTTGAACCCTTATTATAACGAAATTCATCAAGGAAAGAAAATCTAAATAGTGATTACTTATTCAGATCAACCGGTTGTTGTATAAAAAAAAAAATACATAATAAATATCAAGTATGCATATACCATTTTCCTAAAAAAAATGCAATTAAAATAGTTTAATTGGCGTAATACTTTATAATATTCACAATAATCAATATAAATATCAAAGTTTTAAATTGATACAATTTTATTTTCACTTTAATTTTTTTTCAAAACTATACTCTTTTAACTTTTAAAGATTTTAAACAAATAAATATTACTTAAATTTTAAATAAATAAAAGAATCTAACGAGTGGCACCAATAGTAAAAAAAATGTTGTTCATTCTAAGATACTCGAATTTAAACACTTGTACGTACAAGATGTGTATGCGTTGTCAAAACGTTAAAAAAATATAAATAAATATTATTATGTAAATTCACGCCTTTAATTTTATCATTTCAACTAAAATTATTTCTAATATTTATGTATTTTTCATTCAAATTATGAATGTGTGATAGCCTAATACTAAGTGTTTTTTACGTAGCATCGTTTTTTAATTGAGTTCTCTTTTAAAACATTATTGGGTTGACTTTAGATTTATCAATTATATAATTGTAAAGCAGCCCCAGCTTTACAGTCACTAAATAATCCCAAAAATGTAGATAAATAAAAAGAAAGAAAAAGTAATAGGAAATTATACTTTCTCCTTCAATACTAGTGATATTTGACCAAAACTCGGGAGAATCAAAACTCAATCTTTATAATTTATTGAATCGGATTAGATCAATTAATTAAATCGAGAATAAATTGAAGTATCGACTTTAAAAATAATTTTGAATCAATTAAATCGAGAATCGATCTAGACTGATTGAACCAATTGAATCATGATTTTTTTAAAAAAATTGATGTTTTTTAATCAAACTGATGAGACTAATTAAACCTACGAACCAAAAACTTAATTTGATTTTTGAAAATTTCTTTAATTAAAAATCTTACTCATGTATTTCTATATGTTATGATCACATTCAAGATTTTTATGAACTTGGTATAATTGTAAAAAAAAACTCAAACTTTGAGGGTTTTTGAATATATATCTCTAACTTTTTTTATTGACATTTTTAATGTTACAATTTTTCATAAATTAACTCAATTTTAATAATCAAACGTGAGTTTACCGTTAAAAAAATTAGAGGTCAATATAATTGTCCATATAACATGCTACCTAACGCATGACGTCATCTATTTAACAAAAAAAAAAATCTCATTTTCTCTCTTGTCAAACATCATTTTTCTTCTTCAAATCATATGGTTGGCTCATTTCATCTACAATAATTTCCATTATCATGATTATAATAATGCTTGTGTGTAATTTTTGTAAACCCACACCAAACTTTCAACTTAAAATCATTGTTTTTTTCCTACTGCCATTTTTTCCTCTCATTTTCTCTCTTGCCAAACATCATTTTTCTTCTTTAAAACACATGGATGACTCATTTGACCTACAAGAATTTTCATTACCATGATTATAATCATGCTTGTAAACCCATGGATGTCATTTTTTTCTCTCGTTTCACAATCTCCATAAATTTCAAGCAAATTTCTTTGTTGCTGAAATCAACCATTTGTTTCGTGTGAAATGTGAATAGTGCTTGATTTCTCTTTTTTGTAAATTTATTAGTAAGATTCTTAAGGTAATGCATATTTCTCAAAATTCTAATCCTAGCATCCCATAAAAGATACCCAAATTACATATTTCTTCTAATTCTCCGCCTTTTCTTAGCAAGCAAACAAAATTATGAAAAATGAAAAAACGTTACCCAAAAAAAATGCTTTGTAACATAATGATTGTTGGTGTGATGAGGAAGAAAGAAAAGAACTTTTGGCTGCGAATTTAAGAGCATGCAATGCAGACAGTGGAGGGAAAGTTGGGTTTTTGATGCTCAAGGGAATGAATCTGGGTATGTATGGGAGTGACCCTGGGAAGAAAGAGAGGAAACACTTTTGCATTGTTTTGTTTATTTTGAACCTTGTTTTTGGAAGTGGATTTATTTTTTCTTTAAAGTTTGTAGTTTATTTATTCTGTCTTTAGAGAAATAGGTTCTTCTCGTTTGTTCATTTTACTTAAAATGTTGTTAAAGAGATGTGATTTGATTAGATTGGATGATTTGCATTGAATATTGGGTTTCAGTATAGTTATTAGCTTTGTCCCCTTTTTTCTTCTCAAGAAAATGAATGTTTGGAAAGAAAGAAAGTCTGAGAAAATTCATGAAGGAATGAAAGAAAAGTCTGAGAAGATAAAAGGTCATGGGTGTTTGAAAAGAGAGAATTTGAGAAAATCTGAGAAAACAATTAGAGAAGAAGAGAGGAAGAAAGAAGAAGAAAGGAGATGGAAGAAAAGAAACTATTAAAGCATGAATTTTTATAAAAGATGTTTTGAAGAAGAAAAATGGTGTTCAACAAGAGATAAAATGAGAGAAGGAGAGGAAGAAGGAAGATAAAACAAAATGAAAAACAATTAAATAAATTATGTCATTTATGATGTTATGCACTTATGTGGCATGTTACATAATTATTATGTTGTCTTACCATTTTTTTAACGGTTAATTCACGTTCGACAGTTAAAATTGAATTTATTTTTTAAAATTATAACGTTAAAAATGTCAATAAAAAAATATATTAAAAGTATATATTCAAAAACCTTCAAAGTTTGAAAACTTTTTTTTTACAATTTGCTGGTATGTTTTGGTCGTTCGACTGGTTTGATAAAATGGAGTTGAATTGTTGGGTTGTTGTTGTTAAGTCAAGATTTTTTTTTTTTAATATAATAATGTGATTACATAATAGTATCTGTTTTTTCTTTCTTAATTTTTTAACAATGCACACATACTTTACACACACAGATGCTCGAACCTAAATCTCTTAGGATGAACATCATCCTCTTTTCCATTAGAGCCATTCGTTAAATTCTAAGTCAAGATTCTAAACATTAAAATTTGCTTAAACTTCAATTAGTTTTAATCCTAAAACCAAACACCAGAATTTCACCCCCCCCCCCCGGCCCCCTTTTGTTTCATAGATGTTAAGATAGTATAAACTACATACACAAATCCTTTATCCTAAAAAATAGCAGCCAACATTCAACCCATGATGACAAGAAGAGAACAAAACAAGGTGAGACAACATGAATACTCTAAATAACATCATTATTCAAAACTAACCATCATTTGAGCCACCCTACATTCATATTAATGGAAAAGAGCCAAGCCAGCTGCTAAACTTGCCCCACCCATAAATGGCGTACAACAAAAACAGGTCAATGTCAACTGTAGGGTTGACCATTGGCAGCTGCTACAAGTGCTCCACTTTTGTCTTCAATAGCTGTCATCAGATCAGAGGATGAAAATGATTCATGATTAAACTACCCGAGGATCCTTAATTTCTGATAGAAGGCAAAATTGCAGACTGCCGTCCCAATTTCATTCATCTGATAAGGCAAAACCACAAAAAGTGTCCCGATTTCACGGTGGTGGGAATCCATTGGACCTCAAATACATGCAGCTCGAGATCATGAGCAAACATGTTGGCACGGGGAAATGATCAGTTTGATGAAAATGTCAAAACTATTAACCCCGCCAACGTTGCAGCTGCAGGCTGCGGCTCATTACCATATTCAATGGCCATTTTCTGAAGGATAATGGATGCAGCAAATTTTGCAAGTGTCCGTGGCAGAAGTGATCTTCAAGCTCAACAGCTGCAAGTTTTAAAATTCAGAAACAAAGACTTGCAGGTGGAGCAAAAGTTTTCTCGGATCACGCCTAAACAATTTTCATCCTAAACAGGTCTAGAAACAAACCGTTCTAGTTGAATTATCATCACACTGATGTCATCAAATGAGCCTCTCCAAGACGATAGCTCAGCAAGTTTTTTGCAAGCAGAAAATGGCTCAGGCTTATCAATATCTGCGCAGAAAGGCCGAACTAAATCAACAGCTTCTTGATTAGTAACCTAAGGATCAGGGAAAAAAAGAAGTTCAATTTGCCATCATAATAACTTGAAACGGATGATCGAAGGAGGTTCAAAAGCAACTATGTCAACAACTTGGGTAAAAGATATAAACCTTGTTCCAAAGACCATCTGAGGCCAGGATCAAAAACTCACACTCTGGCAGGATCTTTAACGATTTCGTCTCTGGTTCTGCAATAACCCATTGTTTAAGATGTTTATTTCCAATTGCTCTAGAAACAGCAAGAGAACCTTGAATTCTCCAAACACCATGGCAAAAATCAACATAACCACCCTACAAATTTAACGTCAAAACACAAATTTTAATTTCAATATTATCAATTTTGTCTTTAAACTCTTCATTGTATTGGATTGCAACAAAAAATAATGCACACCAAGAGAAATAATCGATTACCAAAGCTTCAATTCTAGCTCTCTCATCTTGCCTAGAAAGATGGTGATCAGAAGTCAAAGCCTCTGCGACACCGTTTCGGCTCAAAACAGCACGGCAATCACCGGCATTTGATACAACAAGATCACCTTTGTGAATCATTGCAGTAACACAACAGGTACCACCACCCACATCTTCCTTGAGAAAATCCATGTCCGTGGTTAAGTATGCCTCTTTAATGGCCTCTTCAATTGCATCTCCAGATCTTTTCAATACCTCCGCCATTGCGGCCTTATCTAAATTGCCTGCCACGAATTCAGCTGCCTTAGAACCCCCATGCCCATCAAAAACACCAAAAAAAGCCTGCAAAACATTAAAGCCTTCAATTTTTTTTTTAAATCATCAAGACTCGCACCAACGAATTTTCCGCTTTGACCCAAAGGGTGTCACGATTTTGTTTTCAAATGCATCTCGTAAATATGAATTTAAGGATACGTATAATCACGAATCCTAAGAAATTCTTGATGTGGGACTTGGAACATCAGCCTTACATTAATTTTTTTAAAAAAAAGGAATACATATTTAAAATTTTCTATTCATTTAAGGAATAAGAATTAAAGCAGAAGAATCAATTAAAAGGAGAAAATATAAGGAAATAATACCTGTTTAGAATCATCTTTCAGATCAACAGAGACAGAGTAACGGTCTTCCATTTTACCTCTTCTCCCTCTCTTACAATAAACAGAATATCCTTCGCCATCAACCTGAACCTCCTCCTCTCCTCTGGGCGTCACCACCGCAAACCCCAGCTTAACCGCCACCGGAGTTGGTATCTCTATCTTAGGTGGCTTCTTCCTCTTGGGGACCGAAGGCGGCGCCGTAGCATCGGCTCCCAAAGAAAACTGTGACGGCTTCGGCATGCAAAGGGACAACGGAGATTTCACCGATGAGGATGACGATGATGATGGAGACTGCGGTGTCATAACGGAGGTGGATGAAAGTGGAAGAGGTGAACTCGGAGAGGATAACGGAAGGGATGACGGAGACTTAGGCGAATGAGAACCACTGACGTAAAGAGATGACGGGAAAGATGAGCCACCTGGTTTGCAGATAATTGGAGAGGAGGGGACCGTGAGAGACCAAGGCATTTTTTTTCCTTTTTTTTGCTTCGGTTGTTTAACGAAAATGGGGAGAAAACATTAAAAAGAAGGCCAAGGCAGCAGAAATGAAATTATATATATAGATGCGAAAAGGGAATGTGATTATTTATTATTTTAATAAAACGGATCGAGAGCTTGAATTTTTGGGTTGGCAAATGATTCTGTCATTGCACGCGCCATATCAAGAGTGGACTCCTACGGCTCGTGCTTACAGCTTTCGATGGCTCAAATTTCTCCGAGTCCATGGTTTCTAGCTCTCTCTATACTTAATTCAAAGAGTCTTTATTAAAGCTACATTGAGATCCATCGGGAAGATCAGAACATTGATCGCACTACGTCTTACTGCTTTTGGTGGCTAATGCACAAAAAGCATTTCATAAAAATCAATCGATTAAATGAGATTTATTTGATTCATTTGAATCGATTTGATTTGTGGAATATATAAATTTATTTACTTGAAGTCTTAGTGATCAAATGAAGCACTTAAAAAAAATTAAGGTTGTCATGGTAAATATGGAAATTAATGTTAGAAGATTTGTAATCTTATAAGATTTGATTTTGTAATCTTAAAGTATTATGTAAATCTGTTAAGAATCTCAATTGTAAATAGATTTTAATCTCAATCATCGATGTAAAATAATTGTACCATTAGATCTAAGGGAGCTCAACTATAAATAGAAATACTCCCTCTCATTTGTAATCATTTCATTGTATCCACATTTATAGTAATTAAATATTATTGAGAGCATTTACACAAATACTTTACGAGCATTGCTTTCTTGTGGCTTTTTTGTTCTTTCGTTGCTTTCACTTTGTTTTCTGTGCCTGAAAAATTTTTTATCAAGAATTTTCACTTTACGAGAATTAGGCTGACTTAAGTGGATTTGATACAAAAAAATCGCCTAAAATTACACGGATTGTGAAGCTAAAGTTCTAGCCCCATGACAATTTATATCAAAGCCAATGTTTGAATGCACCAGTTGAGATGGCGAAAGAAGGAGATGAACAGAATGTCCCAATGGAGACCCGTGTGAAAACTAAGAAAAATAGCAGATCGATGGATATGTTGTCGGGTTTGGAAGGTTGAGTGACTAATCTCGAGGATTTCGTGAGTGGTGTGAAGGAAACACTCGCGGTAGTTGAGGGACGCACCGATGAGTTGAATTTAATGAGAGAGCAACTTAAGGACTATGTAACGGATGTTGGATACAATACTCTAAGTGTAGTATATTCATTTGTATACTTGTAATTATTTCAAACATATTGGTTTAATAAAATTATTCTTGAATTACGTTAATACCCTTTGCATATTATCCTCAATGATTTTTGCATGCAAAGCAAAATAGAAGCCAATATTAGTTCACCAGTTGTCTAATGTTTAACTAATATTAAGTAGTATTATGTGATTGAATCGTAATACGAAAAAACAACGTATATTAGTAGACGAACCTAAACATGTTCTTAGTCTAATGAGAAATAAGCAAATTGATTGAAATACTAATATGTCATCTATCAAGTCCAAGTGAAGATATGTTTTGTCTTAAGCATCAGAGTGAACGACTCCCAAAAGGTAGAGACATAGATGTGACTAACAGTACATCAAACAGGACCCAAGTAGAATAAATCCTGAATTTGTTTATGGATTTAGCCACTTGTGGCTTTCATAGTTTGACACACTTTAATCTTGAGTGGATGATGGACTATGTATGTGCGACTTATATACTTTGATGTAAGTAAAAGTCCACGTTCAAATAGATAAGGAACCGAAAGTTAGTGCCTTGGGTGTACGACTTCTGCAATATGTAGCGTCATTCACAATAGTAAAATTCATAGTCCAAGACATGAGTAAATGATATTCTCTCATTGGAATTACATAATAGATATAAAGTAAATATGATCAAGGGTCATTTGTCTTTGTGATGAATGACTTAATTACTATTTGATAATAATTGACTTTTCACGAAAGAAGATGTAATGGTTACCATAAGATAAAATAATATAATATTGGGAGGATGAATTTATTCCAAAGAGATTAAGGATATTCTATGAGGGTAATACACTTATGACAAGGTCATTGGACGAGCACTGGTCGAGTAACTTTCGTAATGACATGTAATTGGGGAGAGCTCAGTCATGATATTATAACAGAATGACTTCGTGATTAAATGAGTTTATAATGAACGGGCTGAAAGTTGTAACTTAACTATAAATAATTTGAACACTAATCACATATGTCCAATTTGTCCATCCGTAGCTCGTTGAAACCTGAAATAAATTGCATGTTGAACCAAATGAACAAAAATAATAAAGTTAGATAAATGAATTACATTCGAAAATGAATGTGGTTTCTCATTAAGTACGAAAATGACCTGAAAATTAATTTAAGGTTTTTGAAATATTATTTAAATAAACAATTGAAGTTCGAAAATATAATTAAAATTAATTAATCATTGGGAATTTATTGAATGTAGAAATTAAATATATTTTCATATGTATTTTTTCACGGTAAATTTGTCATGAATTTAACGGAATTAGAATTGGATTGAGAAAATTATTTAATATTTATTTTAAAAATTAGAAAAACATGTATTGATTATATTAAATTATAAAATGTTAAATTAAAAATTAAAGAAACACGTATAATTGAACCTGATAGAAGAGAGGCCCAAAACTCCTCATACTAAGTATGAGGGGCAACTAACCCTAGTTTAATTAATGTATTAAACTTAATATTTTTGTTTAAATCCTTTTAATGTTGAGTGAAATATTGAACTTAGATAAATAATCAAACTAATGAACATAAATGTACTAGACGAATATTTTTGTTGCTTGTTTGCCACTGCTAGCAGGTCAGATATCTACAATTTTTGTAAACTTCAACTTCAAATTTGAAATTGAAAATTTACTTAAAAAAGTCCGAATTTATTTATTGTTCGTATTAAATTTAAATATTAATATCTGAATCAATTAAATTATGTTAGATATTTAATTTTCTAAATATCCACATTTGATTAATATAACAAAGATTTTAAAATTAAAATTTTTAAAAGTAAATTGGTTAACCCGAATCTATTATCTACAAAAGTTAAACGAATCTGAATATCTGTTATTTATAAAAATAAAATAAAATCGATTAATAGGTATTCAAATATTAATATTCGTAATTACCCAAAACTCATTGCAAATAATAATTAAAATGTATGAATTTAAATATGATAAAATCCAGAATATACCATTTGAAAAACTAGAAGCCAAATGTCGAATGGACAGTATCGGTTTACGAAGATGATGTTGGTCAGACTGGGTCTTTTTAGAGCTTAGCTATGAAGGCAAAAAGAGAACAAAATTACGGTCAAACACGTTAACGACTAATTTGCCTTGTTCCACTTGTGTATTGTCTCTCATTCGAATATTCTTTTTGGTACGCTTTATTTTTTCTAGATTTCGTTGGAGCACGTCATCGGTCAAAAGATGAAAATTCAACAAATTAATTATGGATATATGTAAGCCCGTTTCGAAAGATTGGGCACTGTTCTTGTTATCAGCATCCTTTTTTTTTTTTTTTTTATTGAGATTTTTTAAAATACACTGAATCGATGATTGACGAAAATTAATTTTTTTAATCAAAGACGAAATTTAATTTTTTTCGTGACATTCTTCTGAACAATTCGTATCCTTTTATAATTGTGGAAAATGATTAATACCCTGTCCAAACCTCTGTTTATAGCTATTATTAATTTGGAGTGGAGAACTGAAGATTCCTGCCTTTCCAGCCGCATTAGGTGCCGACTATTTGTGGACACAAATATGGTAGAATTAGTGTTTTTCTTTTCTTCTCAATTACGTATTAGAATATTTTATATCGCTGGTAATTGAAATATGATAATGTTTTCACTTTTCATCATTCGTTAGTTAGCAGTGTTATAATCTTACTGCAAAAGTAAGGTGACTTGTTACTCAAGGGCTGATATTTGATTTGACCAATTTGATTGTTTTACAATACTTGTAATGATAATTCTAAAAAGCACTTGCAAAAGTTATAAAAACGTCAAATAGTTTCTTTAAAGATTCTGAAAATTCATTACTTGAATATTTTAAAAAATTAGTCATGTATAGTTTTTAAAAAATGAGAGAATTCTAAAAAATTCAAACCCCTCCCTCCACTTTGTAAAGAAACCCCTTCTCCTTTAAGACCTGTGGCTGCTTGAATCACCGTGCCGGCATCCTCTTCAGCTAAAAATGAGACCAACGAACCAAGAAAACCTCTCAAAAGCCACAATAAAATCCCAAAACCTTTGAACTTCTTGGGTTCCAATCTCCCTTGTCGGCTGTTCAATCAACGTGCAATGGTGGTCGAAGGCAAGCGTTTTAAAACCTTTGAACTCCTTGGGTTCCTATCAAATTTGATTGTTCAAATCTCCAACACGCAGAGATTGATCAGCGCCGTAACCCCGCCCCTCTCTCCATCACTAATTCCTAACTCCCAACACCATCTTCACGCCAACAACACCACAACAACCCTCAAGCCACTGCCTGACCCAAACATACAGATCATAACTAGCTGAATCATCATTGGCCTACACTGTACCTATCTTCAAATTAATGGTGTCGAAAAGTGAAGTTTCATAACCCCTTTTTGTAATTTGGACTCATAAATATTTAATAATATTCACGGATTCACGATTGAATAAATTAAATTTCAGTCGAGTGATTTTATGGAATTCGAACTTTATTATAAGGGACTTAGTTGGAA
The DNA here is from genome assembly GCA_039519145.1 of Kokia cookei. Classification (NCBI taxonomy): domain Eukaryota; kingdom Viridiplantae; phylum Streptophyta; class Magnoliopsida; order Malvales; family Malvaceae; genus Kokia; species Kokia cookei. Next base: position 58,923,181 of record CM076903.1, read on the forward strand.
AATAAACCTTAAATAAAAGAGTGGATGGCCGGTTAATGTATTAATATGTATGTTTATTATATATAAAATATTACAAAATAAAACATTAAACAAAAACATAACAAAACAAATAGCATGAGCGAATTGAAAGAGAGAGCAAATTTCTCTTCATTTTCTAAACTTTCGAAGCAAAGAGACAGGGGAGAAAGACGAATGGACTTGGTAGTTTTAAGATTTTCAAGCTTTAATTGGTTAGTTAATTTAGTCTATTTTATTGTAATTTTTATATTTTTGAAATCTTGATAGTTTAAGTTAGATGACCCATGTCGTGTTTTTTCAATACGGTTAAAGATTTAGACTGTTGTCATTGATGAATAGTCGAAGTTCTAGAGATTAATTTGATAGATTTTAGGTTTAGAGCTGAAAAAGGACTAATTTATAAAGTAATTGATGGTTTTGTTCAACAGGGACTAAAGTGAGTAAATTTCAAATTTAGGGGTATATATAAAAAATAGGAGGTCCTATTGGGACTCTAGTACATTCGGCATATGAAATTGAGGTTTAATATGAAAGTTATTTTAGTCTCGATTTTAAGGACTATATTGAATAAAATGCAAAAGTTGCATAATTTAGAATTTGAATGTAAAATTTGGTTGTGTATTGATGAAGTGTCTCGTTGTTTTAATCTGTAACTAACGTCAACATGGATCTTTCAAAAAATAAAAGAAAAGATAAAATTGTCGACGAATAATTCGGAATTTACGATCTGTGTTTTTATAATCCAAACTATCTCAATTGTTGCATTTTACATTATTTTGCATGGTAAGGTATCAAAGTGAGTTAGTTGTGAAAGAAATGTATTGAATTAAATGAAATTAATTGGTTGTTATAATGGACTTAATTTGATAGTTATGAAAATAAGGTATAATGAATAATATGTTGAATTGAGTTGATATGAGAAATGAATAACGTTGATAAGTGTATGATAATGGAATATGGATTGATGACAATTGGGATTTGATATTGAGGAATTGGTTTATGAATTGAATTGAGAAATATGTTATCCTATTAACTGTTCAGGCAAGATCGAGTATATTGACATGTCATAGTATAAGAAGAGCTCAGGATTATACGACTACGTGTTGGGAGTGCTGGGCACCCCATTTGTCGGTTATATCGACCAGCGTTGTGCACATTTATTTGTTGATCTTTACCGACCAGCACAGGGCGCAAATTATTATTACAGATTTATCGGTTTAGGTTCCAAATTGATGTGTTGGTTGGATCCGCGTATTCGTCCGAGTTTGAGTCATGTTAATAAGAAATTAAAAATGAAATTAGAACCATGATGGTGGAATATTTAAATTAAAGACGAATATGAATTTTGAATGTATACAAAGTTGAATTATGGGAATGAAATTGAATATGAGATGGAATGTGCTAGTGTATGATTTGAATTACCAAATAATATATGAGATGAATTTGCCATGTTCTAGTGTTGGTAATAATATGATAGTTTTGATCAATGAATAAGTGATTTGGCATATGGTATTTGTTATATTGCATCTCAATACTTAATTTAACTTATGCACAATTATGTTTTAGGTTAGATTTTAATATTCAGATTATAGAATTACCAATGAGTTATACTCAGTGTACGGTTTTGTGTTTCCGTGCGCATGTTAGGTATTTAAAGATTCATTTGTTGATCTAGCATCTAGAGGCAATCCAGAACTAAAGTGTTGGTGAAATATTCTTTTTGGTCTTGGCATGTACCTAGGATGTTTATACTTATAATGGTCATTTTATATCTTGTTGGTATTTTGGAGGCAATGGATATATGTATATATGTGATGGTAATTGTCAAGTTGTTGATGACATGTTAGGTTGCTTGGATTATATGCTTAATATCCTTATGGATGAGGAAATATCATGCTAGTTTTGGTTGATGCTTGAATGTGGAATGATGCATGATATGCTTAGTTTATGTTTAGGTAAGTTAATGCTTAAAATTTGAGGTTGATTGAATGGTTATTTTGTGCTTGAATAGATGATAGTGAATGTGTCATTTAATGTTTATTGAATTGGTATTTGTGTGCCATTTTAGTTGTGCTTAGAAAGATGAAAATTGTTGTGGTGCCTTAAAGGTATATTGGTGTAGTTGAATATACTCATTTGGTTAGCTTTGAATTGTGAATTAAGGTGTCAATTTTGGCATATTGGTTAGGCACTTAAGGTGGGAATTGTAAATGATGGTATTGGCTTGTTTTGAATAATTTTGAAATGGTTGAATGTTGTTCAAAAAGGATGGGCTTGTAGCCTAAATGAATTATGTTTGAAAATACCATCCTGGAAGATTTGCACTGAAGATTTTACAACATCATGCATAATGGCTCTAATCATCTTCGAAGGTAGTCCCACCTCGTATAGTTTTTCCTCGAGAAAATACCATCTCAATAGATTATAGCTAAGTCTTTCCTCCCCATACCATTCAATACAAATTTAATCACTATTCATTTGTATGATTTAGATCATTCTTAAGCAAGTCCTACACATATACATATGAATGGGGATTATCAATTATGAAAAAGGTTTTGGTTCAACATATTCTGAAAAAGTATATCTAAAAGTAACGCAGATGCAAATATTGGGATTTTCAGTTTGTCATAATTGAACCAAGATTGCCATTTTCCTCCTGCCTACAATCCATTACTGCTTCTAACCAAGCTAGACCCCGTTCATTCGAAGTCCTTCTAAATTGCACCCATTAACTGTTATAAGAAAAGGAGTTCTTGTATTCTATATCATGTTGCAGATAACAAAATCATACATTCATCTTTAGGAATGAATCAATTATGAAATCAAAGTCAAGTCTGGTATATGAGAAGCGTATATAACAACTCATTCCATGCATCAGGCAATCCAGGCAGACACCAATGCACACAATCCACATATTTTTTTGGATCAGCTTTTTGTTCTTGGGTCAGCAACTTACCACCGGGAGCAGAATAGATTGATGTATGTGCATCTTTTCGGTATTCGGATAGCCTCGTTATGTTGAGGAAGTGAAGGGGTATTTTCATGGAACGTATAACATTTTCTGCAGTTGCGAAAAGCTGCAGATTTGTGCCCACATCGAACGTTGATGTGTTCAGAATTGGAGTTGTCTCGTTGAAACACTTGATCCCATTGGTGTTATTCCAGGCAGAGCTTCTGTTTGAATTTGCATATGCAAAATGTGTTAGAAGTATGTGTCTAGAACAATCAAATTGAAAAGTTTTCTCAAGGTTTTTTGCTAGTTTATACATCATATGTGTAGGAGCCACACTGTTGAAGAACACTGAAGTTCGTTTAGGATCAACGTTTTCTTCCACCCATTTGGCCCATGATTTCAAAGCACTCTCATATGCTACATTCTGATCAATGTCGACATAACCTGTCAACCCATCCTCGAAAGATCCTCGTCTTTTCAATCAGTTTTGAAGGAAGAATTGAGTCAAAATTTCTAGAATTCAGAACAATATATGCTAAAATGTAAAAGACAACAAAGGTAGCAACTCACAGTACTTTCACGGTGGGGTACCTCCACCAAATATATGTATTAAAGATGAGATAATCCATATTTTTCCAGTTATCTCCATGTTTTGAGATTGATTCAAGCTTGACTATAGGCTCCACTGTGCCATCCCTCATTGTCGGAGGGTCTACATTGGATTCAACCAAAAACGGTGCCCAGTAGAACTCCATTGTAGCATTATAATCCTGCATGGTTCAAACACATTCTTCACTTTCTTTCAAAGTTATTTGACAATCAATGATTTAAAATAATAGAGAAACATCAGCAAGCAATTACCTCCATTTTAAAGACAATGGTATAGTTTGCATAGCTTATGCTCCTCTTCTCTGGTGGGATGACAGATTGAACCATACAAGCCATAGATAGCATCTGGTTAAAGTTTATGGAGTCCCCAACAAACATAAGCCTCTTTCCTCTAAGTTTCTCCAGCAATATTTTTGCCTCAAACCTTAACCCAAAAATGAAAACTAATCATCTAATCTATTCGACCACCATGCTACTTCGAAAACAGGTGAGCACTAAAAATAATGAGTCTATTACTAAGTAGTTGGAGAAAGAAAGTATTTACTTGGGCAAAGAGCAAGCTTTGGGCTGCCATCTCCATTTCTGGTATAAAGAATCAGGCCTTCCATTCTTCAAGCAAGTCACCATTTGATTAAGGAACTCGCAGTCTTCTTTGTATAAAGGGTGTGATGATCCATCATCGAAAACCCATTCTCCTGTGAAGATATCACACTCCTCCAATGGCGAAACAACTCTTAAGTTTTCATCATCGTCATTTTTGTTTGATTCTTGAAGTTTGAAATTGGTTGAATTTGAAGATTCCTGGAAGAGTTGTTGGTGATTGAAATCTGGAAATGGGATGGTTTTCACGTACTGATCGTAACAAAAGAATCCAAAAAGTAAAGTTGGAAAAGCTACCATGGATACCATTGGTAAGTAATTGCATTTTTGGGTCTTATCAAAAGGTTTCATGGTCCCTGATGTTCTTCCAGGTAGTCAAGAACAGCTTGATCAATGGGGTATGGAGTTTGTGTTCTAGGTTTTCTTTTGTTCCTTCAAGATCTATAAATTTGTGATAGGTGCCTCCCATTTCCCAATTTAACTAACACTAGTCGTTGTTTGATGTGTTTTTAGCATGTAAAGTTGTCATCACTTTATTTTTTTAGAAAACAGAATATATCATATGATGATTCTTTGAAATCATATTTGGTAGGAGTTGTTAAAATGCTTTTATTTGGTATTCGGTTTAAACCCAATTAACCACAATAAAAAAATTCTTACAAAAATTATTTAAATATATAGGATGTAATAACAAAATTAATATATATATATAATGCCATTGAAATTTAAAAATTCCACCAGCAATTGAGTTGATGACAAATGTATATAAGTTATAATAAAAAATTAATATAAAATAAATGAGACATATGACAAATTTATAATTATGTTTGTTAAGTTAAAAAAAATTGTATTGTCAAGCTACCAAATAAATCTGTCTATATAGATTGGATCATTTGTTCAAATCCGAAAATTCACTTAAAAAATAAAAAAATTTAAATAAAATATGAGACTCGAAATATGGGACGAAATTTTTTTGAATCCAATTCAACCCAAACATTATGTTATAAAACAATATTATATAAATTATATATGTTAAATAATAATTATATATATTTATATTTATATTAATCACTAATCTGATAACAAAACTCATTGTTCAAATCTTAAAAAAACTCTGATTCAACTCAAAATATAAAATTTTAAAATTCATATTTAATAAAATAGAATAAAATAATTATTATATTTATGATATTTTTACTAAAATATTTTTAATGTGTTAGAAAATATTATTTTTATTTTTTAGTGTATTTAATATATTATATTTTTAAAAAATAATTTTAAATAAAAAGTAACATAAAAAATTTTAATACGAGTGTGCCTGAGTCGAGTCCGAATTTATTTTTCTTAAATCAGCCCGAGCTTAGGGAAAAAGTAAGCTCATTTTTTTAAGTCGAGCCGAGCTTGAGCTTAAAAAAGTGGTTTAATCCAAAGCTGTTTTACACGATCGTGTGAGTTCGTCGTTTGCTGCAGAAGCTCTTGCCTGTTTGGAGGCTGTTAAACTGGGACGGGATCTTGGTTTAGTAAATGCGATTTTGGAAGGAGATTCCCTTACGGTAGTAAAGAAATGTCTTTCCGATGAGGAAGATAGATCAGAACTATGTGCTTATATAAAAAATATTAAACTTGCCTTGCATGGGATGGGATCTTGGACCTTGAAACACGTCCGGCGTTCGGCGAATATACTGGCAGATAGGATAGCAAATGAGAGCTTGAAAACGCAAGAACGGTTTTTCTTGATAGGTTCCGTTCCAAGCTATGCAATAAAAGCTCTGATGGATGATTCGATTAGAGAACCGGATTAGAGATTGAGTAGTTTTTGCAGATTTTGGAATCTGGAGAAAACGCTTTTCTCAGATCTTGATTGAGAAGATGAAGCAGTTGAAAAATGGAAGTCTCTGGAACGTTTTTTTCTTTGGGGGAAAATAAAGCCATGCAGATCTGTTGGGAGTGATGGATGTTTGTTTCCTGATGACGTCGGCTCATTTATTTTTTCGCTTTTCTTTTTCTTTTCCTTTCATTTTAATTAATGTCTATTTTCTTTGCTTATGGGGCCCGCTTTAGTTTGTTGTTTTCGGCCTTTTAGCTTTGAAAGTTTTTTAGGTGGTTTGGTTGATTAAGTTATTTATGAATGAATAGTCCAGTCTGTTTTCAAAAAAAAAAAAAAAAAAAAAATTTATTTTGAAAGACATCTCTTTAAAAGATTAATTACGACTAGATTTATTTTAAGGAGCAAGTAAAGACTTTTTATTATTTGAATTCAAGTGGTTTCGGTGAAAATGAGAATGATTTTTATTTTAGAGGTTTTGAGTTTGAGCGTCTATGTGTGTAAGGTGTACGTGCGTTGTAAAAAAATTAAAAAAATATAAACAGATACTATCATATAATCACCTCAATATATTAAATTTTTTTTTTTATATTTTATTCTAGATTTATTATTATCTTTTTAAGTTATTATAATTAGATTTATTATTAATATAATATATAGGCGTGAAAGTGGGCTGATGGAGGACAACCACCATAGTTGTCTTTTTTCAATTTTTATTAACTATTTTAGCATCTCAACTCATAAATAAAAAAACAATACGTTTTAATGCATTCAAATTCACGTTTTTTTTGTATTGACAATAATATTCATATTAATCGAGCTAAGATTTAATTAACGACATTTGTGCTTTTTAGTAATAATTCTTTAATTATTTGCTTTGTGTTGTTCAAATTATGAGTAGTTAAATTTTAATTCAGCTTTAGATCAATAATTAATACGGTGTTTGAACTGTGAGGCTTCGAAATCGTATATATATATTCTAATTTTATATTCGTTAATTTTTCGATTTAGGAGATAAACTCAGTTGTTTCATAACGTTGTTTTGACATTAAAATTGGGAAGAGCTCCTTGATTCGGTGTTGGGAAACATACATACGAAATGACCCGTAATTGTCGTGTTTGGTCTACTACAAACAAATTGGTGAATTGATTGAGTGAGTGGGTGGATCCGTCAAATGAATTAATGATCAAGTTTAAATGAACCGCACAATTGAGACCGTTGATTTGAGTTGAGTTCTTAAAAAAGGGTTGATTCTCATAAATATTAAAAAAAAAATCTATATACATAAATTAACCCATTCAAACATGTGCAATCAAGTAGCATATAAGAAAATTACAATAAAAACCGTAGATTGTTAGGATTAATAAGTTAGAACTATTTAAAAAAGAATCCAACATTAAAAGCAATGGTTTTTCAAAGAGTCAAATTGAATCATATTTGAATAATAATGGCACCAAAGAGTGATTGAGGATTATTTTAATTGACGACGAGGTATATATTATGGTTACAACAATATATCTTCAATACTTTAAGACTCTAATATATAAATTTTATATCATTTACACTTTTTATCTCTATAAATATAGACTTCAGACAAATATTGTAAATGATTACTATTGATGAAAAAAATACATATATCTTTTTATTCTTTATTTCTCGTATTTTTTACTCGCTTTTTTCTATGTATTCTTTATTTTATAACAAAATTATGAGGGAAAAAAAACCAAATATTAGTTTTTTTTTTTATTAATCTATCATCTTTTATTTGCTAATGATGTTGCAATTATTTATTTTGTGATCAAAAGTCTAAGCAAGACAAAATATATGTATAAAATAATAATTAGGTATTGACCTTAAAAAAATCTAGTTACTCAATGATGAGCTTTAAGTCGAACTCTTTAGCGTTGTAGGGGGAGGGAATCCCTATGGACAAGTTGGTTTTCTTTTCTATTTTGTTTTCATCCAATATAATAATTTGAAAAGATTGAAGCCAACTCTTAAAGAAGGAATTTTGGATATGGTTAACAAGAAGAAAGCAAAGCTTGAACTGATTCAATTACAGTGCGGGAATTAAAGAATTTAAATGGTACCAAATTGGAAACTTTTCGGAAAAAAGCACATAGCAGTAGGGGCAGTGTCTTTTTTTTTCCAGTCTACTGTAGGAGCAGTGGATACTAATATGAGCAGGCCCACCAGACAGCTTGCTTGAGGCTCTTGTGGAGCACAAAATCACCCCTGAAATTCAATCTGTATCGGCAGCTAGAATAACCCCAGCTGAGGTCAAGTTCACCATTTTTACCACGAATGGAATGAAGCCACTAGGCCGGTTGGATAATCAACAAAAGGTGCTTGTTGTTGTACCTCCTACCATGCCCTAACGTTGCCGCCTCTTGTGACACAAACATAAAGCATGGTCCTTAAAGAACCAATGTATACTGGCTCGCAGACCGGTTTGTGAGGCGCTATTCCCCCGTTAGCTCCAAGGATAAAGGTAAACAAATAATGGGGGCGTAGTAGGGGTATGGAAGGCTTGGAAGTCCTCCTAGCCAGTACTTTGTTTGGCAAGATCATCTTGGTGTCGAGGAGTTTCCAATGAACTTGGAGAAGATGGGTGTTAATGGAACAGATGTTTTCCTAAAAGGTATATAAAAAAATTTTAATGAGCCGTCCTACTAAGACTTGCCGGTCTATTCAAACTCGACTTGAGAAGCTTCTACTACAATGGCTACCCAATTCCGTGACACTCGTAGCACTGGATTCCTTTATTCTTTTCCTTTTTAGCCTCTTCTTTGATAACCACTCATTTATATTTTTTCTTAGAACTTGTATTGGTGGCTTCAAACTTGAATCTTCTGGACTACTTCTTAAAGCTCTATTGAAGTTCTGGGCATACAAAATAATTTGTTCTTGAAGTTCTTCAATTGTAATGGAATGCCCAATGGACACTGCATCTGTTACTTGTAAAGCAATACTCTTTTCACTTTTGGCATTTTGTTTGGCTCCATCTAGGTTCATTCCAAAAGTTTGCAAGGATCCAATAAGTTCATCAATTCTTAAATTTTCATAATATGTCTGGATCAAACATATTTGATTCAAGGGATTTGATTTGTATGATCTATCAAATCTAATCTTTAAAATATGTTTCTTCAAATAGTTTGATCTTCATTGATGAGTTTGAATACTTCCATAATATCAACATTGATCATAGCCTACAAATCTTGTTTAAAAATTTGTCAACTTTAAATATGACAAGTAAGTTACCTATTACAGCGAAAATTGTAGTGGTCACTTCCATTGGTACATAGATATCCACTTCAAAAACTTGCATCAACAATAATCGTAAATGTAGAGTACTTGTAAAAAAAACACTATTGTTATAGTTGTAAGCCATGATATTCCGGTAATTGACCTTGGATCATCCGATGAGGAGGAGGATATAACTCCTTTAGTTCAAAATGTGGGGTTAATACTGTGGCTCTCCCTCTCAATGTCGAGGATATGGCGGTAGTGAAGGCAAAGGGGTGGGGCACATTTTTGCTTGTTAAACCTCGACCTAATTTTTATACTTACCGCTCTGACCTTGCTCTAAACCTAATTTTATAATGATCCTCTCGCAACCTCCATCTTAACCTTGAAATAACTTCCTCCATCACGTCTAAAGACTAGTTTAGCATTGATTTTGAAAAGTGTTTTTGAGAAATAAAATATCCATTTTAGACATGATATTATAAAATAATAAATATGCATTTAAATAATGTTCAAATTAGTTAATATTATGATATTTTACCAAAATATAAAAAATAATTTATTATAACTTATTGTTAATATTTTAATATATGAAATATTAATTTTAAATATTTCTAAGTAATTAATATTAATTATTTATAAAATTTAATAAGATTATATAGACTATATTTTAAATATTTAAATATAATCATTAAATATTTATATAAACAGTTAAAAAATGAAAGAAGGGAAGGAAATAAAAGAGAACCGTGAAAAATTGAGGTTAAAAAAGTAATTTGCCATTTAAAAGCCCGTTTGCCCTGCTGCTGCTAAAATTCTCAACTTTTTTAATGGAGGAAAAGCCAATTTTAAAAGTTAAAAAAAAAAAAAACGAAGATGGTGTTTGTTATGCTTCAAAACCAAAAAGATTTTTTTGAGTGAAAAGTACTTCTAAAAAATACGGCTAAACGAGCCCTAAATTTTCCATATAAAGTTAAATATTATTTTATAATATTTTTTTAATCAAATGAGACCAAATATATATCACAAAATTAAATTTAAACTTTACAACAAATATATAAAAATATGTTTATAAGATTAAAATATGTGTTGTAAATTCTTATAAATTAAGAAATTATATTTTTACAACATTAAAAATGATTATAAAATTAAAAGATGAATCTTTTTGAAAATATATCGATTGGGCATGTTTTGCTGAAAGGAACCCCAAAAATTTTAATTAAAAAGAGACCAAAATGACATCTATAATGTTGAGTTGAATCGAAATCGTAGGGTTGAAGGATTTTTGGCATCCCTAGACAGGAGCCACCTTTACCGTTGAGGAGATTGTAGTATCCTCAAGTTTAGAAGATTTGGGTGAGTGTTTATGCTTTAGGTTGAGTTGATTTTTGACTTGTGTTGGGGAGAGAGGCTCAAGGGAGTCCCATAGTTCCAAAAGATCCTTCTAGGAGGGACTCACGAACTTCCAAACATGCACTTGCTCCACCAAGGAAGCGACTCCTTCGACAAGAAATGTGGTTGGCAAAAAAGTGTTGGTTGTTCTACCTCCTACCATGCCCCAAGGTTGCCCCCTCTTGTGACACAGACATGAAGCGTGATCCTCAAAGAACCAAGGGAAAAAAGGTAAACAAATAATGGGGAGGCAGTAGGGGTAGGGAAGGCCTGGAAGTCCTCCTACCCATTACTTTGCTTGGCAAGATCATCTTGATGCCGAGGAGTTACCAAGACGGTCCCTAAAAGGTGTATCGAAAAATTTAAAATAGCCGTCCTACTAAGACTTGCCGGTCTATTCAAACTTCACTTGCAGAAGCTTCTACTGCAATGACTGCCCTCGGTAGGACGGTGGGGCATAATTGTACCGAATGAATTTACAAAAAGAAAAAGAAGCAAACAAACATTTTTAAAATGAAGCAAAATTTTTCTTAGTAATTCAATAATAAATGGTACAAGCAGGGTAGCATTTTGTTGAGATTTTACTATTGCAGCTTTACTGATCACACTCTAGCTATGTTGCTCAAAGCTCGCCATTTCTTTTAAACTATCCATGCCAAACATATTTCAGACATTGATCAAAGCTATGCATGCCAGACACAATCAGGTGTATACTCATGACTCGAGAATTCTTTTAACAAAATCACATTGAATTCCAACTACCAGTTTATCAATCATTAAAATTAAAGAAATTATAGGTGATCAAGAGTGTAAAATGATATGCGTATAGAGGAGCTCATTCCATGTATCAGGTAAACCTGGCAGGCACCAATGGATGCAGTCTGCGTATGTAGCTGGATCAGCTTGCTGCTCCTTTGTAATCAACTGGCCTTGCCGGGTTGTATAAACCGACGTATGTGCATCTTTCCGGTACTCGGACATGGCTGTAATGTTGATGATGTTAACAGGTACATTCATGGATTGAATCACATCTGCAACTATTTGTAATGCCCTATAATCTGTTCCAATATACGGTGGTGGAATCGACAAGTTAGCCATCGGTAGAGTCTCGTTTGCACATAAAATTCCATCAGGATTGTTCCAATCCGAACTCCTGTTTCATTCAAGAGATGAACAATGGCAAAATTAAGTAAAGTATGAACATTTTCCAAAAAAGAAACAGAAAAGAAGTTTAAAGGATATGTTTTAACTTAATATGAGTAGGTGACAAGCTCATGAAGTAGACTGAAGTGAACTTGGAATCAACGTTTTCATCAACCCATTTAGCCCATCTTTTTACTACTCTCCCATAAGCTATAGGCCTTTCGATTTCATCGTACTCGACCGGTTCTGCATCAAACGATCCTCGTCTTTCCATCACATTGAAAACCCATTAATTTCACAGGTGATAGTTAAAGTTTACAGCAGAATCATAAGGTTTTCAATATATACTTACAAGACTTTCATATATCCACTGTTCATCCACCAAATATATGTGTTGAAAATCAAGTAATCTACACCTTTCCAATCATCTCCATCGTTCTTGATTGATTCAGGCTTGATTATCCGGTCTTTTATACTGTGCCGCCATGGATTGTCTGAATTAGATTCAACCAGAAATGGTGACCAAAAGAACTCCACTGTGGTGTTGTACTCCTATGCTAGCATTCAAGAAATAATGTCACATTCAATGGCCCAAAACACTTTCAATTCACAGCAGATAAAACTGTTGAAGGAAATCAATAATGGAGTGTGGGTTAACATCAAAATTTCAATTCACTTATCATATTGCTCATTTTCCAGTATCCCCATTTCTTTAATGAGCACCTGTTTTTGCAGTAGGACCTTCCACTATTTTAATCCGGTTGGCTCATGCATAAAATCAAATAGATTGGAGATTCTGTTTGTCGGTAAGGAAGAAATGTACCTTAATGCTGAAGATAATTAAAGAACCAGACTTTTTGCGGCTCTTTTTTCCAGAAACACCAGATTGAAGAAGTAGACAAACCATGGATTCCCACTGGTTTCTATTTAACGAATCCCCCACAAACATAAGCCTTTTCCCACGAAGTTTTTCAAGCAATAATCTTGCATTGAATCTAACAAAACCAAGAAAAAAGTAGCTTAGAAACTAATTAACTGAACCCATTCTTTTATTTCTTCAAGGAAAAAAGGGTAAGAAAAAATTGTTATCAAGTGATAAACTTACTTGGGTAAAGAACAATCTCTTGGTTGCCATCTCCAATTCTGATAAAGAGAATCCAATCTTCCATTTTTAATGCAAGTAACTTGTTCTGAGAGAAACTTACATTCATCTTCTTTATACAAAGGATGGGTTATATTATCAAGAACCCATTTCCCAGTGAAGAGATCACAGTCTTTTGGTGGTAGCTTAACTTCATCACCTTCCTCCAGGAATCCTGGAAATCTCAACTTTGCCAAGAAAATTGACCTTGTTACCTTTTGTAAATCATCACAGTAGATGAACAATTTGAATACAAGTATCAGTATCAGTGAAAACAGAACTGTGTGGCTGATGTTGCAGCTGTGCTTCATTGCTTGAAGATGATGAAAACAGCAATCCCCGAGACAAAGATTAATTTCTGACTGCAATCATTCATAGCAGACAAACAAAGAAAATAAGATAGTAATTTCTACAAATGTATTCATGGCGTCACTTTGTTGGATATTGCATTCACTGGCCACTTATGTATTCCATTCCCTGAAATTATGGGACTATATTATCTGCCTTTAACGACCGACACTTTCATTTTTTCCCTTAAATTATGGCAAATTATGTTAAACTTTTAATTTATTTTAGGTTTAATAATGGATTATATTTTTTTCACTTGAGAATCTGGTCTTTTTATTTTTTATTTTTTGAATAATACCTCGATTGAATTTATTAGAAATTAAAATCGAGAAACATTCCAAACGAAATTAAAATGTAGTCGAAAAATAACAAAAAATAAAAAATAAAATAACGAAACATCAGATCAGTAAAATACGTCCGGTGAGCTGCAAGGACAGGGATAAGATGAAACACTGGAGAAAGGAAGCAGGAAACAAAACTCATTGTTTCTTCCCACCAACGCTTAAGGATTGAAGTAGGAATGGTAAGCGAAATTAATAATCTTGCAGGTTGCTTCATAAAACAGATCTAATTACATCGGTAAACGAACCACAAAAAGAGATCAAACCACTGAAAGATCACCGATAACCGCAAATTAGAGTCGAGCATTGTGAAAAAACTATCCATGAACACATATTTATCATAAAGGTAGATGAAAACATGTCATAAGGCAAAAACGTGTCACAAGACAGAGAAAAAGTGTCACAAAAGTAAATAAAATTTAAAAGAAAAACAAAATATAAAAAAAAGAACTGAATATAAAAAAGAAACGGACAAGAATACCAACGGTCGACGATCAACATTAAAACTAACGTTGTCGTCTGTTAATCAAGAACAAAAGGAAAAAATAGAAAGGCATAGAGAGAAAGTTTGAAAACAGAATTTTCTAAATTTAGTTTTCATTCTTAGAAGAGTTAATTTAGTAACCGGTCAAAACATAAGTTTGAATTATCGAATTTTATTAATTTGTTGTATATAAATTATTGAATCATTGAAATTTGCTAATTCTTTGTCTAGAAATTGTTTCACAGTTGATGTTCGGGTTAATATTTTGACATGAAGATTTAACTGTATTATTCAATTGGACTATTTTTAGTTTTGTCAAATTTTATTCATTTTTTAAAATTTAATTTTCCCTTGTGATTTACCTTGTCATGAGCATTGCAATCTGATTCACATGATAATATGTAGAAAAATTAATTTCTTATGTAGTTTGAAAAATTAAAATTAATATTAAGACATAATTAATTTTATTTTATATTGTTTTAGATATGGAGAAAAAGAAGCTATTGTCTTTTTCTTTTGTCTTACTAAATTTTCTCTACAAGTATTATAAATATGTTATAAAATAATAATAATGATGTAAAGAATACAAGGATAATAGATGAGAATAAAGAGAGAATATGTATTGTATTCTATATTTCATTCCATTTACAAGTAGTATACTTCTCTCTATATATAGGGAGATTCAACTCTTCATATTTTAATACATAAATAGGAAAATAGTTACAAGAATATGAAAGGTTGAAGGAGATGGAAGGTTAAAGATCAAAGGAGATGAAAGGTTGAACATCCATTTAATAATATTCATAATACTCCCCTTTGGATGTTCAGTGTATAAAGGACATGCCTCATTAAAAAACCTTACTAGAAAAAACCTTGTAGGACAAAAACCTAGTGAAGGAAAAAAGAGTACATAATCCTTTGATACATAATATATCACAATGAAATCCAATGTTGAAATTAATTTCTCAAATGTATCAGTAATTGTTTGTTTCATAGAGCCCCAAGAAATTGTAGTACCACCATATGTGAAAACATAATTAGTTTGTGATCGAGCATTGTAAGGATCAGATAAGTACCCTGCATCTACAAAACCAACTAATTCTGTTTTTGATAGGTTAGGGAAAAATAAATTCATATCTCTTGTACCTTGAAGATAACAAAAAACATGCTTAACTCCATTCCAATGTCTTCGGGTTGGACAAGAGCTAAATATTGCTAATAAGTTGACATCAAATGATATATCAAGTCGTGTATGACTAGCAAGATATGCCAATGCACCAATAGCACTTAAATATGGTACTTCAGGATCAAGAAAATCTTCATCATTTTCCCGAGGATAGAAAATGGTCTTTATTTACTTCAAGTGACCTAACAACCATTGGGGTGCTCAACGGATGTGCGTTATGCATGTAAAATCTTCTTAGCACTTTTTCTATATATGTTGTTTGATGCATAAGGATTCTATTCTTTAAGTGCTTAATTTGTAATCCTAACCCTAGACAAAATCTTGTCTTTCTAAGGTCTTTCATTTCACTTTTTTTTCTTTAAGCACTCTATTATCACTAAATTCTCTTCAAGAGTCTCAATGATATTTAAATCATCAACATACACAGTAATTATAACAAATCCTAATCCAAACATCTTTATAAAAATGCATGGAGAAATGAGATCATTCTTATAATTGTCCCTCAATAAGTATTTACTAAGGTGATTACACCACATGCACCCAGATTGTTTCAATCCATAAAGAGATCTGTTTAATTTGATTGAGTAATGTTCTTGAGAACTTGAATTAGCTGCTTCTGGCAGATTAAAACCTTCTAGGAGTTTCATGTAAATGTTATTATCAAGTGGCCATATAAATAGGTTGTAACTATATCCATTAGGCGTAAATCAAGCCCTTCTCTTATTGCTAGACTAATCAAGAACCTAAAAGTAGTTGCATCCACCATAAGAAAGTATGTCTCTTCATAATCAATATCAAGTGTCTTGTGAACGTTCTTGTTACAAGTCAATTCTATATATTATGATTTGTATATTTTTTTTGCTATTCTGCTAATATGTACTCCTCTTGGCTTTACACCTTCCGGGTTTTTGGACTTCTTGTTCGAGATACATTTCATAAGTTATAATAGAAACACTTATTTATTTTTGATGATTTGTTCTCATCTCAATGCTTTCAAGTATATTTTTATTCAAGATCCTCACTTTTCCATAATATTGAAGTGTTTTACGTATATTATCGTTGTCGACAACAAATTCATTTTTTTTCAGCTCCATCATATTTAGTTCTGACATAACTAATTGAGATATCTCGTTATATTCATAATTTCAGGTACCTAAACCTCTTCTAGAGTTTTATTAAAAGTTATGTCTTGGACCTTTTCAAGAGTACCGGCCTCCTTTTAGTATGTGACCATCTTCATTTCTTTCTCCTTTCTTTCAATGATTTTTGTTTTTGTTTTATGGAGTCGACTAGCTTGTCATGCTTCTAGCATGCTCAAGACTTATTTTTTATCACATTGTCCTTCTAGGACATATAATTATTTGGAGCATTTTAGCTCGTATATGTATCAACTAGTATATAGAATCTCTAAATGTCATCACTAAACATATCTAGCAAATAATTTTTATCCTTCAAACTTTGTGCACATAATATTAGTGAGGATCACAAAAGAAAAATGATGACATAATTATTTAACTAATTTGTTTCCCCTTAATGTCGCGAAAATTTGCAACATTACAATATTTTTTTTTCAAAATTATAAATATATCTCCCTTCAATATCTAAAGAAAATTCTAAAATTTCTCAACTTCATAGTAGATGATCCATCTTAGTGCATTATGGCGGAATATGAAATAGATATTGCACATCCATATATTCTTAGATGGAATCCATTGACTTATAAATGAAAGTCAATTCTCACGAGACAAATATTTCTTACATGTTAGCTTGATGCAAATAAAATTACATGCTTATTGTAAAGCAATTCTTATATTAATGGTTAAGCAACTAAATGGAGGTATAGTTTTGCTAACTATTAAATATAACATATATAGACAATAGACAACTTAAAATTATCCCAGCTAAAACTACGAAAATCATGCTAGGGATATAATGCACAAGCATTGTTAGCACAAATTACATTCGATATAGATTGTGCACAATCAAATTATTTCAAGAAATAGTATCACAAACTTCGGGTTGCACACATGTGATACATGAGCTCATATATTATTTGATTATCATTGAAAAATGCAACCGACCTTTAACTTTAGCTTGTGTTAGATCAATATGTTGTCCAAATAACTAGTATGATGAAAATTAAAATATAACTTCTAATTCTTCAATAAAATCATATAAAATTGCATCAAATTATTTTGCATCAACATTGACTCGGGATGGTCTAGCCGGTCATATCAACACTATGAACTTCTTTTCACTATCTCATATGTTATTCATATAAGTGTAATGTATTCATTCCGAGAATATTTATAATACAAAAACATGAGTATCTCATGTCATTTCTATCCATGTTTTTAATGTAAAACACATAAAAATTTCCTTCAACATATATCTTCTTGATTTGAAAAATAATCTTATGTTTTACCAAATTTTGCATCTTAAGGAGGTAAAATATTAACTCTTCAAGAGCTTTTTACAATTTGATTCAATATTAGCTCTTCAGGAGCATGCAATCATTTTATTATATATTTTTAATGAATACTTATTTTATTCATATAAAAATAAAATGAATAGGTATAAATAAAACATATATTAAATATAATAAGTAATAAATTCATGTTATTAATAAATCACTATGGTTAGATAATATATATTTTTATATATACCATAATACAACAAAATGCAAAATATTATAATGTCAGATTAAAGTAACTTTACAATTATAAAGGTTTAAACATAAACATTTTTTAATCTTCACCGCAATTATGAAACTATCCAAACAAGATGAATATCTCAATATTCATGACAAGCATTTTTACCCCTAATAATCATATATCTTAATCAAAATAAAAATTAAACCAATCAATTCTATTTAAAATGAACCAATAAAAATAAAAATATCTATCTCCACATAAAAATCTCAATAACTAAATACGTAAAGAGATTTAAAAATTCATAGAATTATAGATAGAGAATTATATAAATTAAACTTCTTAATAAAAATCAAATAAAATTTCAAAAGAAATTGATTAGACTAACTTAGGTTACCATGGATGAGAAGTAGTGATTATAAGCATCCTTTGTAATGAAGAGAAAGAGATCATCCTCAAGCAAATATCAAGTAGACATTGATTCTAATGATTCTTAAATCAAACAATTAAATTTCAATGCTTGGATCTCAACAAAATTTTGACACAAAGTAAAAACATATTAATTATCCTTGTATGCATGACCAACTTTAGCATCATATTGAAAATTATCCTATCTTCTTGAAGTTGCAGCGAAGTTGGATTAAAACTACAGTAGCGGATCTCAATCTCTCTGAAGTTGTAGTGGAATGGAGTGAAATTACATCACCATCCAATCTCTTACTCCGATCATGGGATAGATTGAAACTACGACCCAATCTTTTACCCTTAAACCAAGAGGGCAAATTGAAGCTACCACTTCACAAAAGTAAATCTCAATTTCCTTGAAGTTGCAGTGGAATGGAGTAAAACTTCAACACCAAAATTTTTACTCCTAAAATGACAATGGATTGAACCAAGATTACAATAGCGAATCTCAACCTCCCTGAAGTTACAGTGGAATGGAGTAAAACTATATTAACAAATTTTGTCATTTTAAAGTTACCTTGGGGCAAGATGGAATCACAACATCAATTTCTATCTTCCCAAAATTACAGAGAAGTAGATGCAGTTAGAGTGATCGATGGTTTGGAAGAGTGGGGCCGAGGTTAAGCAAGTTCAGGCAAAATTGGTTCTCTTTTTGGTCTTTGCTTCATTCCCGTTTCACGACAATGAGCAAAGAGAGGCAACTGTAGAGGCCCAATTTTATCCGAGCTTGGGGAATAAAAACCAAAAAATAATAAACAAAAAGAGATACAAAAAAAGAACAAATCAGATTCGTTCTTTTAAAAAAGGAAAACAAAAAAGGGAAAAATAGAAAAAAAAATAAAAAAATGTATTCTTTCGTAGATCTGAAAAAATCTAAACCGATCTAGATTTTTTAAAAAAATAAAAAGGAAAATAACAAAAAATTAAATCTAAAAAAGAAGTTTAAAAGATTTGATTTTTTGTATGCTTTCTTCACAGATCTAGACTCAATATATCAAATTTGGGTTAGATCTACGTTTTAAAAGAAAAGAAATTTAAAACGAAAGTTTTCACGTACTTAACCGCCGTGGATGGTGGCTGGCTCGTGACGGTTGTCGGCGACGGAGCCACGGCAGGTTGAGACCGACGAGGAGGATCGGACGAAAGGTTCTTGAGAATTTTTGAGAGAAAATATTTGAAGGAATGTAATGACTTGGATAACACTAATTTATGATTCTGTATAACAATTACCTTAAAAATTCTTTTATATTCATAATTAATGTTTTTAAAATGTATTTTAATTTATAACTTAACATAAATATTTATATTTTATTTATAAGCTTTGAATATAATTATATAATATTTATATATTTTAGATTGGATTTGGAGCTTGAGCTTGGGTTACAGTTCCAGCTTTCTTAAATTTAGATAAGTTTAAGTTTGAATTTTTTTTTTAACTCAAATTTTTTCTAATTCAGATCATTTCTGATCTCAAATTGATATAGACGAGTTCTCAAACTCACTTGTTTTGTCAGCACTAACTTTTATATAGTAGCATAAATGATAAAAAATTAAAAGTGCGGGCTTACAGCAGCCTCTGGTTTGTTTATAAACGTTATTTACCTTGGAAACCAATACGCCTGCCTCCTTGATAAAATTTAGCTGCTCTTGTTGAGAGTCGAACTCAAGACCTCCCGCTTACTAAACGGGTGCTCTAACCAACTGAGCTACAAGAGCTGCTTGTTTGCTTTGTTGAAATTTTATTATATAGTATTTCTTAAAAAACGAACGCGGATTTTAGAAGAAGAGTTTAATCAAGTATGCTTTCACATTGGGTAAACTATAGAAATGGTTACTCGATTATTAATAAGTTTGTTATTGGGTCATCTAATTTTAAAAAAGGTTATAGAATGATCACTCAATTTATCATTTTTATTTTTTGGAGTCCAAAACCGTTAAACACTAACGACAGTTGATGTGGCCGTTAACTTGATTGCTTTTGCTTCCTTCTCATTGTTTTCCAGGGATTAAACCACCAAGTTCTTCAATTTTTTCTGGGCTTTTCTCTGCAAGTAAGTTCTTCTTGGTCTTCCCTTTTTTTTCCTTTGGTGTTTGCACGGGAGCTTCACCAGTTCTCTCTGGTTCAGCTGCTTTTCCATTGTCCGCTAACTTTTGCAGACATATAACCCTGAAATTGTCACTGTTGCGCGCCAAACCAACCAAAGTGTTGCAAACAGAGTCTACCTTGCTCCATTTGAGAGACCTTGAATGATGAATATGTTGAATGGAATCTAGCAATGCCTGTTTACTTTTAACTGTTCAGCAACTATGGATGTGAAAACTGTCCCCAGTAAGAATATGAATAATGGGTTCATATTCATTTTCTAGCCCATTTTTCCTAGCTGCCTAGAAATCCCATCAATTCAAACCAAAAAATTCTCAGTAAAAAAAGGCATATATATCTACATGAACTTGGTTAAACCAGTCAAAAAGCACAATCATTATAATAATCTATTTACTTCTTGACTTTTCATTCTTTTTTAACCTTTTTTCCTTGCTTGTTTACCAAAAATAATTGTTTAAACAAAACATAACTAGATAAGGAATCTAATTTAGCCATTCTAAGAGTTAAAACTTAAAAGAGTCTAACATTCAAAATTTTCTCGACAACCAAACAACAGTTAATATGCAGGCACCAAAGGAAAAGAAAAAAAAAGAAAAAAACCAAGAAGAATTACTTGCAGAGAAATGCCGAGAAAAAAATTTGAAGAACTTGGCAATTTAATCCCTGGGAAACAATAAAAAGGAAGCAAAGCAATAAAATTAACGGCCACATTAGTGTTTTAACGGTTTTGGACTAAAAAACAAAAATGATAAACTCGAGTGATTATTCTATAACTTTTTAAAATCGGGTGATCATTATGTAATTTACTCCTTTACATTTTATCAATTAGACAATAAAAATTATCTAGTAATCACTAATATAATTAATTAAGTAATCTTAAATTTGAGTTTTATTCTTACCCTTAAAAAAATAGAAACGAAAAGGAAACAGTAACAGAAGCTGTTGTTAGTTAACAAATGGGAGGATGACTTCTTGTACTTGTTAAAAAAGAAGTTAAAAACAGATAAAATCCCAAGAGCAGAAATTCAGTCTCTGATAGAGTGATAGAGAATCAGTAACAATGAGACCTTTTGATAAGACCCAAAGATGCAATTACTTCCCCATGCTAACCGTTGTAACTTTTTCAACTTTCTTCTTCGGATTCTTTTGTTACAATCAATACATGAAAACCATTCCACTCCCAGATTTCAAACCCCAACACCCCTTCCAGGAATCTTCAAACTCAACCTATGTTCAACTTCAAGAAACAAACAAAGCTGACGATGGTGAAAATGAAAGGATTGTTTCGCCCTTAGAAGAGTGTGATATCTTCACAGGAGAATGGGTTTTTGATAATGGGTCATCACACCCTTTATACAAAGAAGACGACTGTCAGTTCCTTACTGACATGGTGACTTGCTTGAAGAATGGAAGGCCTGATTCTTTTTACCAGAAATGGAGATGGCAGCCCAGAGACTGCTCTTTGCCCAAGTAAATACTTTCTTTCTCTAAGTACTTGGTAATTCTTTTCAGATTCATTCTTTTAGTCTTCCATTTTTCTTCATATTTTGAAACGACATGCTGCTCCATAAACCCTTGAATAGTTACAAATTTTGGGTTAAGGTTTGAGGCAAAATTATTGCTGGAGAAACTTAGAGGAAAGAGGCTTATGTTTGTTGGGGACTCAATAAATTTGAACCAGATGCTATCTATGGTTTGTATGGTTCAATCTATTATCCCACCAGAGAAGAAAAGCTTTAGTTATGCCAGCTATACCACTGTCTTTAAAATGGAGGTAATTGCTTGCTGCTGTTTCTACAATGTTTTAACTCATTGATTGATTTGATTCAAATAACTAAGAGAAAAAAAAAATGAAAGAATTTGTTTGAACTGTGTAGGATTACAATACTACAATGGAGTTTTACTGGGCACCATTTTTGGTTGAATCCAATGTAGACCCTCCAACAATGAGGTATGGCACAGTGGTTCCTCTAGTCAAGCTTGAATCAATCTCAAAACATGGGGATAACTGGAAAAACGTGGATTATCTCATATTCAATACTTATATCTGGTGGAGGTACCCCACCATGAAAGCTCTGTAAGTTCTTACATTTGTTGTCTTTTACATTCTTTAGTACTTATGGTTCTGAAATACTAGAAAGTTTCACTCAATTCTTCCTTCAAAACTGACCAAAAAGGCAAGGATCTTTCAGTAATGGGGCAACGGATTATGTAGACGTTGATCAGAATGTAGCATATGAGAGGGCTTTGAAATCATGGGCTAAATGGTTGGAAGAAAATGTTGATTCTAATAGAACTTCAGTGTTCTTCAGCAGTATGAGTCCTACACATAAGAAGTATGAACTAGCAAACACTTGAAAACTTCTCAATTAGATGGTTCTAAACAGATACTTTAACACATTTTGTGTATCCAAATTAAAACAGGAGCTCTGATTGGAATAACACGAATGGGATCGAGTGTTGGAACGAGACAACTCCACTTCCGAACATATCGACGATTGATGTGGGCACCAACCGGCAGCTTTTCACAACTGCGGTGAATGTCATTCAATCCATGAAAATACCCCTTCACTTCCTCAACATAACGAGGCTATCCGAATACAGAAAAGATGCACATACATCAATCTATGCAGCTCCTGGTGTTAAGTTGCTGACCCAAGAACAAAAATCTGATCCAGCAAGGTACGCAGATTGTTTGCATTGGTGTTTGCCTGGATTGCCTGATACATGGAATGAATTGCTATTTGCACTTATAATGTACCGGACTTGACTTTGATTGGCATGATTGATTCAATCCTAGTGATGAATGTATGATTTAGAAAAATGATTCAGTGTTTATCCGCTACAAGATTTGGAATACAAGAACTCCTTTTCTTATAGCCGTTCTGGTGCAATTTAGAAAGATTTTGAATGTGCTCTGAGGTCTAGCTTGGTTAGAAGCTGCAATGGATGGTAGGTACCAGATAGGAAAGCAAGCGGTCCTTGAGATTTTCAGGTCTAAATATGGTAGGACAAGTATTAAAAACAAATAATTTAAAAAAAATGAAGAACCAAACACAGTTTTACAAGTGTTGTGCAGAGCAACCCTCGTCAAAACAACCACTTTCGTCATTAGTGCTGTTGAATATCGATTTAATTCAGCAACAAACAAGTAAAATAGCGTAATAAATTGAAATTTTGAACAAAAAAATTTAACCTGAAAAAACTTTTTTGAAGAGAATAAAAAACCATGAGTAAAGATAATTTTACTGTTGGGGATCGACCCGATTAAGTAATGAAAAATAAAAATAACGAAATAAATTGAAAAATTGAACACACAAATTTTACTTGAAAAAATCCCCTTCAGAGAGGATAAAAAATCACGAGCAAATATAATTTTACTCTAATAGCAAAAAGACGAAGAGTACAAAAAATGAAATAAAAACTAAACTTCAAAACCCGAAAAAAAAAAACTCTTAAAACATAAACACAAAATTCTCCAAAAGTGTTAGAGTTCTAATCTTTAATGGTGTATTTTTTAAGGTGGTAAAAGAACTTATTTATAGGCTAAATTACTAGGTGAAATAATAATAAAATAATCTAGACTAATTAGATTTTAATTGAAACAAATGAAAAGAGTTTAACTAAAAGATTATTTCTCAAATTTTACTTGAAATATGAGTCATTCTTAACATTTACTATAATGACAAAAAAAACGAAGAGTACAAAACATGAAAATAAAATTAAACCTCAAAATCCTAAAATAAAAAACTTTCAAAATGTAAATACAAAATTTTTCAAAAGTATTATGAGTTCTAATATCTAATGTGTGTTTTCTAAGATTATAAAAGAGATTATTTATAGGATAAATTCGTAGGTCAAATAAATTATATTAATAAATGCAAAATATATCATACTAATAAATACTAAATCTTCTAGAAAGAAATTATAATTTGTTTAACTTGACTTGCAATCAATCTTTTATTTGATTGAAATATTAGGTATACTCAACAAGCCTCTAGCTTAACTCGTATTTTCATAACGTCATCTTTATCAAAATCCGCAACGGATCTATCTTAAACTATTCAGGGAATTAATTAAGTCGAATTTGTACTTAGAAATTGAAAGACTTCTAACCTTCGACCTGTGCATTATCAAATTAATATTAACTCGAATTTGATTTTCACGAACACAATACTCTAATAATTACTTATATTAACAAAACATCTACCATCCATCTATCATTCATAATTTGAGGCCACAAATTTTCGGTTTTGGTTACATAGTTCAAAGTTATGGTTTTCACCTTGCATTTGGTTCTCGGCAAGAGCTCACCCCCTTAGCCTCCAAAAGCTAAATGGGTTTAGTTGCTAACAGATCCCAAATTTCAACAGGATTCTCTAACTTGAAAATGCGTGTTCCAATTTTGGTGAGATTTATTATTATCGATATCACAAATAAAAATATAATTTTACGAAAAGTTTTAAAATTTTGTGTCATAAAACATATTTTCATAAATTTATCATCAAAATTTTCCTCTTTCTATTATTTGATTAAATTGATGAAAAATGACATTTTTAATTTTATGCATGTTTTGTGTATATGTGTGTGAATGAATGTCTTTTTATATATATAATTTGTTATATGTAATTTTGTCAAAGTTGTGGTTCCTGAAATTAGAATTGTTGTATTTAAAATTTTTTTTGGATATGTAATTAGACTGTGAACTATCATCTCCAC
Organism: Kokia cookei; assembly: GCA_039519145.1. Lineage (NCBI taxonomy): Eukaryota > Viridiplantae > Streptophyta > Magnoliopsida > Malvales > Malvaceae > Kokia > Kokia cookei. Next base: position 58,948,407 of record CM076903.1, read on the forward strand.
ATAGGTTTTTTTAATTTTCTGCAAATAAAAAAATCTTATGAATTAGAAATAGACTAGAATTCTTGTAACCAAGTATGAAACATAGATCTCGAATCAAATCAAGCAAAAATTGGGCAACTAATTAAAAGAGGAGCACAAGGTGCCGTGACCAAGGGCCAACGCACCGTAGCGCAAGCTCACAGCTTGAGGCACCACGCTACGCGGGGTATCCTGCGAGGCATTACGCTTTGGTGTATGGCCATGTGCAGGACAGCGCCGCAGTATGTGGGGGCATCATGCCACAATGCCAGGCTCGGCCCTGGAGGTCGTTTGGAAGTGCGGCCGTCCAGAGGTCCAAAATTTTTTTTATCAACTTTTAAGAGGCATAAAAAATGTTTTCTCCAACTTTTAAAGGGTCCAAAATCCCAATTTATTATTTTGCCTAAGACCCCAATTCATTGAAGCACTTTTGTGACAAAAATCTTTGATTTATTTAAGAAATGAAACTTTATAACTTTTTTAAGAAATCATAGAAAATAGATAAATTCAATTTTGAAAATTGAAAATCATGTTAGCTTTTCCCGTTGGAAAGTTACGGTTTTCATTTTATGTTTGATTCTTGGCAATAGTCCACCCTTTTAGCATTTGAGAGTTCTAAGTATAACAAAGAAAATTATTCGGGCGAAAGACAGAAGAGGTTAGTCAGTAGATCCTGATTTCAATAGGACTCTCTAATGTGAAAACACAAGTGCTTAAATTTTGTGAGATTTATTGCTATAGATTATAACCAAAGATTTGATTTATGAAAAACTTGAAAGTTTTACTGTGCCATAAAATCTATTTTTCCATTAGGAACAATTCCTGTGAAAAGTTTTTAAACGAGCTATGGTTAAGTCCATGAACAAGTTTAGTTTGGAGATTCAAATTTTAAATAAATGAAGACTTTGTTTTTTGTCAAAAGCATTTTTGAAGCCATAATTTTTTTTTGAAGTGAAAAGTGTTTTTGAATCCAAACACAAAAACTATAATTTGTAACTTTGGCATTTGGAAAAAAAATATTTTTAGAGTTAAATGACATTTTTAACCTTTATTTATCATCCAATGCATTTTACATTGTGTATACAATTATTTCTATTGAAATTTAATTAAAATATATAACACTATATTTTTGAATTTATAATAGTTATTTTTTAATATCTAAAATATAATTTACATATTCAAACTAATTTTTACAAACAATTTATACTAATAATTTATATATCAAAATATTAATAATGAATTTAAATGAATTATTTTCTTAAATTTTTATTAAAATACCATGATATTAACATATTCAAATATTATATATATATATATATTTTACAACATCATATTTCAAATATACATTTTATCTTCTAATTTTTTTTTTTTTTTGACAATACTAATAAATTATTAAAATTTTAACCAAACATTTATATTAATAGCAAACAAAACTTTCTAAAATCATCGCACTCTTAAAAAAGTAATGTTAAATATATACCCATGTCGATACTCATAATTAGGAGCGAAACCTATAATTTTATAATTTGTTAAAAGATTAAATTAAAATTTTATCATTTTAAGAGAGCAAATTTAATTTTATTTTTATTAATTTAAAATTTTAAAAATTTTAAAAAGTTATAAATAGAATTTTTTTTATTATTTTAAAGTAACTCACAATCGAATCTAACAAACAGTGAAACAAAAAAGAAATAATTCATATTTGATATAAATCTTTATTTCAATTTTCTTTTTCTTTTTCTTTTTTCGAAGTTTCCAACATATGCATTATACAAATTTTGTTCAGTGGCAATTAGGCTATGTGTTTGCTGAGTAAGTAAACGAAAATTTTGGCATTCTTGGGCTCCCACCTCAGTCCCCCATTAAAATCATCAACAATGGCAACCACCCACCCCCCCCCCCCCCCCAAAAAAAAAAAAACCCCTTTTTTTGGATGTTCCCATCCCTTATCAGATCAAAAGTTGAAGAAAAAGTTTACAAGAAAAACAAATGACCGAGTTAATGGAGCCACACCCCAAAAAGAAAAGGAAAAAAATAAATGAAAAATGTGATACTGTTATGTGTCACGAGCAATGATACGTGCATAAACGAACTCATTCCATGTGTCAGGTAATCCTGGAAGGCACCAATGGATACAATCGGCAAACGTGGCTGGATCAGCCTGTTGTTCCGGAGTTAACATTTTACCTTGACGGATAGTATACACTGAAGTATGTGCATCTTTTCTATACTCCGAAAGGCTTGTAATATCGATAAAATGTACCGGGACTTTCATGTTTTGAGTAATGTTGCTGGCAATGACATATAGCCTACGATCAGTGCCCACATTTAAGTACATTGACTGGTTTAGAATTGGGGTTGTCTCTAAGGCACATTTGATCCCATCTGGATTTTCCCAATCCAAGCTCCTGCAGCACATTCGCATAATCATAAGTATATTATCCTTCCTTAAAATATGGTCTAACTATTGTTGGTTGAGAGGTGATAGGTCCACTTGCCAACCACTTGGACTGCCATAAAGGTGATTTTTATATTCCAACAACTATAGGAGTAAATGGCAATCAAAACATTGGATTGCCTATTAAAAGGTCAGATTAGCTGTTCTGATATTTAAAAAAAGTTTGAGGTCCTACGGGAATACCTCTGCTTAGTTCTTGCCCTCATTAGTGTGTAGTAATCTATTAATAAAGTGTTCAACTTGGAAAATAAGCATGTGATTCATTACTTGATATGCAGAGGAGACATGCTGCCGAAGAAGACGGTGGTTCGATTTGGATTCACATTCTTATCAACCCATTTAGACCATGTAGTTAAGACTTTCTGATACGCTACTGGTCGGTCGATCTCGTCGTATTCCGTATCGCCTTGATCGAATGATCCTCGTCTGTTACATCAATGCCAAGATCAGTTTCCAAAAGAGTATGATTTAATCAAAAACATTTTTCTGATGTGTTTTAAATTACTTACAAGACTTTCATGGTGAAAGTATTCATCCACCAAATATATGTGTTGAATACCAAAAAGTCGACATCTTTCCAGTTCTTGCCGTGGTTTTGGATGGATTTAGGCATTATTATACGATTCAAGATGCTATGCATGTCTGGGTCGTCTGAATTTGATTGCACCAGAAATGGTGCCCAATAAAATTCCACTGTGGCATTGTAATCCTTCAAACACAATGCCAGGTTACGGTCATTATTTTTTAGCTTTTTCTTTTCTTTTATTGCGACATTTCATCAAATATTTGGCAAAGTGAGAATAATTTACCTCAATTCTAAACACAGAGAGAGACCCTGATTTGTTCAAGCTCTTCCTTCCAGGAGGGACAACTGATTGAACCAGACAAACCATGGATTCCCATTGGTTCCTATTCAATGAATCTCCAACAAACATAAGCCTTTTGTTCCTCAGCTTCTCAAGCAACAATCTTGGTTTGTACCTTATGACAATTTAAATAAAAGCAAACAATGTCATAATCATAGAGAGAAATCAACAAAGATCCAAGTTTAATAACTCAAAAAAAAAAAAAAAAGATGGTTTTACTTCGGCAAATTACAATCTCTAGGCTGCCATCTCCAGTTCTGATACAAAGAATCTTTCCTTCCATTTCTCATGCAGGTTACTTGTGCTGTAAGAAACTCACATTCATCTTCTTTGTATAAAGGATGTGTTTCATTGTCGAAAACCCATTTCCCAGTGAAGAGATCACAGCTTTCTGGAGGCAATTCAACATCTTCATCATCTTCTTCTTCAATCACTGGTAGGCGTAGCTCAACCTTTTCCACTTCTTCTTCTTCTTCATCTTCTTCTTTATCTTTCACAAATATGGATTCTTTTGTAGTAACTGTTTCCTCGTCAGTTGTGTTGAATGAAACCACGTTTTCTTTCTCCTTGTTGATTGATTCTTGAACTGGGTTTTCTCCTTTGGATGGTTCATCATGGATTTCACTAGCTTTGGGCTTTGAAAATGGGAACTCGGCCATGGATTTCACGTCCTCATTGTACATGAAAACCCCAAACAAAAACACACAGAAAACCACAACGAATATGGGAAGGTTACTATTTTTGCGGTGCTTCATGATCAAACCTGTTTCAGTGAAGATCTTTACGACGAGTTGGCTGCATGAGAAAGAAGAATAGTTGGTTTGAGCAGAGAAAGAGGAAGGGATGGATGGAAATATAGAGAAGAAAGAAATGAACAAGTCATCTGTTTGGAGAGAAAGACAATGTAAGAATTGGGTTTATTATGTTTGTTATAATTGAAGTTTGGTGAGAAGGGTTTTTCTTGAAGAAACTGGTCAGGATTTCTGGTGGTGGGAGAGTTGTCTTTCTCATTTTGTATAATATTAATATACATAATGTTAAAAAGCACAATTACCAAGAACTCCATGTATTCACTTATGTGATTTAAATTTGAATTGTATTAATCGAGTTTATTATTTGATATTTATTTTATTATTATAATTCTCTAAAAAAAAAAAAAAAAAAAAAAAAGAGTGATTTCAAAGGCTAGGGAAGTTGGTCTTTATCTACCTAAGATTGGGACTTGGTGTGGGTGTTGTAAAATATTTGGTAGACGCTATTTTCATTAGATCTTCATCTCATCAATGCAAAACCTATTGGTTATACCATATTTTCATCATAGTTTCGCCCCAAATCATCCTTCGAAATGTCAATGTTTTTAGTTGGTGAAACGTTAACAAAACTGTAATAAAATAATTAATAACTTCCTCAAATTAACCCAAAATATTAGTGTTTATATAATAACTCATTTCTCCAATAAAAGGTCATGTGGTCTTTCTTTTTCCACAACAACTATAAACATTAAGCAACGGGCTGTTGATGCAATGCCAAGGCTCTTGACGATAACGATGATAGGTATTCAATTCCAAAATAAGAACCCTAATTCTCAAATTAGTAACTTTATGTTTCAGAAAAGTGAAGACTAAGGAACCTTTTTTTTTTTTTTTTTTTTTCTGAACTAATCAAATTGTTTACCCGTATTTTATCTAATGTTTTCTTTTTCTAGGAACTTCAATTTCTATACAAAATATGTTAAAATCCTATATATATCTTACTATATATTTATTAAACATGTTTTTTGCTGAGGGGGCTCATAAATTACAAAAAGATAATGTGCTTGGCATGTGAAGTTTCTCACATCACTTTAATTCCAAGCCAAGCGAAGCCAACCCAACTATACTCACTACTCACTATGACATACACTACCTTACAAATAAAGGCACATGGATAATTACACTACGTACGTTCAAGTTTTTACATACATGAGAATGTATCCCTTATTCTCGTGTAACAGACGCCAAAGAAGAAGATTACAAAGCAAGGGGATCAATACTTGGAAGTCTCTTTTAGCCATGAACGCATCTCGCTGATTTGCTATACTTGTGGGCGCGTTGGGCACAATGAAAACAATTGTAGGAAGCCTATTGAGTTGCCAGAGGACAAAGTGGTTCGCGGTTGGCCAGAAAGTATTCATGCTGAAGTCCGGTACAGCTATAGGGGGCGACTGAATCAGTGAAGGCATGAATTCAGGGATAGTGGCGATTGAATTTTTGCCGCTACATTTCAAGGATTTGGATCTTCAAATATGGCTAGGAACAAATCAAGGACTGACAATCGCTGCTTGACTTTTCATAAATTTAAGGCCTGGGTAACGGGTTTCGAGTGGAGGTCAACTTGCTACACGCGCGGGCCAACCACATTTTGGGCCTTTGCCGAATACAAACATTGCTTCTATTGGGCATTGTTTCTACTTCACCATCGAGGTATAGAGCTATAGAGGATGATATTATGGAACTCTATGAAACTAAAAAACATACGAATTTCATGTGATGATTTGATGGTCAAGAGTATTAATTATTCTAAATGTGATTTAGGTTCAAATCGCGCTAATCGTCTTGTTATTAGGGTTTTAATTCACAAAAAAAACCATACAAGGGATGAGTTTTCAAGCAAAATTTCTTATGAAGGTGGGATGTGTAATAATGGTGCCACGTCCGTTTCTAGTGTTTCTGCTGCTTCCATTATTCCTGTATCGATCAGTCTTCCTTTGGAGGCCTGCTACTATAAATAAATGAATTGTTTAGCTTGGAACATAAATCCCTTAACAAAGCTCCTAACTAAATTCGAGTAAAGAATGTAAAATTTTCGAGTTAATCATTTTATTATAGTTTTAAATTATTCACTCATGTTCCACTTATCATTCAGACTTTTTTAAGGTTATTTAAATGTTCTTGTACCATTTGTAAACTTTCTTTACGAGTCATTCAAAGTCTTTTTTAAAGTAAAGTGAGAAAATTTTCAGTCATGGTTTGTATGTCTCGAAACAAGAATCTACATATCTCGAGAAATTACTTTAGCACTTTAAAAATTTTGGCTCAAAATCTGCTTTTCTCGAAACAAAAGTACATGTCCCGAGACATGACACTGGGATTGTAGTAAAAATTCGAAATTTACTTGTCTCGAGACTTTCACTCTTATGTCTCACACAACTCGTTGATTTAAGATCGCAGTTAATATTACTAAGGCTCGATGATTTATAACCACAGCCTCCGAACGGCTCGTTGATTTAAGATCAAAACTGATATCGAATAATCTTCTCTAAGTCTGTCGATATACAATTTTTTTTTTACGAGAAATACAATTCACGGTATTCTGCAGTACAATTCTTGACTTCTGTCCCACACCATAAGAAAACAAAATTTCTTCAATAAAGTTTCAAGTTAAAATTAATATAATAAACTCCAAATTAAATACGCTACAAGTATAAACTTGTCTCATTATAGTCACTTTATAACTTTTTTTCGACAAAATGTGAGAGGAGCAAATTATTATATAATTATAATAAAATAAAATTGACCCGAATAACCCGAACTGGGGTCCAACCCGAGATTCGGCTCGACATAGTAAAAGGAAACCTTAAGCTCCAAAGTTGGGGGCTCATTCTTCCTACTCCTAGAGAGTTGATGCCAGTCAACCCCATCCCATCTTCATCAGCTGTCAACAATATATATATATATATATATATATATATATGTGTCTGTGAATCTTTGGCTTTGCCTTTATGTAATATGAAATATTTTTTTTCACTAATTGCACATAAACTCTTAATTCAGTTGTCTACTTGAGTAGAAGTTATTAAATTATTTATATCTCGATCTATAAAAGTCAAAATTAAGATATGTTTTTTTTTTTTTGAATTTAAATTCAGTGAATGTTTTATAATAAAAAATTTAGAATTTAGTTCAAAGTATATTAATACCATTTTTTCTTCAAATCTTCCAATGTTCTATTACTAAGAAGCTCCACTAAATATTAGTTATCTTTCCGTATAAAATTCGTATAACATTACCATTTATTTCTCTTGAAACTAGACTCATTAAGATTTATATATATATAATATGAAGTTCATCTCCTAACTATTTTTTATTATTATAATTTTTAATGATTTTCGAAGTTAGAATAGGGGATGCTAAAATTCGTATAATATTATCTCACTAAAATGCATATAACTCAATCAATACAATCTCAATGTTTACACCGTTTTTTTTTATACAAAACTAGATTCATTAAACTTTAATTTCATACTTGGTTCATCATTTAACTCATCTTTTAAAATTTTTGGTGAATTTTTAAACTTAAGCTACTATTTCTGTCCAAAAATTATTTTAGTGATAATATTTACTTTTCCTTAGTTTTTTTTTTTTTTTTTTTTTGCATTAAGTTTCAATTAAACATAAATACTATTCAATTTAGTCATTTAGACTTATATGTTGATATCATATTCATTTATTTACTTTAATACTTCTCATAATACAAATCATATTTCTCTCTTTCACTTGAAACTTGGTGATTCTACATGTCATACTTCATCAATTATTAAAATATTTATAATAAATTGTAAGTAAAATGATATTTAAACACATAAATATATCAGATTACAAATATTAAATTAATACAATTTTTTACTATGGTATTGTCATTAATATTAAGTTGGTGTCGAGTTAAGTTGTGACACAAACTCAATCAACAATATTATTGATATATACAATTGATGGAGACAATAAAATGTGCATAATGAAATTAAAATGCATAAAATAATTAAAATAAAGCTTTGGTTGAGTAGTAAATTTAAAGTTTTACCAATGCAATTGGTCTGCGATCATATCTCGTTATATGCACAAATTTTATTTTTTAAAAATAAAACGACTAAAGTACTATAAAATAAAATAATTTATTTTAAATACAAAAGAGTATTTTTGTAATTTTTCTAATCTGAGTTGGTGCCAATTTAGTAAAGAGCTTAAATAAGTAAGAATAGGTATATCATTGATGAAAATAATAAAATATGCATAATAAAATTAAAATGAATAAAAAATCAAAATGCCAATTTTTTTTTTTTTTTTTGAAAAAACTTAACTGATAGGGAAAAGTAAGAGCTTCAAAATTTAACAGCAATTGAAGAGTAGGAAGAACTTCAAAAAATTTTTTGAAACTGAAATGGATGTGTGGGGGTTGGGGGTGAGGAAAAATATTAACATACTTTAACAATATTAAACACCTATTAACAATATTAATTAAATATACAAATTAATTAATACAAAAACCTACTATTATAACTAATTATATTAAAAAACATTATTCATGTTCTTTATTTCATTTTCGGAAATAATAAATTAATTAAATACTAACTTCTTAATTAAAAGAAATATAACCTACTTTAACAATATTAAATAAAAAAACAAAGTAATGGATGATGGCAAAAGAATTGAGTGTCTCAAAATATGAAACAATTTGTGTGGGGGTTGGGTTTAGAGATGCTAATAGGTCAGGTCGGGTCGAGTCAAGTTTTGGTTGGATTTAAGCATTATATTAACATATTTTATGTTTGTTTAAGCTCGGTTCGGTCTGAAATTTGGATCTAAAATTTTGCTTAAATTCGTCCATATTTATAAAAGACTAACCTAAGTTCATTTTAGATTCGTCCATATTAGTTTTTAATTTTTTAAAAAATATTTATTTTATTTTATTTTAATATATAATAATTTTATAATTTTTTTATTTATTGAAAATTTTTATATAGTCATATTAACATTTTTTAATATTTACACTAAAATAGTATTATATATTTAGTATAAGTTTAATTTTTTAATGTGTTTTAAATTACATAATATATAAAAATAATATATTATAAAGTATTATAAACTTAAAATGGGTCGGGCTGGATTGGGTTCGAGCATTGAATATTCAAGCTCAAACTCGACCCATATTTTAAATGGGTCTAATTTTTTTTTTGTCTAAATTCATTTTTCGAGCTTAATATTTTTGTCCAAATCCTCTCAAATTTCGAGCAGGCATTCAGACTTGGACGGATAACCCGACCCATGAACAAGTCTAATTAGAAGACCAAACCAACCTCCTTATATAATAAAAAAATTAATATTTTATGTAGATGAGAAATAAAAAAATAATGTAAAAAAGTCAATTTTTTTATTAAAATTTTTAAGCTAAAAAATAAAAAAAAACTGGTATTCTAAATTTTTTTGGGTATTAAAACACAAGCTATTGATCCGGATGTGACCCGTTGATCAGCAGCTCGTGTTTTAATATCCTAAAAAAATGTAAAACACAATTTTTTTTAAAACTTTTTTAACTTAAAAATTTAATAAAAGATTTAAAAAAATTCAAGGTGCCACCTGACACTTTCGCGGTACCAAATAAAAAATTATTATTATTTTTTTCGTATACTGTTTAAAAAAACACTCGTATTTTTTGATATTTTATAAAGGTGTCGCTGATTAATATGCACCAAAAAATAATTTTTTATTAAAAAAATGGTGTCATCGATTGGTCAGGCGACACCTGTATTTTATTCTGATATTTATTTATTCTCGTAAATATTATTTCTGATATCTTATTTTCGTATTTATTTATTTATTTTATATTTTTATGTAAAAACTCTTAAATAATATAATTTATTTTAAATAAAAAATATTTTTAACTTTAAAAAAGTGAAAGGGATGTTAGCTATAACAAATCCAATAAGAATGGCATGAAATAATAATAATAATAATAATAATAAAAAAGGATGGCGGGCCATTTTCTTAGTGGGTCCCTACTTTCTTCTCAAAACTAGCCGGAGAATCCGACGGTTCCTCCCCGCTTTGAATCCATATTTCCCGACCAACTCTCCCCTCCTCTTCTCTTCTTCCTTGCCATTTCCTCTCATATTTACAAAAAAAAAAAAAAATTCACTCAACAAAAACAAATAATTATCCCTCATAACAAAAAAAAAAAAAAAAGACACAGACTCGCTAATGTTCGCAAAAATCTTCAATAAACATGGCATCTGCTCACAATCTAAAAAATCTAAGGTGTAGTTTAGAATATTTCTTTCATTTTTGGTTCTTAAATATCAAAATTTAATTTCATACCTAAATTTAAAATATTGAATGAAGTACAATTCAGCTAGAACTTCAATGATATGCTGAAAGTTCAGTTTTTCTTCAGAATTTTTTTAATGAAACTCTGTTTTTTAAAACAAATTATCGTGCCAGAAGAATGGTTCAGGAGGAAGCTTGATGTCAGAAAATTTGAATCCTCGTCTGACCGTACACTATGGAATACCGGCGACGGCCTCAATTCTAGCGTGTGATCTCATCCAACTACTCGTAGCAGTTGGAACATTGTTAGTAATTACTTAGTACTTTGTTTTGGTTTAAGTATGTCTGGAATTTTAAGCATTCATTGAAATCAAATATTGTTTATTTCGTTTTGAAGGTAGTTAAATTTGTTTCTAGTTTAGTTTAGAGATGTTTTGCTAGTAAAAAAGTGCAATAGTTTTGCGGAATTATTAATTGTGTTTGATTTAAAATTAAAAACATTCATTGAAATCATTGTTTAATTCATTTTGGGGGTATATTATTTTATTTCTGTTCCTAATATAGTTTAGAGATTTTTGGTTAAACGAAAGTTAAATAATTTTGCAAAAATATTGATTTTGTTTAGTTTAATTATCCAAAAGTTAAGCAATCACCGAAATCAAAATTGCTGAATCAGAGATGTTTGCTTAGCTGAAAGATGAAATACTTTTATGAAAGTATGATTTCTCTTTGATTCTGTTTTGGTAAAAAAAAACAAGAATCTTAATGAATTGAATGATTTTATTCTTGGTTTAGGGATGGGAGGATTAAAGTGATCGGTGGCGAATATGTAGAAGCGCTTCTAGTGTCACCTGAGCACATACCTTTCAAAAATTTGGAGGTTTGTAAGTTAGATCATTAAGTCTGTTCTGTCAGATTGCAGGTGTCCATGTTCGCTATATTTGATTGTGTGTTTTGACAATTATAGTGAATTTGGCTTTTATTTCAAATGCATAGACATTCTAGCTTTAAGAAGGTGTTCATTCATCCATTTCTTTTTGTTGTCTTTCCTTTCTGTGATACATTTCTTTTTCCTTTGCAGTTTCTACAAAATCAAGGTTTTCTTGTTAGCGTGTCAAACGAAAATGAGATTCAGGTATTTGATTGTTCATTCACCTTATTATGTGTTTAGTGAAAAGGTGCTTGAATTGGAGCACAAATTCTAGCTTCATGACTTTGCTGCTCAGAACGATTATATATATGTATATATAGTCCTTTTTGTCTTCTGTCTCACTGTTTCTCTGCTTTACTTATATTCTGGCTTATATGATTGCCTTAATAATAGGTTATTGATGCTGACAGGTCTGGGATTTGGGACAAAGGCAGATAGCTTCCAACATAAAGTGGGAGTCGAATATAACTGCTTTCAAAGCCATTCATGGCACCAGCTACATGTATAAAGCACTTTGTAACCCTGTTTACACTCACACCATTATTTATCATTTCTTTCCTGCAAATGTTAGTGATTTGGTTACTGACATCATTACCCTGTCATTACCTTTAGGTATCTTGGAGATGAGCACGGAATGGTGTATGTTTTAAAGTATGATGCTGACCAACGCAAGCTTACCAACCTGCCCTATTATGTTCCCACAAATGTTATAGCTGGTACTGCATTCATTATTTTACTGTAATTAGTCTTTTGGAGTGAAAGCTTCAGGCTGCAATTTTATCATATTGGCCCTCAACTAGCTCCCTTGTTTTGCACATGAACCCTGTTAAGCCAAGTTGAAACTTTAGAATTTTGTAATTGGTATATGATTGTGCTCCTAAACTTTTCTGGTCTGGTACTCTTGAAATTAAGAATGTAGAATACAAATTGACCTTTAGGTGTAGCCATCTACCTTGATTGCAATGTCTGAATATTTATTTAGCTCTATAATGTGGATTGTCTGCTTAATAGATTACATTTCCTCAACTATGCAGAAGAGGCTGGAATTTCATCACCTAATCATCCTTCCGTTGTTGGAGTTCTCCCCCAACCTTGTTCTCAGGGAAATAGGTAAGAATACTGGCAGGAACTTTCTCTTGTTTATTTTGGTTTTGCAATACAGACTGTTAAGTCAGATAAAGAATGACATTTTAGTAGAAGCCAACTTGACGTTTATTGTGAGGCCAAACATCCTTTCATCAAATAAGAAATAGTAGCATTTTATCTCTCCTATAAATCTGTTATATTATCCAACATGTATGCTAATCTCTGCATGCATATGGGGTGTGGGGAGAATCAGGGTTGTGGCCTACATAGGTGCCTAACCTCTTAAAAGTCTCGGGTTGTAGTCTTCTATAAGAACAGGATAAAAGTTGGTGGTTAATGTGCATAATATACATTTTGGTTCATTTCTGTTGTCTGTTTGCATTCTTTTGTAGAGTACTGATTGCTTACGTGAATGGGTTGATTGTCATCTGGGATGTTTCTGATGATAAAGTTGTTCTAGTTAGAGGTAATAAGGATCTTCAATTGCAAGGTGAAACGGCATCTGGTTCCCCAGAAGATAAAAACCTTGAGGTTTCTGATTGTGTATCAGAAAGTGATAAAGTGGAGAAAGAGATAAGCTCTCTTTGTTGGGCATCTAATGATGGGTCAATTCTTGCAGTTGGTTATGTAGATGGGGATATCATGTTTTGGGCCCTACCAACTGCTACCTCTAAAAATAATCAGCATGCTTCAAATTCTCATAAAAATGTTGTTAAACTACAATTATCATCAGAAGAGAAACGACTTCCAGTCATTGTTTTACATTGGTCTGCAAACCAATCCCATAGTGCTCGTGGTTGCAAGATTTATTTTTATGGAGGTGATCAAATTGGATCTAAAGAAACTCTGACGGTGTGCTTCTAACTTTAGTTTTCCTTTTTTTTTAAATATTCATTTTACTCGTTTATTCTTGCTTGTTATAATGACAGAAGGTGTCTTGTTTCACCCTTTTTTCTATTCGGCTTAGCTACACAGTCATACATACAAGTCCTTAATAAATCAGACTAAAAGGCCTTGGGGAGGTGCATTTGCCAACCATAATATCTCATGTTGTAAATATGATGATATGAGATGTGGTTGGCAAGCAAAAATCATCTATGTTGATATTAAAAATTCCAATTTTGGGTCGGCTATCATACTGATATTTCCATCAATATGATCTTGACTTAAATTAGAACTCCATAATGAAAAACATTAGTTAGCCAGCTATCATATCTTAATTCTTTTTCGGATAATATTATCCTAATCATTATAAGTTATAACCGAACTGTAACACAGATTTTTGTTCTCCCATAGAACTTGATTCTTCATCTCAGTGGCAGAGTCTCAACTTTAGCATTTTATAGTTATTATTTGTACCACATTGCACTCCTCTAACTTTTACAAAGGCTTTAGTGTAATTCCTTTTTTAGAAGAGAAGATGCATCAGGAGTCCTGCAAACCAAATCCAGAACCATCATTCTGTTTACTACAAGTATTATAGCTTTGATTCCAAAAATAATTTCTTTGACTAATTTCTTTGTCTTTGACAGATCTTGGACCTTGAATGGCCTTCTGGAATAGAAAGTCTAAAATGTGTCAGCCGCGTGGACATTACACCTAATGGTTCTTTTGCGGATATGGTTTTATTTCCAGCTGTTGGAGAGATGGAGAATGGTGGCAGTTTGTTATTTGTGTTGACAAATTCAGGGCAATTGCATGTTTATGATGATGCATGCTTGGCTGCCTTCAAGTCCCAGGATGAGAAAACGCCTTGTGTTTCTTCAGGAGAATATGTTATGCCAATACCCATTGTTGCTCCATGCATGACTGTGAGTAAGCTTAGTTTAGTTGACAGAGATGGGGAATTTTCAAAGGCTCTTTCTGAGGTATTGTTTGTGAGTTATGAACATCTGTAAAGAATGTTATTGTTTTTGACTTTGTGTGACAGCTTGTTTTACATATTTTGCACACTTGTCCAATTACTAATTTTTGTTATCTTTGTTTCATTAGATAGTATCAACTGCAAAGCTTAAAGCACAACATACTCCAATTAGATCGAGTAAAAAGTGGCCTTTGACTGGTGGTATTCCTAGCCGTCTTCCTGAAGCTGCAGATTATCAAGTTGAAAGAGTATATATGGCAGGTTACCAGGATGGATCTATTCGAATGTGGGATGCTACCTACCCAGCTCTTTCACTTATCTTTGTTTTAGGAGCTGAGGTCAGTATCTTTAAATGTTTTAGGTGATCTTTCATCTTTCAGATTAGCACTTCTGACTCATTTGGCACAGTTTAGTTTAATTGACAAGGTCATCCTCGTACAGATATATGGAAAGGTTCCAGGCATTGACATTCCTGGTGCAAGTGCACCAGTGTCAGCATTGGAAATTTGCTCCTTCACTCAAAGTGTAGCCATTGGCAATGAATGTGGTATGGTAAGAGTTGATTGTTTCTATGGGTGTCTTTTTCCTCGAAGGCTATCACAAGATTTAATGTTTTATTGATTACTTTTTTTGGGGGAAATGCAGGTTTTTCTATTCAAACTAACTGGAACTTCCAATGAAATGAGTTTGAACATTGTGACAGAAACGGAGAAAAAAGGTGCCTGCTTGTAGATACATGTTACCTCATGTAGACTCCCCATATATTTCTGTTGACTATCATCAGACAAGTTTTTCTGTAGAGATTTCTTGATAATTGGTTGCATTTAACAAAAGTAATTACTAAATGAGCAGTATGCTTGTAACAGAGTTGAAAAATTAATAGTTATCAGATAACTGAATTAAAAGTTTTAAGGTCTGGATTGATTTCGATTAATTTGGTTCTCTTTTGACTTTTAGAAATTAATCTAGAGCTTTAGTAACAATGATGTGCTAGTGAAAAGCTGGACATTATCTGATTTGAAGTATTTTGGTGCTTTGACCATAATTATGCTATAGTTTAAAATTTTCTCCATTTGGGTTTTAATTAGTTCTTAAGTTGCTTGCAGTCCATACCTTGCATCAAGCAGATGGTCCTCAATGCATGGTCTTGTTCTCGCTCTTCAATTCTCCTGTATGTTTGCTTCAGTCTACAGAATTTGGTAATAGACTTGCAGTAGGATTTAAGTGTGGCCGGGTGAGAATCATCTCTGCTATCCTGATAACCAAAACCATGTTTTAATAGCTGATTGGCAGTGCCAACTAAATGACTTTCAAGCTCATATTTACAATGTCCTTTTTCAGGTTGCAATGCTTGATGTTGGTACATCTTCAGTGTTGTTCATTACAGATAGTTTGTCACGCTCAAACTGCTCTGTCAGTTCTTTGGCTATGATATCATTTACAGACACAAATACCTTAATAAACAACTCAAAGGATTCTACATCCACAAGTCTGAATGATGGTGAAAAGGGGTTGGCGATCATAATGACCAGGGACGCTTACCTAGCTGTTTTAGATGGCAGAACTGGCCATATGGTTAGCTTTCAGTCAATACCTCAGAAAAAGGAGTCAAGTGCCATCTCCATGTACATTTTAGGCAAGTCCTTTTTGTTGTAAATAAGAAAAGGTTTCCATTCTGGCTTTACAGTATTTTACTTTTTACTGAAAATTATATATATATATATGCAGAGGGTGGCAATATAGTTTCTGCAGTGTCAAAAGTGATCAATGAATCTAAAAATGAACCTGCAAATTCTAATACTGACCCTGAAATTGCTCCAGTGGAACCTAAATCTGAGACTGCTGCGCAAGTGGCATATCTTGGGCAGAGCTCAAAAAGTTTAATCATCTTACTTTGTTTTGAGGATGCACTGCATTTACATTCTTTGAAGTCAGTGATTAAGGTGCCTTACCTTATCTTTTTCCTTAAAATAAAGTTTGGTACGACGCATATTATTTTACCTATTAGTGTTAATAGGGGACCTCTGACTCCATCCGGGAAGTGAATATTAAACAATGTTGTTGGACTTCTGCCATCAAGATAGATGACAAAGAGTGTGGATTGGTTCTTCTTTGCAGGACTGGAATCCTTGAAATAAGGTCACTTACTTTGATGCTGCTGAGTCTCTTATTGTATTATCCAATCATGTAAAGTTTGTGTGTTAATCTCTTAAAATGGTATATTTATCTGAAGTAGTCTATCATAGGAATAATATTTGTTGAGTGGAACAGTGGAATTTGGTTTCTATGGGCAGGTCTTTGACAAAGCTTGAAGTGATGGGACAATGTTCTTTGATGACTATTCTTAGATGGAACTTCACAGCAAACATGGAAAAGATGGCATGTTCTTCAAATAGAGGGCAAATTGTACTGGTTCGTGTTTTCCCCCATTTTTTCAGCCTTTGGCTGAGTTTTGAGATGTGATATCTCACCCAAGTAAAACGTCTACAACCTCTAATATTCTTCTTAAACTAATTGTAGACTTTTGGCTTGTCTGATTCTGCAAGCACCACTAAAAGATTCTCATAATCATCAAATTTGGGCTCCCTTTGTACATTGGTGCTAATTGCATTGAATGGTCCATGATCTTTTAATACCCTCTTCATTGTTTTATGCAATGAAAAATGTCCCTTCAAACCTAGCTTAGAGATTTCCTTTTAGTTGTAGGGAGTTCTTTTTCATTTGGTCATACTGAGGCTACAGATATATTTTAATGTTTCTGAGTAATTATGTTTAATAAATTCCATATGCTGTTTTATTTTCAGACAACAATTCTGGGGAATTTCACTGTATAATGTTTGACTTAGATGTCCTCTCTACTTTGACCTTGTATGATTATTCTTCTATTACTATACTTGCATTTGACTTCGGAATCTCAGTAATAGCAAATGCTTCAGCTGAAATCTCATTGACACAGTTATATACTACTGTATCTGATGCAAGTTTAGTATATTTTGAATTTATAGATAAATGGGTGTGAATTTGCTGCTGTATCTATTCTGGCCCTTGAGAACGACTTCAGGTCTCTCTCTCTCCCTCTCTACTCTTTCTCAGTGTGTTTTATGTATTTATATGTTAATCGAATTCGGGTGAATGTCAAATATGAGTATGTGTCCAATACAGCTATCCCAATTTTGTTTTCAAATTTTTTCCTTGTATTTGAGGATCCTTTGAGGGTTATATACTCTTACCTATATCCGAATTTGTATCGGACATGAATGTTAGACGCAAGTACTTAAGGAAAAATGAAGAATTGGAGCAACATATATGCATTCCAATTGTAGTCTATAACTCTAAAGTTGAGCACTTATTACTTTCTAAAATGTCTTTATGTTGTAGGATTCCGGATTCTTTGCCTTGTTTTCATGATACAGTCCTAGCAGCTGCGTTTGATGCAACTGTTAAAAGTGAGGTTGGTTGACATTATTCTGTGCTTTCTTTATCATTAGTTATTTGTCCATACATGCCAACTTAAATACTGTGGCCACAGGATACGTCCCCTGGGATTTTAGGTGGTATATTTAAGGGCTTGATAGGTGGTAAGCAGGATAGAAACATGCAAATTAAAGAAGCTTGCAGGAATGATTTCCCACAGTTGGAGAGCATATTTTCTAATCCCCCATTCTTAAAGCCTTCCACTGCCAGCACGGATGACAAAGAAGTCATCAATCTTAACATAGGTTCTTCTATCTTTGTTCTGTCATCCAATTTCCTTGCCACGTTCTTTTTCCTCACTTGACCACTTTTTCTCATGCAGATGACCTCCTAATTGATGGGAAAATCACTGTCTTTCCTAAATCTGAGACAATCAATAATGATGCGAAAAGTATGCCAGTAGTTTCTTAACACTTCCTACATTTGTTCTCATCTCTGACTCCTAAACATTCTTATTGTCATATCGCAGATAAAAAACCAGAGCGAGAAAGACTATTTGAGGGTTCAAGTACTGATGCAAAACCAGCACTCAGATCAGTTGATGAAATCAGGGCCAAGTATCGAGGACCGGAGGTAAATTTAACTGCATAAAATGTGTAGAATCAATCAATTGTATTAACACAAAAAGAAAAAAAAATGGTTAACCAGGATGCTGCGGCTGCGGCTGCACGGGCAAGGGACCGGCTTATAGAGCGGCAAGAAAAGCTCGAGGTTGGCACTACTTCATGTTAAATACTTCTACGCAATCATGTTTTTATTCTCTTCTTATGAATTTTCTCACGAATAAGAACTCATCAATGCTTCGTATAATTGGTCATTGATACCAGAGGATCAATGACCGGTCACAAGAGCTACAAAACGAGGCAGAGAACTTTGCATCCATTGCGCAACAACTTGCCAAGAAAATGGAAAAGAAAAAATGGTGGAACATATGACATTGAATGGCTATTCAACATTCTGCATTCTATTAAGGTGGCTTTGATTATCATAATCAACATTCTTTGGTGTGAAATTGAAGTAATTTTATTTTTTGTACGGATAGCTAGTACATAAATAGAAACTATGCAAACAATTAATCGTATTTTCTTATATAGACCCTTACCAGGAGATGGGTAAGGGTTACAGATGCTAAATCCGGACTTCAAACCTTTAAATCGTATGCACAGATTAAAACAAACTTGAGATTATTGTTTAATACGCATCTGTTCATAGATTGGATGTTGATGTAATTTCAATATATTTTTTTATAATCATAGAATTTAGCAAATAAAAGAATTTGTGAGCTTAAACAACTATTGATATAATTTCGATAACAGGTTATATATAATTTAAATGCATATATGTATATTGTTAAAAAAGAGAAAACACCAATATGAAAAATGAAAGTTGCTTCACACTTTATTCAACAAATAACAAGCTTTTATGTGGATTTTTCTACAACAGAAAAGTCTATAGAAACTCTTTCCAACATTGCCTTCCCGTGAACTAATATTGCAAGTGGGCAGTTTAGAGGCTTAGGAACAAGTTCTTTTATTTGTGGCATCCATCCAACAAGTTTCTTTAGCTTTTGAAATGTAGCAATTTTGAGGGACTTTGTGAATAAACCAGCAACTTTATCTTCACTTCTATACAAAACAGGATCACTCCATATCTTGTAAGATCCCTAAAAAAATGACATTTCAATATTGTTGAAAATATGAAGTTGACAATATGGTGTTCGAGAGTGCTCTCTCCCCTATCAATCAAATTTGTTGGAGACAATTTTCATATTTAAGGTGTTGGTTGAACTGTTTAATTGGGTTGTGCTGATTGTATGATTTGTATCTAGCACATTATGGAATATCATAGTACTTGGGGAATATTATATTGGTCATTGGATTGATTTGAAATCTTCAAGACATATCTTTGAACCGTGGACTTTGGATTGGATCGTGATTTTGATGGATGAGTTGCCTATAACATCCCACACTTGACTCAATCGCTAGATACAAAATGCGTTGTAACACCCTTTGCCCGCCCCGATCGTCGGGTTTAAGCTACAAAATGCTACACTAGTTACCGAAGCAACAACGATCAAATAAATATCCTATTCATGTCGTCGTACTTTTAAGTACAAGCAAGACATGCATATGATATGATATACTATCAATTCCAGGATTTACACGGGCATATCAATTTCAGGACACGAATTTGGTATTGCAATCCAACAGTAAAATATCATACTCTATTGTTGTCATTATCGTGATCGAGACAAACAACCCAAAAAACTGTTACACCAGATTGATATGATAGATGCTGATGATGGCAATAGAATGGTTGCAAAATAAGAAAATAAGAACACACGGATTTTACTTGAAAAACCCATTCAGGAAAAACCATGAGCAGAGGAGAAGAAAATTTATTAATGTTCGGAATTCGAATGATACAAGAAGAGTTTCGACTACATCTATTTAAAAGTTAAAAAACCTTATTCTAATATTGTAATCAATGTCAAATAAAAAAATTGGAATTCTATACAAATTCTACTTGCATCTATTCGGGTAACACAACTCTTACAAGAATGAAACAGCTGTGTTTGAACGCATTACAGCATAATTGAGCAGACGTAATCGGACATCATTGAGTCAAATAACAACAGCCTCATTAAACACCAACAAGCAATTTAAAATCAAAATGACTAATTAAATGTAAACTTGAACCAAGGTGCTCTATAGCCGACAGGAATTTAGGTATGAAATTAGAAGTTCAAACCTCAAAAACTTGCTATTTGGACGGTTTAAATTCAACGTTAAACCCGATTTAAACAACAACAATTATACGTTATTTGGACAGCTTAATTCGGTATTAAGCAAAGATTATTCACTAACATTAAATCTAGATTTTTTTACGACACTTTTTAAGTATTTAAAATCAACATCAATGAACACATTTTTAAGACCAAATTAAGCATTTGATTACCGATTCTTCTTCTTCACTTCTAACAGCAACAATTAAATGAGAATAACATATTTCTGAACCACAGAAACTGGGATTAACAACCCGTAAAATCAAACCTTAGCGGCATGCAAAAATCAAAATGATTTAAAACATGAGAACTACGAAGTTACCACTTGAAAGACTTACCAAAATTTCTACAAATTAAGAGCTATTTACAGGCTTGTTCTTTTCCCTTTCCGCTATTGCTTCATCCTACCTCTCGAGCTACTTTTGGATCCTTTTTTCACAAGATAAGAACAATATAAGCCGTACATTACTTGGCGTAGAAAAGAAAGCTTCACATATCGGTCGCATGCATTAAGGGAATCAAGAGGATGAAATTTTCTTAGCCTTCACATTACATTCGGTCAAGCTTGGCTCAACCTCCACACCTCAAATTTCTATTAATCATCCATGGCCAAGAAGTTTCGAAAGCTTGCCGTGAGTTGTCAGGGATTTTTACCAATTTTAACCATGCAACAACGGCTTCCCATGCAAGGATTTTGTCTCTCCCATCCCTCACTCACGAATGCTAAGAAAAAAAAATGAAGAAGAGAAAAGTCTCTCCTCACCCCCTTGTTCCCAAGTGACCAAAAAATGAAACTTTCTCCCCTTTCCCTTCACTCAACCGGCCGCCGATCTAGTTTCATGCATTCATCCACTCCCTTCGTTTTCCCTAAGCAACATCATCCCATCATATACCGATTTAGCAATCTAATTCATTTTAAACTAGATTTGCAAATGCCTAATTCCACTTTTAAATTTTATGACACTAAGCACAGTTTAGAATGCCACCCAATTTGATGATAATTTTTTTTATGCTTACCCGAAGCAAATTAAATACAAAGCATAATAATGGATCGATTCGGGTAGAAATACACTTAGCAATTTGAATTTCCAAAAGATTTGGGTGTGTCAGAGGTGATCAGACTCTATATTCAAAAAGTCGGCTCTGATTGGGTTACATTCCAAATTAAAAATTGAACTTCTAAACAAATTAAATATGCATTTACTGTATTATAATTTTAACATCACTTAAATATAAAATAATAATAATAATACTTAACCGTCCACCATGTTTTGAAATGGTATAATTACCATTTCTAACCTTAATTTAATTATTTTATAAGTCCTTAAGCAATTTAAAATCTCAAGGGGTTAATTTTTGTAACTTTTTTCGATTTAGTCCTTAAACCTTATTTAATTACTTTTTCCCCGTAAAATTACCTATCAAACATTCAATTCACCTATATAATAATTTTATAAATATTTAATTATAATTACAAATTCACTCGTCTGAAACAGGATTCCAAAATCACCATTTTCTAATAACACTAAAAATCGGGTTGTTACATAAACACTCTTTCTTACGTGTTTTAACAATCAATTTATACTCTTACTCGCAAGCTCTGATACCATCGTTAGAAAAGAGAGCACGAATATGAAAATTGAATGTCGATGCACGCTTTATTCAACGAATAACAAGCCTTTATATAGGTTGTTCTACAATAGGAGAAAAAAAACTAAACAATATTTGTAAAATATCAACAAATGTTATCAAAAACTTTGACTAAGTAACAAAAAAGCCTATGAGAACACATGAGTGGTAATTTTATTAGAAACGTGGAATAAATATTTGATTTTTTGTAACATTTATGACTTTTCATTAAGTTGAATTTTAGTGATTTATTATTTTTTCATGGACTTTGCATTGAATATATTATATTACCTATAACCATGGTAGTCAGTACCATACCAATATTGATTGTACTGGTCGGTACATATCGTTCTAGTTCTAAATTGTTACTACGTAGTCTACGTTTCGTTTGGTCGAACTTTCGGTGTGCTTTGACCCACTTCGATCAATATCAACTTGTATCAGTTGGTATAAAAATTTATATTTTAAAGCAAATTTTATTTTTATTTTTTGGTATAATGATGATTCGAACCCAAATTATTCTTGGGGTAAATGAACACTCAATTAATAGAACATAAATTGAGGTTATTTCACTTTTTTTTTTATCTAAACCATTATAATTTTCTATAATTACATTTAAAATTAATAGTTAATAAATGAAATTATTGAAACTAATTAATAATTTTAAAATGTATATTTACATTAATATAATTGAGATATATTTGCATGTATATATAATATATAATATATTTTTACCTAAATAATATATAATTTAGTAAGAAATTAAAAATTAAACTATAAATATATATGTGAAAATATTTAAATGTATATATAATTTATCAAGACACTAAAAATTAAAATATAAATATGTATGTGTGAAAAATATTTAAGATTATTGATAAATTCAAAACGATACTCCGAAACATACTAATACCGATACGTGCTACTACCAAGACAAAAACAGTGTACCTATCATTTCGATACTACCTACCTTACCTATAATATTTTTATTTTTCCCAACCAAGTAACAATTGAAGTGACAAAGTTATTTATTGGCATAATAGATTAGAGTAGTTTTGTTAAAAAAGGAAAAACTCTTAAATGGTCTTTTAAGTAAAATAATTGTTTAGGGATAAATATTAATTTTATACGTAAATTTTGGTTTAATGTGTAATTTAATACATGAATTTTGATTTAATGCAATTATACATATGAAATTTGAATCGTGGTTCTTATGCATACATGAAACTTTTATTTTGATTCAATTATACATATTTAAAAAATTTAATACATAAATTTATTTTTATATCGGATAATTTAATTATTTTTGTATGCAATATATCAACATAAAATTGTGCTAATTTGATAATATTTTTATTGATTTGTTAAAATTGAATCAAATTAAAATTTCAAGTATAAAACCGTATAAAATCAAAGTTCATGTATGCTTTGCACATTGAACCAAAGTTCATGTATAATTTTAAAATTTATTCAATTTTTAATACAATTCTTAAACTATTTATGATCTTCCAATTTCTAAAGTAGAGGATATTATGTGTTGAAGTGCACTCGAAATCATATCTCTCAAAAATGTAACAATAAAAATGATATCAACTGAATTAAATATGTTATAATAGATGTCGATAATGTCAATAGAACGATCGTAAAGCAATAAAAAAAGAAAAATAAAATACACAGATTTTATGTGAAAATCTTTTCGAGGAAAAACCAAGGGCAAAGAAGGAGAAATTCACTAATGTTAAAAACTAAATTATACAAGAAGAGTTTCGACTAAATCTATTTAAAATGTTGAAAAACCATATTCTAATCAATATCAAATAGAAGAATATAGTTCTATACAGATTCTATTTGTAAGACATGATCCGTACCACGGATGCTTCGTCCCACACCTCCGATCACAATCCCAATATAATTTGATGCTTAATGAAGATCCATGGCAAGTTTGGGCCCCACATAATCCCTTTTATCACCATATTTTATTTTTTTAACAAATAATAAAATTTAGATCAGATAACCCTAATAAAATAAAATAATTCCATCATACCAAATAAAATCCATTTTGAATTTTAATAATAAACTGATTTTATGACGTCGATTTATTTTTCTTTCTTAATTACTTTGTAGTTATTTTTTTCTATGAGAGGCGCAAACATTTAATTATGCCTAATTAGTTGGTATAAAAATTAGGATTCAAATTGTTTAATATTTCAATAATTAATTACTGGTGTGATGTACTGAATGATTCGGAAAGTACTTACATGATATGTTTTACGGTAAATTACATTATAACTTTATTTTAAAAATAATCTCAATTTTATTTTGATTATTTTAAAATATTTTGTTAATTTAATATTTTAATTAGAATAAGTATTCGAATTGATACTACCGTTAAAATTTTCATTAACATACTAATAACTTGTTACAAATTTTTATTCACTTTTGATTAAAAACCTTTCATAAGTATTTCAACAACAATTTTTTTCTATTCTCTCTTCTCTACCTCAGATGCAAGCCCTTGGCCAGATAAACAAGATGCATACTGGAGCTACATTCAAATATCTTTCCCACATATTTCTGTTGGCATAACAGGGATTTCTTATATTAAAGGATGTATTAGAAAATATGTCGAGACAGATTCATTGTTGAGAAAATGATGGGTTCTGAGGTACAAATCAGTTGAATCCACGGTGAATCAGTTGAATCAAGGTTTTTAAAATATTTTTAATTTTAATAATTTTTTAATTGAACCAATCAGATCGATGAATTAATGGTCTAATCGATTCGACTATCGGTCCGGTTTAAAAAACATTGGAGAAAAATGAGAAAAAAGTATCACATGTCGTCATTCAATTGACTAATGTCCGTTAATAGATTAATGGAATTTTTAACAATAGCTATCAATTTAAATAATTATCTTAATTAGAGTAACTAAATTGATAAAAAATAATTTAACGTAACCAAATATAATTGACGTTAGTTTAGAGTGAGTTGTGGGGTAATTTATTTTTTTAATATACAACTATTAAGCAATTATTGATTGATAAAGAGTATCTAAGTTATTTCAACAAAAGGAAAAAAAATCTAAGTTATTATTTATTTATCAAAGGCTTTATATATAGATTGCCCTTGAATATGGTATTTTTTTAAAATTGGCCTCTAGACTTTTTTATCACAGTGATCCCTACTGTTGGAATTTGTTACACAAATTGGTCCCTATGGTTAGTACCATTAGTTTTGAACAATTGTGTGATGTGGCCAAATTAGGATTTTACACGTAAACAATAAGAAAATGACATGTGTATTCCTTTTTAATTATTCTAAAAAATTGTAAAAAAAAAAAGGCTTAAAATTCAAAAAAAGCTTAAACAATTTTTAAAAAAAATATAAGAATATATATTGTAATGACTAAAAAAATTAATATATATAATTCAAAATTAAAAAAAAAATTAAAATTACAAAAAAGTTACAAAAAATTAAAAAATGAAAAAAAGTAAAATTTTGTTAAATTTTAAGAAATTAAAAAAAATTGACCAGCCAACCTCTATCATTGTCGATCAACGTCTGATCATAGTTCAGTCAATAGTTGGTCTACATTAGTCAGTGTCGGGTCAACACGATCAATTTTTTTTTTTTTTTTAATTTTATAAAACTTTAACTATATTTTTATGTTTTATTTTTTGAGTTTTTGTCAATATTTTTGAATTTTTTTTATGTTTTCATTTTTGTAATTTTAATTTTGTATACATTTGAAATTTTAAGGGTTTTTTTTTTTTAATTTTTAGAAAAACAAAAGAGTAGACATATGTCTTTCTCCATTTTTGTCCGCGTGTTACATTCATGTTTAGCCACACCATTTAATTGTTCAAAAATTGACGGTGTTAATCATAGAAATCAATTTGTGTAACAGATATCAACATTAAAAAATAATTTGATGTAAAAAAGTGTAGGAACTAATTTGAGAAAAAAAATTCAAATTTAAGTGTGAATTTATATATTAAACTTTTATCAAATTTCAAATGATAGTGATTACATGATGAAGTCTGAAAATTCTTTTAAAGGATCAAAATTAAATTTTAACTTTTAATGGTCTATATCTTTATAATTTTTAAAAGATTAAATTAAAATTTTATATTAAAAAAGTTAAAATATAATTTTATTTTTACTAATTTAAAATTTTAAAATTAAAAAAAAAAGCCTAAATAGCCTTTTTTTTTCATTAGCCCGACATCTCTTAGTGACTAGAATTCTATGCATAACTCTTATATTAAAATATTAATTTATTAGATATTAGAAATAATGATTTATAAATTTAATCATTGAAATTTTTTACCGAGTTGATATTAAGTATTATTTATGATATAAAGTCAAGAAATTGAGTAAATAACTTTGTAGAAGTTGTTGACTTGAAGGTCAAATCTTCTAAGATTGTTAAATAAGAGTCTAACTTTTATAAAAGTGTTTCAATAAGGATTTTTTACGTATTTCAGTTAAATTTGGAGAAAAAATTAGGTAAATGTTAATGTGTTTAGAATAAATCACATAACACTTGAATTAGATCTTGCTTGAAAAGAAATGAAAGCAATCGGAATAAAATTTGAAACTTGATATAAGATATTTCAGAAGCCCTTATTTGAACACTTCTATAAAAATTAGGTCCTTATATGATCATTTTGAAAGGTTTGGTCTTTATGTGAATAACCTAAAATGTTAGACCCAAATTGAGCATTTAGCCAAAAATTTATGATAATATAGATATAAATATGTAATTTTAAAACAATTGAAAGTTATATAGTAGTATAAATTTATAAGGGATAAATCTCAAAATTATACATAAAATATGATTTAATGTGCAATTGTATACATGAACTTTGATTTTGTGCAATTTTATACATGAAATTTTGATTTGATCTAATTCTTGTAAATTATTTACACAATTATTGATATAACATCATTTTATGTTTATATATTACATACATGAATAATTATATTTATCCAATATAAAAATAAATTTATATATTTATTTCTTTAAATGTATATAATTTATTGGAGCTCAATTTATCCGGGCTAAGAGATAAATAAAAAAAAAAAGAAAAAAACAAATAAACCAAATTAAAAAATAAAGTCCATTTTAATGTCTTACAAAAATACACAAATCCAAACTCAAGACCCACCTGAACCCTAAAACCCAAATTACACCCAATCACCCATGACCCAGTACATAAACCCTTTTCAAAAAGTGGAGGCAATGTTATTTTATTTATAAGATTCGAAGAATTATGTCCTAACGTACTTTGTATGATTTTTTTTGAATTTACGTAATTGAATATCCTATTTAAAAATTAAAATATACTAGATTTGAGATAATAATAGAAACGTTTGTTATTTTCAAAAATTTGAAGTGATGTGTCTTAACTTACTAGACATGACTTTTCTTCTCGATTAACTCGAAATAACAAGCTTTTTTTGCACAGTTCAAAATTTTAAAAAAATAACATCGAACATGTCATTTATGCATTTAAGGACTGCATTTTAAATTTTACTCAAAATTTCAAATTTTCAACAATTAAGACATTAAATAATCGATTAGGTACCAATTTTGGGCGTGTGAGGAAGGATTAGTACCTTCACACATAAACGACTCTCGAATCTGTTTTCTGGATTTCGAAGATCAAAACATTTGTTTAAATGAATTTAAACATTTTAAGGTGATCCAATCACATTAAATAAAAAAGGATTGGTGGCGACTCCATTTTCGGTTTTAAAATAAATTCGGGACTTTTTTAAAAAAATTCAAAAAAAGCCGAGACCACCACCCCCGATGAAGGGTGGTTCGTTTTTTGTTTGTGAACCCTTCGAACAATCCATGTTCTGAAGGGAATCTCAGAAAACAAAAAAAAAAGGATTTTCCCTTAGAAAACCTTAAAAGTCGATTTTAGGGAGTTTCAATCCCAAATTTGACTTCGAGGTTAAAATTGAAGTAAAAAAGGGTTCTTTTCGAATTCCCGATCACCGTAAGCGGTAGTCGTCGGTGTCGATGACGGTGGCCCGCGATAGACGATCACTGGATTGGTGACCGGGGTGGGGTGCTCACTTGAGAGAAAAAAGATAGAAAGAAGGATTTTTTAAAAAACAAAGGGAAAAGTGATTTTTTTGAAAGATTTGAGATTTTTAGAGCCCCAAAACGACATTATTTTGAGACACTTAACCCGGATTTGACCCGAACCACTTGAGGGTCCACATGTTTCTAACTAATGAGCTATTTTTGCCCTTTGTCCTTTCGCCTTTTTGTGTGTTTTAATCTCATCCCTTTGTGTATTTTTAATTTATTTTAAATGCACCCCTGTAATTTTCTTTATTTTACATTTTGGTCCTCTGACTTTGGGTGCACATGGGGTTGACACATGTAAAAATCTGAGTAAATTGCCCATGCAGTCCTC
The DNA here is from genome assembly GCA_039519145.1 of Kokia cookei. Classification (NCBI taxonomy): domain Eukaryota; kingdom Viridiplantae; phylum Streptophyta; class Magnoliopsida; order Malvales; family Malvaceae; genus Kokia; species Kokia cookei. The sequence continues at coordinate 58,977,034 of CM076903.1, forward strand.
GCACCCTTTGCACATCTTGATTTAACCCCAATTATTTCTGTTTTTTAAATTCGTGCTTTAAACTTTATTTTGGTTTTAATTTAATTCTCTTATATTTTATTCTTTTTAAATTTGCCCTACATTCTGTTTTGTTTTTTTATTTAGTCCCCTTTCCTTTTTATTTATTTATTTACTTGTATTATTTTATTTATTTTGGTATCTAATTCTTGCTTATTTATTGCTTTTATCTTATTTTTAATTTATTTATTTATTTTGTATTATTCTAATTTTCGCCCTCTATTTAATTATTTGGCTTTTATTTTGCCTGTAATTTAATTATGTTTGATTTTATTTTCTTCGTTTCATGATTATTTTTTATATATATTTATTATTATTGCATCATTAATTAATGTGCATTACCATTTTCGTTACAATCATATTGTTATTTCATTTGCTATTATTTTTATTTTTATTTTTGTAATTTGAATGTAATTATATTCATTTAATTTATTTGTATACATTTTTATTATTTTGTCATTTTTAAATTGCAAATTAAGTACATATTCATTCACACTTTGTAAAATATTTCAATAAATAAATCAAATGGTATTCTAACTTTATGAAATGAATAAGTGATTTTCTATATTGAGTTAATGTTCTCTTATTTAAGAGATTCAAGAAATTATGTCTTAAAGTGTTGGATATGAGTTTTCGTTGAGCTTATGTAATCGAATATCCTATTTAAAATCAAAATATATAAGGTTTGGTTAATAAATATTCTTTATTTTTGAAGATTTGAGAATGTTGTGCTCTAACTTAATGAAAATGATTTTTCTCGATTGATTCAAAATAAATGAGCTTTCTCTACAAAATTCGGTTTTTAAATGACATTAAAACATCTTATTCATGTATTTATGGATCATATTTAAAATTTCTCTCGAATTTTAAATTTTCAACAATTAAGACATTAAGTAATCGATTAGGTATCAATTTTGAGTGTGTGAGGGTGCTAATGCTTCCTCATACGTAACCGACTCTCGAACCTGTTTTTTGGATTTCGAAGATCAGAACATTTGTTTAAATGAATTTAAACATTTTAAGGCGATCCAATCACACCAAGTTAAAAAGGATTGGTGGCGACTTCATTTTCTGTTTTTTAAATGCATGTATAAATTTGAGATTTATCCCGATTTTAAGACTCCAAAAATATTAACTTGAAACTTTTTTTAGATGCTCCAAAAATATTTTAAGACTCCAATTAAACGCATGCTCCGAATATGACTATTTTTTAAACGCATGAAAACTGTACAAGGAAAGTAATTGATGTGGTCTTACATCATTGATGAGGTTTGAAGCACTTTAAATAATGCATGACCCACTACCTAAACTCTGAGTCGGAGTATTTAAAAATCATTTCAATTTGTATCTAATAAAAATTTAATTAAAATTACAAAAGTAATTAGATTCTTTTAGTAGTATCAGTAATCTTCATTATTACATAAAATGTCAAGTTCTCCACTCCGCAAAATAACCAATTAAATGTCTAGTTTGAGAATTTGAGGGTTTAGATTGGAATTTAGTATAACCTGATAACAAAGTAATTTCGCACAAAGAGATGATATAAAAAATCAATACCAACATGGCATAAATCGTAGCCACAATTATCACATTAAGATTGATGAACCTGCGATACTTGAAATTGTCGGTAAAATTTTTGGGCTGCAAATCATGTTGATATTGTAGAAATATTATAGGTCATCTATAAAGATCGATCAATTTGAAACAAGATATATCGAGGATTTGATTTGATTGGATTGGATCCCTTAAAATACGAAAATTGGATGGAGACGAGATGTAACATCTTTCATCCGGTCTGATCGTCGAACTCAAGCTATAGGATGCTACGACAGTTAATAAAGCATACCACGTAAAATTTCGGCTTTAAACATTCAATTAAGCGATAAACATTTTATAATCTGAGCATAACATGATTAATAAACAAAACTGAGTCTCAAACGAGCTTACGAAAGCTCTCAAATCAACCGGGAATCAAATAGGGACTTAATTGAAAACTTAACAAAAAGCATAGAAATTTCAGCGAAAAGAGATCACACGATCGTGTGCCTAAGCCATGTGAAAAACTGAAACCGTGTGGAAGGGAGTTGCACAACCGTGTAACTAATTGAAGTCGTGTGGACCTAAATGCAAAAATTTCAACTTAAAGTCACACGGCCATGTACTTGGACTGTGTGCAAAATTGATGATCATATGAACAATACCACATGAGAGTGTGGTCAGCCCGTGTGACATTCTGAGACCGTGTGTGTACATGCTACCTAATATTCAAGGGAGCACACAACCACGTCATAATCCTCTGTGCGACACACGGTCGTGCGTAAAATCTTGTATGGAAAGAAATAAATCTTTGAATGCATTAATCAAACCAACTATTAAGTGAACCCATAATGCACATTTAAGCAATACAAAAGCCTATTTAAATATAACTTTTCATGCTAAAAATACAACTCATAATTCGCCTACCTGCTTATCACGGCAAGACAATGATTTTTGCACAAATAAATTACGATTTTTTATTTTCAATAGGAATTTTCTCCCAGTCTAACTCTACTTTCTACACGTTTGTTTCAATCATATTGGAGCCACGTCCTTGTTTAGATGAATCAGATTTACATTATATATCTTTTGTGTGAGATTTTTTAAAGAGTTTTTAGGGAGTGTATTTTAGAGAATAAGATATTTGTGTTTCTTTTGGGATTTGTTCTTTGTGTTTGGGTAGAATACTCTCCCTCGTTGTAATCTTTTTTTTGTTGTTTAGTGAAAATTCGAAATTTTTTTTACTCGTGATTTTTTTTTTCAGTGAGAGTTTTTCACGTAAAATATTTTTGTTCGTTCTTTTCTACTTTTATCACTTTGCTGCATATACAAGTCAATTCCCAACATAATATATTGTTTGGATACTTTGGTAAGTTCAATTTTTTTTTTGAAAATTGAGATTTTTTCCTTAAAATATCTAATACAAAGTATCCTACTTTTTTAAACCCATAATTTCTTTTTTTGTAAATCCAGTTACTAGATTGATTGGGTTTTGGAGTAACTTTAACTTTTGAAATTTTGGAATTTTTAAATTTATAATACAAAGTGCTTTTGTTCTTCTCTAAACCCACCATTTCTTCTCTCAAATTTCAAGTGAAGATTTTACTTTCAACTATAAATAAAACACACACACACACACACACACACACACACACACACGTTATTTCTAATGATTCGAGAAGAGCAGAGCCACCACTGATCTTTATAAAAAAGAGAAAAAAAGGTAAGAAAAGATGAAAATGAAGAGAGCGTAAAACAACAAAACAAATAAAAGAAAACAAGTAGGATCAAAGTGAATGGGTATTTTTTTTTTTTTTTTTTGTGACTGATATTTTATGAGATTTGATGTGAAAAAATTAACTGCAAAATTTTCAGTTTTGATGAGATTGAGTTGGACCATTAAGTAACTGTATTTTTTAACTATAAATAAAATTATTGAATTATGACATTTGGAAATCTTCACGTGCTAAATTATTTCAATTAAATGTTGTTCATGACAATGATATGTAACTACCGATATCTTATCGATAACCACGTTAATTAATGTGGTTTGTCTACGATTTTGTTTTGTAACAATGTATTTTTATTTTAGTTGAAATTTGAAATTGATAATATAAATTTTCGAGTCAAACTTTAGTAAATAATTTTAATTTTTCGAGTTTAAGTCAAGTTAAATTTTACAATTCGTATAATTTAAACAGTATATTAATGTAAATTTTTTTTTTATCTCTATCAATTTTAAAAAATGTGCAAATTAATCTCTCTCTATAAAAATTACTAAAAGAATTCAAAATAATTTAGTTAAATTATTTAAAAATTTTAAAAAATAATGATTTTGAGGACCTAAACAAATAAATTATCAATTCAAGTTTATTATATTAAAGTATCTTATTTTTTGTTTTATTTGGTTTTGAAGAAGTTTTCAAATATATATGAGTTCAAATTTGTGTATTCTAACACGAAATTATTTATATTAACAAAATTTTAATTCGAATTTTATTTCACTCAACTCGATTAAAAATATTAGAAACCAAAGTAAGATAATAAAATAATGATGATAAATTGAAGTTTTTCACCCAATTTTTTTTGTCAATCAAGAAATTATGGAGTTGAAATGTCTGTTTGTGCTTGGAAACAACACATGGGAGATAACCATTTTTTGTTTCTATTATTTCATAAATTCAATCAGGATCAAGATCCAAAAATTGAGTTTGACACCCAAGACAAGCCCTTATACATAATTATATTTTGGATAATTGATAACTTGAATTTGTGCAGATTTGATTAAACATTTTGCAATTAGAATTGAACAAATCATGAATAAATATAGTAAATGGGTGAATCAGCAAGAAAAGACACAAATAGTATGATGCAGAAGAGTAGTGGTTAGTGGGTTGAATTAAATGGACACATAATGTGGTGTGATGTGATGTGATTTTTGACAAGGCTAGGTTCATCGAATCCATTAGCTTTTCCAATGCTTGCAGAACTTGAGCTACGACATTCCATGTGACGACTTCTTTTCATAGCCGGCAAACCGTAAATTTTCTCCTATATTTCCACGTTTCTAAAATTTTAATAAAAATAATCTTTGGAGGCGAGGTAATAGGGTCAGCAATTAATCAAATCAAATCGAGAGAAAAAATTTTGAATTGATTAAATTGATAAGTTTAATTTTATTATTTTAATTTAATTTAATTATTTTTAAATCGAATCAAATGAAATTATTCGGGTTTAATTAAAAAATTAAATATGTCAAAATAAAAATTATTACAATATAATGAAGTGTCTAAATCCATGTTTTGAGCATGTAAATTTGAAAAAAAATAAAAAAGTAAAAAAATAAAGTATTTTAATATGATAAACTTGATTTTGTAATTTATATGTTTAGGTCCTTAAAAGTTATTGTTTTGGAAAAAAAAATAATGTTTTCAAAATTGATAGGGACCAAAAAAATATTTATATCAATCTATTATTTGAGTTACTTGAATTGTAAAATTCAACTCGACTCGAATTCAAAAAATCGAATTACTTATTTAACTTAAAAAATTGAATAATTTGAATAAATTGTTTCAATTAATTCTAAAATTGAATAAAATTTTAATTTTTTCGAGTAAAATCGAATTTTACTCATGACGAGACACTATTCGTGGCTAGGAGACAAATTAACAAGCACTTCATGTTAGACGTACTTTATTGTTCGTAGGAATAACCCCAAGTTTGCTCCACCTTCATTTTGCATGTGTGGTAGTAGGACATATTTTGGTGGGTTTTTTTTACGGAGAATCATCACTATAAATATCTCAAAGTATAAGGTTTTTAAGCACTAAAAATAAAATTTTGAAAATATTTCATCTATTGAAATTTTCTAAGTGCTTAGAAGACTTGGGCGGTTTTTAATTTTTCGTACAACTAGATTTAATAATGTCATCGATGTTTTGACGTGCTCGACAATGATATAACAACATTTAAATTTTATCATATGATTCAAGTGGAGTTAAATTCAAGTTTTTTATCTCACGCTATAATATCATTATAATATCTAATTTTATTGTCATCGATTTTTTTTTATACTAACCTCAAATAAACGAACCGTTCATCCAAACCCATCCTAAATATTAAAAAACTAGCAAACATAATTGAACTTTTCTATTTTATAATATATATTTTTAGAATTTTAGTGTACACGTTATTTCTGTTGTGTGGTTATTCTGGTTTTGGGCTATTTTTTAGTGCGTGTTTCTTCTGTGTTAAGGTCTTGGTTCAGGTTTGACTTTTTGCTTCCACTTATTTGAGTGATTTCAACTATTTAATAAAAATTCATTTTTGCTGAAAAAAAAAAAAAAGGAATAAATTTATCTTCTTTGTAAACCATGGAATGATGATCCAAGGGTCAATTAAAATTTCCATGTCTATATCTCTTGCATACTTAAGCAATGATTTCAAGAGATACCATATATATGGCTTAGTAATTTATATATTGATAGTCTATTTTTTATTTAATGAAGAATTTTAAAAAGGGTTATTTTTTAAATATTTTATTATATCATTATAAAATATTTGTCAACCCTTGACACTACTTACAGAGTCTAAAAACTTTATTGATAATGTATCAAATCTTATATATATTAAGATTAAAACATATCTTATTTTTATATTTTTCTTTTTCATTTTACCATCTTATTTCCGTAAAATATCTTACTATTTTTTTTTTTTTTTTCTGTAAGGCATTTTCCAAACTAATAAAGCTCTATTCACTGTAACATCGTTATCGACCTGAACATCGAGTCAAACAACTGGATGTTACATTCTCTACTACATTATTCACTTATCAAATATTTTCTTATAAACTTTTATAAATTTTCAATTTAGTCTCTTTTTGTCATAAACATTCAATATTCACCAATTAATCATAATAAATCAAATTTCTTTCTTGTTACACTTTAATCACATAATTTATCTCAATACCTTTTTTATTATATATAATATCATTCATAAGCATTGACTTTGATTGCCGTCTTACTGAAGAAAATGTTGAAAGAGAGTGAAATGTGAGAGAGTCTAAAACATTTACATAAATTAGAGTGTTTTATGTGCAACAATCTATTTAATTTTCTCACTATTCTCACACGTAAAAATTTTAACAATTATGACACATTTCGTTATTAGTACAATAGTACGATAAAAAAATATTTTAATACATATGTGTTAAAAGATTTGAACATAAAATAAAAAATAATAATAATTAGTTCAAATTAAATTTAAAATTAGAAGGATGAATAAAATTCTTGTAAAAAATAAATTATTGTTAATTCATCTACTAAGCAAATGAAAAAAGAAAAAGTAATATTTCTACCCAACGTAGCATTAAGATTTTTACTAATGACTATATCGTGGGGATGAAAGATTTAGTTACAAATATTAAATTATTGGTGACAACTTTTATCTCTTAAAAACTTTTTAGCGTCTAAGAGTGCTTCTTAAATGCATTGCTGAAGTTTTGAGTGAGTAATGCAATCTGCTCTTGGAGTTCTTCAATCGTAACGATGTTGGAAGTTGGCACTTCTTCTCCCACTTCAAATGAAAAGCAATATTTCCTTCACATTTAGTCCTGCCATCAAGATTCATTTCAAAGGTCTACAGGAACCCTATGAGATCATCAATTTCCAGACGCTCAAGATCTTTAGCTTCCTCCATATTAGTAACACCGATAGGGAACCACTCTAGAAGAGATCTCAGCACCTTATTGACCAGCTTCATGTTAGAGTATTCTTCTCTTAAATCAAATGTTTGATTCGACAGATCATAAAGTTTTGCATTCTCAAGGTCTCAGATCTAGTGGTTAGCATTTGCATTTTAGACTACTTGACAGTATTGGTTCCTTCATGCGCAGTTTATAGAATATCCTAGGTTTCTTTGACAATAATGCATTTTGAGATCCTCTTCAATTCTTCCTTGTCTACTCCACAAAAAATGGCATATAACACTAATTTGGAGTTAGCATTAACAAGACGTTCTTCATCAGTTGCCCATTCCAGTTCAGATTTTCGGACTCTTCCAGCTTCAGCTCAACCAATGGAGGTTCCTATCCTGTAAGGATCGAGCTCCAAGCCTTCTCATCAATAGACTCGATGTATGCCTTCGTACGTGTCCTTTAGTAGGCATAATTAACATAACCCAACATCTAGGGACAGGTGGTTGATGATCCTTCCATATCTTGCAGTTAGAAACACCAAGAATCTCCACTAGCTATGTTCAGTGGGAAGTAATTTAGTTTCCTTAAGCTTGTGGAGTCTAGCTCAATGAGATGTATCCACTATTTTTGAAAACAATACAATCGGTAATTTTAGTTCAAACACCCCAGTAAACAATCCTCACTTTTGTAATTCAAATACTAAACCTCTCGTCACTAAATTTCTCCCAGAGAACTTAGCTTCTAAAACCAATCACAAAAATGCAGTCTCACAAATAATGTTTCTTGCTAAACAAATAGGTACTCTCAATAATCAATGCATCAACTTATATAAGTCTCTCAAATATGTAAAGATTTTAAAGACTTGCTAACATATTAAAAAGATTAATCACAATCTCTTCTAAACAATAGTTAAAATAACTAAATACAAGATAATATTAATGACCAAAGTAAAATGGACTGTTGGCAGATAAGATTTCAAGTTTTGATCCGATCTAACCTCTATATTTTAAATACGTAGTTTCCATATATCTATATATGATAAAATTTCTAGTAATTTAGTACCAATCGTGTCTCTATATATTTTGTGTTATGTTTGTACAACTAATACAACAAAACACAAAATTTACATATGAAGTAAAAGTAATTAAGAACCGATCACATTCTTTACTAAAATAACATTTAAAATATAACTATATTAAGTATGAATAAGAGAACATATAGTAATTAAGTTGAGAAATATATGAAGGGATTTCTAGTTTAGACTTTTCAATAATACCAAACCACCTCTTCTTCTTTTTTTTTTTTTTTTTTTTTTTTTTTATGACTTAGACAAGGAATAATTAGTTAAAATGTAGCTTTAAATTTATTATGATAGACATTATTAACGTGTTTGATAATGAAAAGTCTCCTTCAAACCAATTAGTTCACGTCTGTAATTTTCTATCACTTCAATTAATTAATACATACTATTCCGCGTGCTTCAAATCTTCTTTATATTATTTTTTAACTAAAATTTCTACATTTTTCTATCAACAACATTAATTTAAATCTTATATTAAATAATGTAAAAGCTTAAATTTCACTTATGAAAAACAATAAAATTATTTCACTCATTTTTTTTTTTTTGTAATATGGATGGCAGTGAAATATTTAAAATATTATTAAATTACATAACAGTTTTTCTAAAAATTAATTAGTTTGACTATTATTAAATTTATTTTATATTAAACAAGATTTAATGCAGTATAGTAAATAAGATATATGAATTTAAATTTTAAATATAGAGGAAATAATGATTTAATAACTATATATGATTATGAAATAAATATTAAGATAAATAATTTTTTATTTTTATGATAATATTATTTATCTCTATGATAAATATTAAATTTAAATCTAAAGATAAATCTTATTAAAATTTATTTTAATTAAATTATGATAAATATTTATTTTACTTTTGAATTTTGAACTTTAACAATACTTTTAAGGATAAATAAGGTTTAAATTTTCTATGAAAATTTTAACTATAAACTGAATATTCAAATTAATTAATGAAATTTTTTAACTTTAAACTAAATATTCAAATTAATATATTAATTAATGAAAAAGTAGGATAGTTAAAATTAATATTAAAATTTAAATTAGAATTAGAATTAACTTTTGGATAAATAATTATGAAGGAGAAGAAAGTAAAGGAAAAAATGTTAAAGAAACGATATTATGCATTTTATTTTGTTTGGATAGATAAAATTAATAAAGAAAAAGTAAACGGAAGGAATATTTTAAGCCTATATATGTTTGGATTGGAGGCAGAGAGGGAAAATGAAAGTAAGGGAACAAATCATACATTCTCTTGTTAGGATAGATTTTATAAGATAAACTATGGAAATGTGTTTTTTTAAATATTATATTACATTTTTATAGAATACTTATCAACCCTTGACGTGGTTGATGGAGTCTAAAAATTTTATTATCGGTGTAATAAATAATTTATATTTGTATTTATTAAGTTTTTTCATAAATTTGGAATATATATTTTTATATTTATGAAATATATGTTAAGTGCAAAACATTTTGTAAAAATTTGAAGGATTGGGATAATATAATATGTTTGACGAAACTGAATAAAAAGATGTTTATTTCCTTAACTTGGACATGTCTAAAACTTGTATATTTTAAATCATGGAAGGGCCATATCTTCAATCATCAAAATCCACAAAAATAACCTTTTGTTTATTTGTATTTTATAGAAAAGAAAAAAGAAAGAAAAAAACCATTTCTTTCGCGTTCTCATTTCAGTCCATTTCGCTTTCCATAAAGTCCAAACTCATCCCCCATGCCCATGCCCATGCCCCCTCTCCTTTAAAGCTCTTTCCCCACCTCTCAAAAAAAATACCCATTTCTCTTTGTCTCTCAATTTCGTCGTTTCTGAAAATATTAAGGATTTCTTTTGCCTTTTCTTTCATCTTGTTACGTTCTTTTTTGCTGCAAGATCAACCTGGGAAACTTCGAACAGGGTTTTTTTCTTTGTGTGTTTTGGGTCATCATGAGCAAGTTACACGACTGGCCTGAACCAGTAATCCGAGTCCAATCCTTGTCCGAAAGTGGTCTAAAAAGCATTCCAGAAATATATATAAAACCAGCTAGGGACAGACCTTCGTTAAACGGGGAAGAAGACCCTACGAACTTTGATGTAAATATTCCAATAATCGATCTTGCAGGCTTGTCGGAAGACGGAAACAATCTGCCTCAATCAACGCTGGATCAAATTTCATTGGCTTGTCGGGAGTGGGGTTTTTTCCAGGTTGTGAACCATGGAGTTTGCCCTGGATTCATGGATCAAGTACGAGAAACTTGGCGTAGTTTTTTCCATTTACCTATGGGGATTAAACAAGCTTATGCTAACTCACCCAAGACTTATGAAGGCTATGGTAGCAGATTAGGGATTGAAAAAGGTGCCATTCTTGATTGGAGTGATTATTATTATCTTCACTATCTTCCTTTCACTCTCAAAGACTATAACAAATGGCCTGCGTCTCCTGATTCTTGCAGGTACTACTCACACTCAACTTTTTTTTTTTTTTTTTGAATGATATGATGAGAACAAAATTCAAAAAACAATGCGATCGGCACGATTATATGAAAGAAAATAATTAGTGGGTTAACTATATTTTGGGATGATTACAAGCTGTTTTATTTGGTTTATTAAACAGTTGTACTATGCAAATTTGTCAATGCATGTATGATTTGTCGTTGTCTTAGTCTACTGTGTAGCTTCTCATAAATATATTGAAACAATTCATCGTTTTGGATTTTCTTTACTTAATTTTTTAAACATTCAAGTTAATAAACAAAGGTTGATTATTGTAATGAATGTAGGGAAGTAATTGATGAATATGGGAAGGAATTGGTGAAGTTGGGTGGGAGAATAATGAAGGTTTTGTCGACAAACCTTGGATTAAAAGAGGATCGTCTCCAAAATGCATTTGGTGGAGACAACTTCGGGGCATGTCTAAGGGTTAACTTTTATCCGAAATGTCCACAGCCTGAGTTGGCTCTTGGCTTGTCATCCCACTCCGACCCCGGTGGTTTAACCCTTCTCTTAACCGACCATCAAGTCCCCGGTCTTCAAGTTCGAAAAGACGGCAAATGGGTCACCGTTAAACCTGCCCGACATGCATTTATCGTCAACATCGGTGATCAAATACAGGTGAACTTCCTTTTCTTTTCTTTTATTTTTTTCTCATCCCGAAAAAACAACTCACTTTTTTTTTTTAAGCACATGCTGAATCACATATCATACCAACTATTGTTATATAATCGCTTTCACTATATTTAAGTCTTCCCATTCCAAACTTATTCTCATCTTTTCCTTTATTTTTTGAATAGAAGATTGAGCACGCACCACTAAAGTCATGAGATAGTGTTAGGTTACTCTCTTTTTTTTTTTTTTTTTTTTAAAATATTATAAAACAATTTCTCTAGATTTTTCTATGACTAATTTTTAATGTAGTGACTGTTTATAATTTTTTAAGGCAAGAAAAAAAATGGATAAACATGACTATTTTAAGGTTTACAAGATAAGATGTTTGGAATGTTCGCAGGTGTTGAATCGTTGATCTCCTTTACCCACGTGTTACAAAAAAATATATTTATTATTTTTGGTTTTAATCACCATTTTCTTCGTTGTAACTTTCTAAACCAACCAATAGTTCAACTATGATTACTTTAAAAAAAAAAGAAGAAGAAATAGTTTAACTATTATTGATTACAATAATTCGCCTAATAATGAATCGCATTGACAATGACATGGCCTTGGACCAAACTAGAATTTCCACTTGAAACAGTTTCCCCATTTGTTTAATCAATGCTCTTTTAATGGTAAGTATTCCATTTACCATTATGGAACTTTTAAAAATAAACCAATAGGCTAATACATGCTTTTCCAATATATTTCAAAAAATTAAGATAAATTTCCAATTTCGTTTGTACAGAGATATCAACTCATGAAGCAGATATTTACATAATTACAAAGTTTTTTTTTCACTTTCTAGGGTGAATTTTAAGAATATTCAATCCCTCTTAATTCTCGTGTTTTTGATAGCATGAGGGGATTGAAATGGAATTCAATATTTGTGAAAATTTTATAATCCGTTTTTTGTTTTATAATTGAGTCAGGTCCTAAGCAATGCAAACTACAAGAGTGTAGAGCACAGAGTGATAGTGAATTCGGGCATGGAAAGAGTGTCCTTGGCGTTCTTTTACAATCCAAAGAGTGATATACCCATCCAACCAATAGAAGAGTTGGTTTCAACAGATAAACCGGCGTTGTATCCACCGATGACATTCGACGAATATCGACTTTTCATCCGATTAAAAGGCCCCAAGGGCAAGTCCCAAATTGAATCACTACATTCTCCTACATAATTGGTTGATAGGCAAATTTCATCAGGTCTTCCAATTATTATTGTATTTTTATTTTGACCATCCAATTATAATTTCAATAATGCTAGTAGTTATTTTGTAAATATTTATAACTGAATCATTAAAATAAAAGCACATAATAATTGGATGGTCTCTGATGTAGTTTTTTTTTTTTTTAAATCTTATTATATTTTTTTTCTAGAAAAAAATCAATTTCACTATAAAAATATTTACTTTCTTTGCTTTTCTCAAGTTTATAAAAACTAAAGTAGGAGCAAAAAATATATATATATATATATATTTGTAGCAAATTGTGTTGAAGGGCCCTGAAATTGATTGGAAATTTTGGGAGCACGTAAAGAAAACAAAACTGTGTCCCACCATTTAGCCACCGTTGATTAAGGAAATACTAAGGTTTAACATTAAATAATTGTCGCATATTCTTTGTTATAATTGCATAATCGCACTCATGAAAGATTTACTTCTTTTTAGAAGAATGAAAGTTTAGTCTTAATATTTGCATAATAATTGTGGTATTTATAAGAAATTCTAATTTCCGACAAAATCTAATCACAATTTAATTTTCTTCTAAGGGTGTAAACTACAATTAAACTAATCACATAATTAAAAACATGTAAAGAATTTGAGAAATTGATTACTCGTCTCGTGAAATTCCCACAATCCTAAACACGTGACACGTATGTAATTGCTAAATTCAATTACTGACATTTCAAATAATTTTAATTTAAATAGTTCAAATGTCACAAGTAAATCGTATCAAATAATCTGAATAGTTGAAAGGTCAATCTCATCAATTTGTGAGTTTTCTACAATTAAATAAGCAGATTTTTCTTCAAATATATATATATTTAAAAAAAACATAGCCTTAAAATATATATTTTTTAAAATACAATATTTTTTTATGGAACCATATTTTTAAAAGTTTTTGGCCTGAAATCGATGGAACCATTTAACTACCATATTTCTTTAATTTGTGTAGCTCACTCTACAAACTGATGATTATCACATGTTATATATGCTAAAATCTTATATGTCCCAAATTAATACATTGAATCCAACAAAAATCATTATTCTACTTTAAAACAAAATTCTAGAGAAAGTGACGAGCACATGCAATTGACTGATACATATATATATATATATATATATACTGGTGAGAATATATAATAGTATTTGTCTATATTTTTTTAATTTTTTGACAACGCGGACATATCTTGCATATACAGATGCTCGAATTCGAGTCTTTTAAGATGAATAACATTCTCTTTACCATTGGAACCACGTTTATTTTTTTATATAAGTAAAACAAGTAAATAATAAATAAAGGGTTCTCAAATACAAATAAAGTTACTTGGATATCATTGAATTCTATATTACTAATTATGTAGATTGAGATTATTTAATAATAATTGAAGAGATATAATTGATTAATTAGATTATATGAAATTTCTAGATTTGATTAAATGTGTCATTATTTCGCATAATACTACAAATTTATCCACTTTTGGACATTCTTTACTAATATTAGAGTCCAGAATTTTTTGGGTTTTTTTTTTTTGCGATAAATCTCAAAATTACACATGAATTTCGGTTTAATGTGTAATTTTATATATGAAATTTTGAATTGATTTGATTTTAAAAAAATTATTAACACAATTATTGAAATTTCATCATTTTATGTTTATATATTGTATATAAAAATAATTATATTTATCGAATATAAAAATAAATTAATATCTTTATTTCTTCAAATGTGTATAATTGAATCAAAATTAAAGTTTTATGTATGCATTTGAGCTATGATTAAAATTTCATATATATAATTGAACTTAATTAAAATTCATGTATAATTTTAAAATTTATCATTCAAATGTAGAGTCTTTTTGTTAGGCTTTCACTTATCCAATAATTCATGTGGTTAAGACCTTTCTCTCCCACTAAAATTAGAAAATATTAATTAAATAACATTGATCAGTCTAACAATTTTTGTTTTATTTCCAAGTCATGATCAATTAGATGTTAATTTTTTATTGATGAAATTTAACAGCTAGTGATTAAAGTCAATAATCTCATCTATAAACTAAGGTTCTTCTCTAAGTAATATTAATATAATTGTTAGAGTATGATGACATGCTCAAATATGATTATGTTTTCTAGTGATGCTTTTAAATATTAAATTAAAAAATATATAGGTTATTTTAATTGCCTTAATAATGGAAAGGTGTTAGTGCAAGTTTTAACTTATATTTTTAAGGGATAATTATCAAAATTATATATAATTTTTCATCCAATGTAGAATTTCATATATGAAATTTGATTTTGTTTCCTTTTAGATATGAAATTTTGATTTTATTAAATTTTCACAAATCACTAACAACATTATCAAATTATCACCATTATATGTCGATATATTACATATACAAACAATTATATTAATTCAATATGAAAATAAATCAATGTATTCATTTATTTAAACGTGTACAATTGAATCAAAATCAAAGTTCTATGAATATGAACAACAATTCAAGTTTCATGCATATAATTACACTAAATTAAAATTCATGCATCAAATTGCACATCAGATCAAAATTCATGTATAAATTTGATATTTATCATTTTAAAAAAAAAAAAAACTTAAAAAATAATTTAGGGTTTACATAATTTTTTTATTAGTTCAAAGATGATAGATTCATCTCATTGAGCCAGGCTCCGTAAGTATAGGGAAACCACATTGTGTAAACAATTCTTTGTCTCTTGTTTTTATTGTGTCATAAATGCCCACTTTCGCTATCACTTATGTTCATGCTCTGCTTTCTTAAGCATATTAACGATTGGTTCGGGTCAACAAAATTTTTTGTATATGAATAAGGATATGATATTTCGCATGCATTAATATTTGTACACATTATGCCAATAAAATATAATAATATTCCCAATTACAATCGGCTTTTGGACAAAGCCAAATATTTCTCATTTTTTTGTTGGAAAACAAAACACAAATAAACTATCTTAATCTAACATATTCAATATTTGTTGCTCTAGCAGACTCGATAACAGCTACTAATTTCCAATTCTCGATTTTGTAATCTAAATTTCCAAATTCAAAGTAATTTTTTAAGAAAAATCTTAATCTTTTGATTTTATTTTATTAATTTTTTTATGGCATATCAACTAATTTATTTGGATGACATCTCCAGCGTTTAATTACAAATGATAAGAAAATATTATTTAATTATTTATTTTTAATTTGTTAGTTATTATGATGTTAAGAAAATATTATCAAATTATTTAATTTTAAATAGTTAATTATTATGTTGTTCAGATTAATAATTTTTAAGTATATATACTCTGGCCGAAGATCGAATTTTGGAGACATAAATAAACAACTTAAGCTAAGGTGCACCAGAGATCATTCATGGACACTTGGGAGATGCAGGCTTTTTATACGCGACTCGCATGCTCGGGGGGACTAAATTGGATCCTCACTCATCACTGCTTTGGTCGAGAGATGGAGACCGTAGATGCACACGTTCCATCTCCCCTACAATGAGTGTATAATTACACTTGAGGATGTCAATTTACAACTCGGTCTACCAGTCGATGGGAATGTTGTTAAAGGGCCAGTTGTTAGTGCCGATTGGAGTGCAGCATGTGAGCAACTACTGGGAAGGTTCCGAATAGGTTTAGGGTAATCGGATCGAGATGAGATGGTTGGAGGAAAACTTCCAAACTATCGAGGCTTCAGCGAACGATGTTGAAAAGGAGCAATTCGCGTGTGTATTCATCTTGAGGTTGAATGGGGGTCTGCTAATGCCAAATAAATCTCGTAATCTAGTACACTTGAGGTGGCTACTACTAGTAGTCGATTTGAAAGAAGCGGGACGACTTAGCTGAGGATTGACAGTGTTGACAAAATTGTACTGAGAAATGTGTTGAGCGACGATACCAAAAAAAGCTAGAATAGGCGGTTGCATGCTCCTTCTTCAATCGTGGGCATGGTATCGACTACCATTTCTACTCCTCCGAGTGCAAGTCCCTTATGAATTCTCATTCTTAACATGGTAAAATTCATTTGATATTATTGTTATTGTTTTGGATTTTTTGTTGTTGTAATTTTGAAATCACATATTTTTTTAATAGGTTAAACAACCTCGCGAGTCACAACGGTATGCCGATCGAGCTCAAAGACATCCGACTAGCTTCAGATTAAGAAATCGAGGAGGAGTTAGTTTATGAATTTCATAATTATCACTTTTTTATTCCAGCATTTGAAATTAAATTTTAGGCACTTGCTAAAATTTATAAACTCATACTGCAGTTCGTATGGATGTCATACACAAATTCGAGAATTCAAGAATGCGTCTTAAAGGAATTTTTAGCGAACCACAACATCTGGCACTTGAAAAAGTCGTATTTACTCTCGACTACTGAAAGGAGTAGAGAATGTCATTGTAAGAGGCCAATATGAAGGCCTATCAATCCCAGGTCAGAAGAACATGCCGCGAATGGATCGACATCTGCTCCATGCACATGCGGACCCGATTCTCGTGCAACCTCCCGATCAGTATGATTCATTTATTCATGTTAATAACTCATTTTATTTTACACCATCATCACAACACACACCAGTTTATTTTACACCAATACCATAACACGCGCATTCTTTCCCTACACCAATATAGTCATCACCAATTTATTTTACACAAAGCACCACAACACGCACAATCATTCCCTGTTCCAACACAATCATCACAAATTTATTTTACACAAGCACCATAACACGTGCAATCATTTCCTACACCGACACCTTCTTTAGAGATATATTTCGCACGACCGCCACCCCTTGCATCGTATTACAAGCCCCATGCGTCATCGCCCCATGCAACACCAGATAGTGGCTTGCTGATAGTGTCGCAAACACCCCCAACATCGTTGTTCTTTCGAGTCGTCCTCGCAAACATCGACTTGGTCAGGGTATGCACTATGATCGGCTAGGACACGGTCGCATTCATCCATGAAGGGAGGAGCTGAGGTCACCGATCAACCTCAATGTGCACATGAAAATGAGGTCGAAGATCAACCCCGACATGCACATGAAGATGAGGTCGGAGATCAACCCCAATGTGCATATAGAGACGAGACCGAAGATCAACCCTAACTTGCACATGAAGACAAGGCCAAAGATCCAGTGGAGTCATCAACCCAAACAGTGCGATAGAAACCTAAGGATACTCGATGTGCACCCTATTATGGCACACATTTGATGGACCAATGAGTATGTCTATTTGTAATTTTTTGAAGTTGTTAACTTTGTTTTACGTTCACAATGTAATTTATTTAAAATATACATATCTTGTTCACTACAATTGAGTTTCATGTACATAAGTTTTTAAGTTAATGATTTTAAATATTTTGGGCTCATGCTATAAACATTGTAAATCTTGAAGGATTTAAATGAAAATTTAGTAAATTAATGTTGTATATAGTTTGTGTAAATGTTGGTGTGTCTTTTACAGTGAAAAAAAAAAATTTAGACAATCCGAACATACCTTAAAAATATAACTATAACAATGCCTATATCAAACGAAGGATAAATTTACCAATTTTTAATTTTAAAAAATACGTCGGACAAAAAACGTGTCGTAGAAAGTGCATTTTAATTGATCTGGCAGTGAAAGCACGCCACGTAGGATGCATTTTTTGGAAAGAGAAGAAAACATGTCCTACAAGGCACATTTTCTCTTCGAGTTCAATGAAAATACGTCCTATAGGATGTGTTTTCCTTTCTCTCTTTAAAAACAATGTAAATCGATTAATTTAAAAAAAAAAAACATCTTACTTAATTAAATAATTTTTTGTTCAAATATTCTTAAAAATTTGCCGTTCTTTATTTTATAATTGTTGTTAAATATCTTTAAAAAATGTTGATGTAGAAACTGATTTTGAAACATGTCATGGCACACCTACAAGAAGGCTGTGCTCATATGTCGTAGTTTTTTATTTGGATTACACTTTCCATTTTTTACAAACATTTCGACAGCAAAATTTGTGATAAGGTAATTGGACAATGTCATAATTAATGGAGATAATACCCAAACTATTTTTTCACATATAATAAAAAGATTATAAGGCAGTTTTTGTGATGATTATTGAATATAAATGAGCTCTATCCTTACTATCCCCAATCATATCCCTCATTCAAATTAGCTTTAATTGCTCTATAATTAGAGAAGAGTTACAATGATAATTCATTTGAGAGCAATTCCTTATAGGTATAGTGAATTTTTTTGGTTTTTTAATTTTACAAAAAAAATTTTATTTTAATTCATCATTTAATTTTTTATTTTTTTAATTGTTGAATTTAAAATATTTGTCAAATCGCTTTAAAATAGATAAAAAAAAAAATATAACCTTTGTTAACTTGGATTAATTTTTAAAATTAAAAATATTTTATATTTTATACTTTTTAAATAATTTTTAAAATTTTAAAAATTAATTAATTGCTTACATGATATTCACATATATGTCATATTAGCAAAGTTAACAAACAATAATTTTTTTCATTCATTTTAAAATAATTTAATAGTAATAATAATACTAGTTTAAAAGCCAATTAAAACGAAAAATTAAAGAACTATTTTTATAAAGTTGAAAGGTCGAATAAATTATTATGAGTTATTTATACTATATGCATTGTTGTACACTTTGTATGCATTATTTTATGGTTTGTGTGAGATTTCGTTATAATACTTTCCGTAGAAAGTTGGAGTGATAATTAGTGAGTTTATTAGTAAAAAGGATAAATATTAAAACTATACATGAACTATGGTTTAATAAGTAATTGTATACATGAAATTTTGATTTGATCTAATTCTTGTAAATTATTAACTCAATTATTGATATAATATTATTTTATGTTTATATATTGCATATATAAATAATTATATTTATTCAATATAAAAATAAATTGATGTATTTATTTTTTATTTTGTTCATGTATAATACATGAGTTATGAACATTTGTAACTAAAAAATGGGTTAAAATTTTGTCATGTATCTTTAAAATATTAAATAATAAATAAATAGAATATAATTTATATTCTGAAGTTAAAAATTTCCTGTGTCAAATAATTATTCTTCTATTTTATTCATTAAATATATTGTTTGTGTTTTAAACAAATGTATCAAAATATTTATAGATACACCTCTTACCAGCATACTCGTTTGCTAGTATCTCTCTTTATTAAAAGAGAGAATGACTGTGAATCCCATGTGATGACCTGATGATCAAGGGTATTCATCGCCCTAAGTGTGGTCTGGGTTCGAGTCGCGCTAGTTATGTTTGTTGTTCGAGCTTTGCTTTGTTATTGTAATTCACCAAAAAAAAAGAGAGAGAGAGAATGGTTGTTTTTAACATCCTTAAGTCGTCTCCATCGTCGGATTAAGGTTAAGGAGCATTAATAGACAAAATAAACATCTAATCTCATATTACCGTAATAATTTGACTTAAATCATACCGTCACTAATTTTCATACCAGACCTTTGCTTTAGAACTTAAATCATGCTTTTGAGTTCTTACGAATAGCTTAGGAATGGTTCAAGACTAATTTGAAATAATTCAAAAAGATTAGGAAAAAGTTTAAAAAATTTATGAAATAGGGGCACACGACCGTATGCCTAACCGTGTATGGCTACGAAATAAGGGTCACATGGCTATGTCCCAGCCCATGTGTATGCCCGTGTGACTTGCACTAAACCTTAAAATGACACATGGTTGTGTTACAACTCGTGTCACAGGTCGTGTGTACCTTAAATTGCTTCCTAAACAAGGTATATTCATAACCTAAATTGCTTAACAAGATATCACATTTAAACTTGCACTCCCATGACCATAAACACCATTTATGACATCTTTTCACATACAAATTTCTCATCTAAACAACCAACTAATATGCGCATCATACGCTCCACATATTGTGCCAAATAAACTTTCAAACATACATGTTCTTATATTGATTAAACGACATATGTATATACTTGCAAGACTGGTACATATTACATACTATATTAAGGCACTACAAGCCTAGCCAAATATGCACACAAAAGCATGGGTAGACTTTAATGTCACAAGTTCAAAACATTCTTTGTCGAAACCATTTTAAAACGTAGTTTCGAAAATTTATTTTAAAAATTGGAAAATGGGAGTCACCACCAATCCTTTATTTGGTGTGATTGGATCACCACAAAACGTTTAAAAAAACAGTTTTGAAAAACATGTAGATCTTCGAAATCCAAAAAACAAGTTCAGGAGTCGGTTACGCATGAGGAAGGATAAGCACCCTCATACGCCCAAAATTGGTACCACATTGATTACTTTCGGGTCTTGATTTGTGAAAACGCTGAAAACTCGAGTAAAATTTAAAATACGACCTTTGTCTTTAGAAAACTTCCAAGATTTCAAAAGAAGCCCTTTTGAAGAAATCCATCCCCGTGTTTCGAATCTCTATGAGAACTGGAAGTCGTACCCAACACGTTAGGGCACTATGTTCTCAGATTTTCAAAATTAAAGGACGTTTTGAAAGATTTTGAAGGGGATATCCGATTGCATGAATTACGAAAATCACACCCTACACATTAGGGCATGGTTTTTCGAAGTTTCCACATGACAAGGACATTGCCTCGATTTTGCATTTGATCTTGTAATTCTTTCTGGATTTGTTCGAGTCTTTGCTCCATGGCCTTAGTTTTCTTACAAGTATTATAATGATGCGAGTTTTCAATGATTACTGATGTAACTGGAAATAGTTTTTAATTAGTTAGGATTGTTATGCAGAAATATGCAAAAATGTGATGCGAATAAGATGCATGCATGTAATGCAAGAAAAGGCATTGATTTTGAAGTCCACTTTTCATTAGAGCAACTTCTCAAGAAAAAAAACTTCTTTACATAAAGTAAAGTTACACAAATGGCTTAGCCTAATTGCCTAGAGCTTTGATCCTTCCTAAGAGTCCAACTAGCTTCTGTGCTAGTTCTAATTTTGATTCATATTGGAGGCTCAAAATATCAGCTTCAGCAGCTAACTCTTGCATGTGATCGGCTTCCCTCATTTGCGTCAGTGCTTTTCTCATTATATAATCTCTTTCCTCGACTTGTCTCTGAGCTTGGCGAGCGTGCCATTCGCTAGTTTCCAGATTTCTCTCCATGATCTCAAGTCGAATTTCGTTATTGTGGAGTGCAGCCTCTAATTCCTGTACTCTTTCCCTTAATTCTTGTCTTTCATCCATACATGCTTTAAGCTCCAGGACAGAATTCCGATTGCGGTGCCTCCGTAGCGGTTCCTCCAACTTCTCTATTCTCGCCTTTAAGCTAGTTATCTTAGCTTTCATCTCGGCCTTCTCAACTTGTTTTTCTAACAACTCTCCTTTCAAGGCGTTTTCACAAGCCTGACCGTCTTGAAACCTTCTTTGCCATTGCTCTGTTTGGTCTTTCTGTATCTGGATTTTCTATCGCCATTGCTCAGAACTCTAACCAAGTCCTGCATTCTTCATGGATTGACGAAGTGTAACACCCCTATACCCGGTTCACACGTATAAACCCGGTATAGAAGTATTACATACAGTATCGGAGATTTTAACATGAGTATAATAAAAAAAATTCAAACGATGTGTTTTAAGTTATTTTATTCAAAATACATCATTTCAATTCATCAACTCGAAGTAATCCAAAATAATATTTATAACCACCCATTGGAGACACATAATAGTACCATTTGTACATGACATTTTTACCAAAAGTAATGTACCTAAACTGAAGTCTTCCAATAGTGATGTGATGTGATGAGAGGTCCCTTAGCTTGACTCTAACTTCGCGTAGCTTTTGTACCTACGCGTTAAAATAAACGCGTTAAGCTAGTGAAGGCTGAGTAAGCACTACAAAAGTAATGAATGATCATTTAAGTACTCATGCATATAAACTTCTTGTCTTACTTACATGTAACCTGTAACTTACCACAATGGCACAATTTACACTTTTATCCATTTTCTGTAACTTAGCCCATAGTAGAGTATCATAGAACCGTTAGGATATACAGAACAAACAGAGAGTACCAAAGTACTAATAGAGAGCACATAAGTGCTAGGCAACAGAGAGCACACACAGTGCTAAATAGAGAGTACACAAAGTACTAATCAGAGAGCACACAAAGTGCTAATCAAAAAGCACACACAATGCTAATAACAGAGAGCGCGCTAGTGTTCCTTAATGGCATGCCACTAATATCACAATGGTTCTAATTTGTCTACTTGGGCACAATCTCAATTAGCATCATTTCTCATAAGTGATATATCTCACATAAATGCATCATCAAATACTTCCCATTTATATTTTCAAAGTTGTTCACTTGCGTCACAGTCACTAAATTATTTATATCTTAAGCTACAAAATTCGAAATTATAATCTGCTTGATGTATCTGAAACTAGACTAATAATTTTTTTACCATAAAATTTCCATGATTTTTAATTTAGCCAATTTGTACAGTAAATTGTTTCAATTTACCCCTTCACTGCTGCCTAATAGTTTCAACCTTTCTTCACTAAAAATTATCTATCTTTTACTACAGATATCAAATGATGTTCCTGTCTGTTTCTTTTGAAAATAGACTTATTAAGGAATTAACCATATAAATTTCAGTCTCTAATAATTTTTTTATATTTTTCTATAATTTTTCAAAGTCAGAACAGGGGAACTCAAACATACTCTAACCTTTTTACACAAAAACTAGTATATCTCGAAATATACAATTCCTTTTAATTCATTGTTTATTCCATATGAAACTAAACTTAATAAGCTTTAATTACACATATAATTTGACCCTTAACTCATTATATACAATTTTTGGTGAATTTTCAAAGTTAATCCTCTATTCTGTCCAAACTGTTTTACTAAATCACACATTAATCCCTTCATTTTATCATTGTAAACATTCAAATTATGTACCTATATAACAATTTTTATGCTAATAATTCACATACCATTAGAGAAATTAAACTATAATTCAAAACTCTTGTAGTACTTACAACAAAAAGGTTGATTTCCTTCTCTTTTCACTCTTTGCTCTTCTCTTTTCCCTTCTCTTCAATTTTATCCTTGCCTCTCTTCTCTTTCTCTTCAATTTCACATAAACACATATAAGCTATAAGCTATAATTCAATAATTTTCATGCTAAATAACAGTAAAATACATGTATGTCAAGAGAATTTAATCATTTCTTACCTTAACTCTTGAATTCAAATTTTCTCAATTTAGTCATTTATCTCTCTAACACCCCAAAAGTAACTCTATATGAGATTTGAGGTGTCTACTAGCTCTCTTTTATGACTTTCTTTCAGAAATTCTAAAAAAATGGAAGGTTTTGGAGTTTGGAAAGCTTAAAAATGAAAAAAAGATGATATTTTTATCTTTTTAATCACTTTTTCTTCTCTCAAATTCTCTAGAATTTTCACTTAAAATATCTCACTTAATAAAAATGGTAAAATTGCACTTTTAGTCCCTAGACCTTCCAACTTTACACCTTGGCCCAAAATTTTGCCTCCAAAAATATCTTCCACCAAATTACTCTTTTGCCTCTCCTCAATCAATCTAATTCCCATGATGACTCAAAATTTAATTTGAATAATTCGTTATTTAGTCCCTCATATTTTCTCTCATTTAGTATTTAATCCTTAAAATTTTCTAACCTTCCTTACTTCAACTAAACATTTCTAATTCTCAATTCTATTTTATCACTCAAATCTGGTTTAAGAACGCAGATGTTACAATTCTCCCCCCTAAACTAAATTTCGTCCTCGAAATTTACCTGCACTAAACAATTGTGGATATTGTTGTCTCATTGTTTCTTCTCTTTCCCATGTAACTTCCTCTAAGTTATGATGCCTCCATAAAACTTTTACTAAAGGAACCCTTTTATTTCTCAACTCCTTTACTTCTCGAGCTAAAATCTTTATCGGTTCCTCTTCATAAGTCAAATCCGATTGTATTTCTATAACCTCCGGAGTAATTACATGAGATGGATCAGACCGATATCTTCATAACATAGACACATGAAAGACATTGTGAATCATGTCTAATTCTGGAGGGAGAGCTAATCGATAAGCCACAAGACCAACTCGTTCTAATATCTCATATGGCCCGATAAATCTTGGACTTAATTTTCCCTTTTTACCAAACCCAAGAACTTTCTTCCATGGAGACACTTTCAAAAAAACTTTTTCACCCACATCTTACTTTATATCTTTTCTTTTCAGATCAGCATATGATTTCTGTCTATCTGAAGCAGCTTTTAATCGGTCTCGTATTAACTTTACTTTCTCTTCAATTTCTGGAATCAGATCAGGACCCACTAACTTACGTTCACTCAATTATGTCCAACACACCGGAGTCCTACACTTTCTTCCATATAATGCTTCATACGGTGCCATCTGAATACTTGACTGATAACTGTTATTCTAGGTGAATTCAATCAATGGCAAATACTTTTCCCAATTACCTTCAAACTCAATAATACATCTTCTCAACATGTTTTCTAGAATCTGAATCACCCGTTCTGATTGCCCATCTGTTTAAGGATGATATGCTGTAATAAAATTCAATTGAGTACCCAAAGCATCATGTAATCTTTCCCAAAACTTTGAAGTAAATCTAGGATCCCGATCAGAAATAATAGATACAGGCATACCATGAAGTCTAAATATTTCATCTATATACAATTGTGAATATTTATCCATTGAGAAATCAGTTCTTACCGGAAGAAAATGAGCAGACTTGGTTAATCGATCAACTATAACCCAAATAGCATCTTCCTTCTTTGGTGAAAGTGACAATCCCGTGACAAAATTCATTGTTATTCTTTCCCATTTCCACTCTGGAATGGTTATTGTTTGAAGCAACCCCGATGGCACTTGATGCTCTGCTTTTACCTTCTGACATATCAAGCACTTGGAAACATACTCAACTATATTTCGTTTCATCCCTTTCCATCAATAAAATGGCTTTAAATCATGATACATCTTGTTATTTCCCGGATGTACAGCAAACAAACTATGATGTGCTTCATTCGAAATTCTTCATTTTAAATATTCTTGATTAGGCACACATAACCGATTATGAAATCTTAAATTTCGTTCACTATCAATTTCAAATTCATTACCTTCGCCTTCTTCAAGTTGTTTCTTTATCTTCATCAACTCTTCATCATCTTTTTGTGCCTTTTTCAATTCTTGCAATAGAGTCAGTTTTACTCTGAATTCAACTAATAACTCACCCTCTTGTTGAATTTCCAAATGTGCATTCATTGCCTTTAGGGCTGTCATTGACTTTCTGCTCAAAGCATCAGCTACTACATTTGCTTTCCAAAGATGATAATCAATGATGCAGTAATCCTTAATCAACTCAATCCACCTCCTTTGTCTCAAATTCAGCTCTTTCTGGGTTAGCAAATATTTTAAACTTTTGTGATCTGTATAAATATAACATTTTTCTTCATATAAATAATGTCTCCAAATTTTCAATGCAAACACCACTGCAACCAATTTAAGATCATATGTCGGATAATTCTTCTCATGTAGCTTCAATTGCCTTGACGCATATGCAACTACCTTTCCATCTTGCATTAATACACAGCCCAAACCATTATAAGATGCATCACTATAAATCACAAATTCTTTACCAGATTCTGGTTGTATCAACACCAAGCTTCAGTTAATGCTATCTTTAATCTATCAAAGCTTTGTTCGCATCTTTCATCCCACTCAAACTTCACATCTTTTTGTAACTGTCTCGTTAAAGGCAATGCAATCATAGAGAGTCCCTGAACAAATCTTCTGTAATAACCAGCTAAACCAAGGAAACTCCTTACCTCTATCATATTCTTCGGTGGCTTCCATTCAAGTATAGCTTCAACCTTTTTCGGATCAACACGTATACCATCAGCTGACACAATATGACCCAAAAAAGTAACTTCTTTCAGCTAAAATTCACATTTGCTCAACTTGGCAAACAATTATTTTTCTCTCAAAATCTGCAATACAACTCGGAGATGTTTTTCATGTTCTTCTTGTCCTTTCGAGTACACCAAAATATCATCAATGAATACCACCACGAATTGATCTAGATACGGTTGAAAAATTCTATTCATAAGATCCATAAATGCAGCCGGAGCATTAGTCAATCCAAATGGCATAACCAAGAATTCATAATATCCATATCGAGTCCTAAAAGCAGTTTTTGGTACATCAGAATCTTTTACCTTCAACTAATAGTATCCTGATCTAAGATCAATCTTTGAAAACATACTTGTTCCCTTCAATTGATCAAATAAATCATCAATGCTGGGTAGTGGATATTTGTTCTTTATCCTCACTTTATTCAATTGACGATAGTCTATACAAAGCCTCAAAAACCCGTCTTTCTTTTTCACAAATAAAATCAGGGCTCCCTACGGTGACACAATGGGATGTATAAATCCTTTATCTAATAACTCTTACAACTGAGTCTTCAATTCTTTTAACTCTGTCGGTGCCATCCGGTAAGGTGCAATTGAGATCGGTGCAGTACCCGGTACTAAATCAATTCCAAATTCAACTTCTCTTTCAGGAGGTAAACCAGGCAACTCTTTAGGAAACACATCGAAAAAATCTCGTACCACCGATATCTTCTCAATCTCATTATCTTCTACCCGAGTATCCAAAACATAAGCAAGGAAAGCATTAGACCTTTTCTTAATCATCTTGAAAGTCTTAATTGTAGAGACCACATTCTATAAAGTTTCTCACCAATTACCACTACTTCTTTTCCATCTGAAGTTCTTAAAGAAATTCTTTTTCTTCTATAATCAACCATGACTCCATGTTCAGATAACCAATCCATTCCCAATATTACATCAAATTCGTGAAATGTAAGAGCCATGAGATCTGCTGGAAATTCACATCTCTGAATCTTTAAGGGACATCTCCTACACACTTTATTGACTTTTTCACTTTGCCCAAAAGGATTTGTAACAATCACTTCATGTTCAGTAGGTTCTACTACTAATTCTTTCTCTTTCACTAATGAGATGCATATGTATGCATGTGTAGAACTAGGATCAATTAATGCAACTACAGAAGAGTCAAATAAAGAAAATTTATCAGTGATTATATCAGGAGCATCTTCTTCTTCTCTCATTTTGATTGCATATGTCCTTGGTCTCCGAGATTCTGATCTATCAGCTCTATCTTTTACCGATCTCATACCAATATTACCAGAATTTTCAGGCAATCTACTTCTTTATGAAGTTGAACTACCTTTTACAGATTGTTCGATAGTATTCTCCATCATTCTTAGACAATCTCTTATAAAATGATCTTGGGACCCACATCTAAAACAGGCTCGAGTATTCAGTCGACACTCTCCCTAATAAAATCTTCCACAATGTTCACACGGTGATTACATTTGTGATGACCTTCTTCTAGTACCACATGTACTAACTATGGAAGCTCCTTATTGAGTTTGTCATGTTTGACTTTGAGATCTCTAACCAGCAGAAAAAGAAGCATATCTAGGATCTCTAAATCCTCTCATTCTTTTCGAAGAAGGAGGAGGTGTAGAACTAATAGTTGTTCCCTTTCCAGCACTTTTATCTTTCGAACGAATCAATCCCTCCTCTAACCTCTGAGCTCGATCAACCAGAACGAGAAATTCTTGTAGATGTAACGGTAGAAGTCGAACATATATCTCTTCATTCAATCCCCACTCAAATCTTCTACACATATCTACTTCATTAGCTATCAATTCTTTAGCATACCTGCTCGGTCTGGGAAACTCATGTTCATACTCAACCACGGTCATGTTATTCTGTTTCAAGTCTAGAAATTCCCTTTTCTTCTTCTCCAAATATAACTCACTGATGCATTTCTTCTTGAATTCAGACACAAAGAAATTCCAGTTGATCCTTTTTGCAGAATGAATATTTAACACTGTAGTCCACCACTGGTATGCTTCACCTTTCAATAAAGACACTACACATTTTAACTTTTCTTCCCCAGTACATTGTAACTCTTCAAACACTATCTGGCTATTTTCTAGTCATTCTTCAACTTTTGCTGGATCATCATCTTTCTTTCCTCTGAATTCTTCGGATCCATGTTTCCTTAATCTCTCTAAAGGAGATCGATAACTAGATGCAGAAGGTTGTGGCTAAGGAACACTAATAGGAGGTGGTGGAGGAATAGTCTGAGCATTATTATTTCTTACAACTTGCTGTAACAACTGATTCATCCTTTGCAATAAAGCTACAATCGAAATTTCTTGTTGAGAAGACATTGATTCACTTGTAGGTTGAGTTCTTTCATCAAACATGGACCCCCTACGATCATCAGAATGTACTGATTCTCGTTGAGCTTGGATCCTAGGTGGATCTTCTTCTCTAACAGGATTTGAGGCCATACTTTCAACTTCATCTTCATCTTCAAACTCTTCACAATATCTATTTGACATATCTACTTTCTACAATATTCACAAATTAAACATTTAAAACTAAACATCCTCTCATCACATCAATATAATAAATGGCATGTACAAGTGACTTATTCCCGACCCCAAACATCAAAAAACATTCGCTCTGATACCAACAAATGTAACACCCCTATACTCGGTTCACACGTATAAACCCGGTATAGAAGTATTACATACAGTATCGGAGATTTTAACACGAGTATAATAATTTTTTTTCAAACGATGTGTTTTAAGTTATTTTATTCAAACTACATCATTTCAATTCATCAACTCGTAGTAATCCAAAACAATATTTATAACCACTCATTGGAGACACATAATAGTACCATTTGTACATGTCATTTTTACAAAAAGTAATGTACCTAAACTGAAGTCTTCCAATAGTGATGTGATGTGATGAGAGGTCCCTTAGCTTGACTCTAACTTCTCGTAGCTTTTGTACCTACGCGTTAAGCCAGTGAAGGCTTAGTAAGCACTACAAAAGTAATGAATAATCATTTAAGTACTCATGCATATAAACTTCTTGTCTTACTTACATGTAACCTGTAACATACCACAATGGCACAATTTACACTTTTATCCACTTTCTGTAACTTAGCCCATAGTAGACTATCATATAACCGTTAGGATATATGGAACAAACAAAGAGTACCAAAGTACTAATAGAGAGAACATAAGTGTTGGGCAATAGAGAGCATACACAGTGCTAAACAGGGAGTACACAAAGTACTAATCAGAAAGCACACAAAGTGCTAATCAGAGAGCACAAATAATGCTAATAACAAAGAGCACGAGACGTGCTAAACAGAGAGCGCGCTAGTGTTCCTTAATGGCATGCCACTAATATCACAATGGTTCTAATTTGTCTACTTGGGCACAATCTCAATTAGCATAATTTCTCATAAGTGATATATCTCACATAAATGCATCATCAAATACTTCCCATTTATATTTTCAAAGTTGTTCACTTGCGTCACAGTCACTAAATTATTTATATCTTGAGCTACAAAATTCGAAATTCTAATCTGCTTAATGTATCTGAAACTAGACTAATCATCTTTTTACCATAAAATTTCCATGATTTTTAATTTAGCCAATTTGAACAGTAAATTGTTTCAATTTACCCCTTCGCTGCTGTCTGACAGTTTCAACCTTTCTTCACTAAAAATTATCTATCTTTTACTACAGAGATCAAATGATGCTCCTGTCTGTTTCTATTGAAAATAGACTTATTAAGGAATTAAACATATAAATTTCAGTCTCTAATAATTTTTCTATTTTTTTCTATAATTTTTAAAAGTCAGAATAGGGGAACTCAAACCTACTCTAACCTTTTTACACAAAAACTAGTATATCTAGAAATATACAATTCCTTTTAATTCACTGTTTCTTCCATATGAAACTAAACTCAATAAGCTTTAATTACACATATAATTTGACCCTTAACTCATTATATACAATTTTTGGTGAAATTTTGAAAATAATCCTCTGTTCTGTCCAAACTGTTTTACTAAATCACACATTAATCCCTTTATTTTATCATTGTAAACATTCAAATTATGTACCTATGTAACAATTTTTATGCTAATAATTCACATATCATTAGAGAAATTAAACTATAATTCAAAACTCTTGTAGTACTTACAACAAAAAGGCTGATTTCCTTCTCTTTTCACTCTTTGCTCTTCTCTTTTCCCTTCTCTTCAATTTGATCCTAGCCTCTCTTCTCTTTCTCTTCAATTTCACATTAACACATATAAGCTATAAGCTATAATTCAATAATTTTCATGCTAAATAACAGTAAAATACATGTATGTTACGAAAAATTAACCATTTCTTATCTTAACTCTTGAATTCAAATTTTCTTAATTTAGTTTTTTATCTCTCTAACACCTCAAAAGTAACTCTATATGAGAATTGAGGTGTCTACTAGCTCTCTTTTATGACTTTATTTCAGAAATTCTAAAGAAAATGGAAGGTTTTGGAGTTTGGAAAGCTTAAAAATGATGGAAGGACCTATTTGGAATAAAAGCAAAAGTTGGAAATGGAAGAAAAGGGCATGGACAGCTAACATAATGAAAAAGATGATATTTTTATCTTTTTAATCACTTTTCTTCTCTCAAATTCTATAGAATTTTCACTTAAAATATCTCACTTAATAAAAACGGTAAAATTGCACTTTTAGTCCCTAGACCTTCCAACTTTCCACCTTGGCCCAAAACTTTGCCTCCAAAAATATCTTCCACCAAATTACTCTTTTGCCTCTCCTCAATCAATCTAATTCCCATGATGACTCAAAATTTAATTTGAATAATTCGCTATTTAGTCCCACATATTTTCTCTCATTTACTATTTAATCCTTAGAATTTTCTAACCTTCCTTACTTCAACTAAACATTTGTAATTCTCAATTCTATTTTATCACTCAAATTCGGTTCAAGAACGCGGATGTTACACGAAGTTTCTTATAGTGTTTCTTTAAGTCTTCCAAGTCTTCCTCGGCTTTATTCTTCCCTTTTCTCAACTTCTCAGCCTCTAACTTGTGAATGTCTACATCCAACCCCAACTTCATCTTATCCTCTTCCAATACTTCTATCCTCTTACTAAATTCTGAGCTCTTTCTTTCAAAATCCTGCTTTATGATGTCTATTTTTTATGGGACTTCCTGCAGATATTCCTCTATTGGCTGAACATTTTCAAGATTTGGCGCAGGAATGTTATCGTTAACCCTTTTACTCCTCCACCAGTCATAATTCGGTGTTGTCAATGAGTTAGCACTAAATTTCTTCATTCTATGTATTTTCTTCCATGAATTTGCTACCTCTCGGACCCTCTTCTTGTAATCATTCCCTTTGTAGGAGAACTCGCATTGCGCTAGACCATATGTTGCAAGAATGAATTGTCTCGTCTTGTACTGTCTTAATACAAGTAAAGGAGCATATCCTATGGCACCCCATATCCCGAGTAAAGGGACCCAATCAAAGCTACCACAACGGTAAAGGATCTCATCTGGGATGAACCAAGGCGCGCACCATTCAACGTCTTCGTCTTGAAGATTCTGAAGGATAGCAGCCCATTTTTCCTCAGATACATTTTGTTCCCTTTGCGTGGCAAAAAAATCCTTCAAAGGCAAGAAGTTAGCTGCGAACACCTTGCAAGAAAATTTTTCTACCTTCTAAAAATGGCTTTGAAACCAAACCATCAAAAGCTACACACAACCGATGAATCTTCCTTCCCCTTCTCTTCGACAGACACTTAATAATCTAAAAGATTCGGCAATGATAGCAGGGACGGGCGTGACTCCTTTACTAAGCCTATCGAACAATACTACCACCGTGTCTTCCACATGTCCCAATGCTTTTAGGAACAAGACCAACCAATATATGCTAAGAGCAAAGATGTCAATGCGTTTTTACATATCCGGGTGTGTCGCAATTAGGTCTCATAAACTCTTTCAGCTGATGCACTTGTTGCCTCCTTTTACTTTTATCCGAGAAGTGACCCACTGTTCACTCATCCCAGTTACACTCATCAACCTCTTCAGAAATGTCGGGACACATACATCCTTTGAATATGCTTTATCGACCTAGATTCAAAGATAACGGATCAAAGTAGTATATTCCTCCACCGTGGGCGTCATGTCTAGGTTCCTGAAGGTGAAACAGCTATATGCAGGGTTCCAATGTTGGGTAAGGGCTCGAAAAAGATATTTGTCGATTTTCACTTCAAGTAAGGTAAGTCTCCATATTCCTGATAAAACATCTGCCTCATCTCGTTATTCCAATGACCTCAGATATCTCTTAATTCTTGCAGATTGTTTTGAGTCACCTTAATGCCAGTATAATCCCAAAACTCTAACAAATGCCCTTCTTTCAAGCTATCGCCCTTTTCGCGTTGTTGTTCCTCTAACCTTAAGCGCGCAACCATATTATCCTCTACTCTATCAAGAAATCCGCCTTCCATGATGAAACTACTTATTTGGTAATCGAACTTAAATCAACACCTTTTCATTCATGATGATGCAAATGCAAGTAAAAGAGACAAAACAAAACACGGTTAGCAGAACATAATAATAAAATCAACATACAAGTATATAACACAGAACCTAAGAAATTGTCTCGGGCAAATGCTAAAAGGCTCAGCATAACTCCGTCTAGAGTGAGTACTTATGACTCACTATATGTGGTTTTAGGTTCTAAAGTAAAAGGTACCAAAACCAGCAAATTCCTCGATCCTCACCCATTATAGGCTCATACGGATGAGCTCGGTTTAGGGGGACACATTTCCCACATGTTTGCACGGAAGTGAAAACTTCACGAAAACAAGAGTACTTTGAATCCCGAAAGCGATTAACTATCCTACACGGAGGTGAAGACCTCACGAAAGAGTAATTTCCCGCTTCCACTTAAAAGGGTAATAACACGATGCATATGGATGCAAAATTACATTAGCAATATCACATATTATAATGCCACACAAAGATGCCGAGGTTCGCATATTAAACAAAATCGAAGCTTAAAAGTTTTCAAAAAAGACCCTAAAATAATCAATTTTGGCTTGCCTCTCGTTTATTTAAAAAAATTCCCTAGTGGAGTCGCCAAGGTGTCGAAACCATTTTAAAACGTAGTTTTAAAATTAGAAAATGGGAGTCGCCACCAATCCTTTATTTGGTATGATTGGATCACCACTAAATGTTTAAAAAAACCATTTTGAAAAACATGTAGGTCTTCGAAATCCAGAAAACAGGTTCGGGAGTCGGTTACGCATGAGGAAGGATTAGCACCCTCATACGTCCAAAATTGGTACCACATTGATTACTTTCGGGTCTTGATTTGTGAAAACGTTAAAAACTCGAGTAAAATTTAAAATACGACCTTTGTCTTTAGAAAACTTCCAAGATTTCAAAGAAAGCCCTTTTGAAGAAATTTGTCCCCGTGTTTCGAATCTCTATGAGAATTGGAAGTCGTACCCAATACGTTAGGGCACTATGGTCTCAGATTTTCAAAATTGAAGGACGTTTTGAAAGATTTTGAAGAGGATATCCGATTGCATGAATTACGAAAATCACACCCCACACGTTAGGGCATGGTTTTTCGAAGTTTCCACACAATAAGGACATTGCCTCGATTTTGCTTTAAATTTATATATATATATATATATATATTTGAAAACTTGGAATTTTGTATTGAGTTTTAAAATATGACCCTCGGAAACATGACTTAAAGGTTTTGAATATGGATGCCTGTTTACTTCGATTTTCACGAAGAGTTGAAGTCGTGACCAACACGTTAGGGCATGACGTTCTCGAAATCTCGAAGTTAAAAGGGATTAAAAACTCGGAAAAGGATATTCGATTCGTTTGAGTTATACGAAAAATTACACCCGACATGTTAGGGCATGATTTCCCGAAGTTTCCATACAAAAAGAACATTGCCTCGATTTTAAAATAATTTTGGAAACAAACGTGTAATTTTAAGTGAGAATGAACATTTACTAATGGAGATTAAATAACACGAAATAAAGTAATTAGGCAGATAAGTGATACACAAAAAATTGAAAATACGAAATACAAAGGCATAAAAATTAAATACAAATATTGAGGAGGAAGAAAAATAAAGCAATCGGAGTTAAAAGAGTGATTTTTGGGTACTCGAGGGTAAAATGGTAATTTTTTGTGAAATCGGGGTCAAAATAGAATTTTGGAAAGTTTGGGTGTAAAAATGTAATTTTTGAAAGTTTAGAGGTAAAATGGTAATTTTTGGTGAAATTAAGGTCAAAAATGGAATTTTAGAAAGTTCGAGGGTAAAATGTATTTTTTGGTGAAATCGAGGTTAAAATGGAATTTTGGAAAGTTTTAGGGGTAAAAATGTAATTTTTGAAAGTTTAGGGGTAAAAGTGTAATTTTTGGTGAAATTATGATTAAAATGGAATTTTGGAAAGTTTAGGGGTAAAAATGTAATTTTGGAAAGTTTAAGGGTAAAGTGTAATTTTCAGGAAGCTTGTGGGTAAAATGTAATTTTCAAAAAGTTCGAGGTTCAAAATATGATTACAATTTAGGGACCTTCAAGGCAATAAAACAAAAAATAAGTGACATATGGCAGTCTCTTAGGTGTTCAGAAGTCAAAGGATTAATTTGAAAATCAAGAAAAATTTTTGAGTCAATTTTGTAATTAAACAGAACATGATTTAAAGATTAAATTGAAACAAATCAAAAATAAAAGGGACCATTTGCACAAATAATCCAAAATGTGACATGTGGCAGCTCTTGGTGCTTTCAAAAGGTTAAAGGATTAAATTGAAAAGCATTAAAAATTATTAGGCCAATTTAAAATTAATGAAAAGTATAGAAATGACCTGTTTGAAAATTTAAAAAAGAGAGGAAGGACCAAATGCATAAATATATCATTTTTAAAAAACACGCGGATCCTAAGTCGAGTCGGGTCGGATTCGGGTCGATCTTGGGTTAAAACTCAAAACGACGTCGTTTTGGTGTTTAAAGGCCTAGACCGTTTTGGCCTTCTATAAATGTCTTTCCAAACCTTTTTTTTTTCAATTTCTCTTCTTCTTTCTTAAAAAAAAAAACCAAAACTGTCTCAAAAACACTCTCCCCCCCTCCATGACCAGTCACTACACGGTCCACATCCGACCACAGTCCGCCGTGCGGAGCCACCATGCGTCGTCGCGCGTGGCCGTTCCTTCCCTCCACGCACTGTCCGAGGTAAGCCAATCTCGCGTCCTTTCATCTTTTTTCTTAAAAAAAAGTTTTAAAACCTTCTATTTTTCATCTTTTGAAACATTGAAACCCAAATCTGAGTTTGAAGATCTCAGGTTTTAAAATCCAAATTTGGTCTTCCATTTTTTTTATTTCTTTTCTATTCCATTTTATTATTAGACCTAGATTTGAACTAAAGTCTAGATCTTTGAATTTTAACCCCTTTCCTTTTCGTTAACAATTTTTCTTCAAAACAGTAGGCGTCGAACCTCCTTACGAGCATGGATGGATGCAGAAATACTCTGGTAAGGCGTGGTCGGTGGCGGCGTTCGTTCAAGGGAGTACCGTCCTTTTGTTTTCTTTTTTTTGTTATTAATTATTATTAAATATTTATTTATTATTATTATTAAATTCATTATTACTGTTATTAACAATATTATTATTAATAATATTTTTAGGTTATAAAAATATATTAATTACTAGTAATGCCCCTTTTTATTTATTTAAAAACGTTGTATGATAATAATAAGGATAATAACAACATACATGGGTTTATTTAATGAGTTTGAACGTTTCAAACAATATATATATATGTATTTTCAGAACGGAAGCATTAAAGAAGGATGTATGAATGCATTTAATGTGTACCTGGAAATGCTGGAAGTATTGATTACTTGGATATCTGTTTTGTTTTTTGATTCTTTATGCTTATTCGAATGCCTCTGCTGGAATTAACTGCTTCTATCTTTCACTGCCAAGAATGCTTTGAAAGTCTATCTTTGTATTGATTTTTAAGTTTTTCAAAGAACCCAAAAAAAAAGTCCTTTACAAATTGTTTGAATTTTGGCTTTATAGCCTTCAATACAATCATTCTAATTTGTTCTTTTCATTTAAATGCTTGTCTTGTTTTTTCTCTTTTACAGGTTCAGCGACGGCAGTGGCGATGGCAGATCAAGTTGCTGGTGCTGGTGCTTGCTGGGTCTGGTCAATGCTAACGTGGAAGTAAGGGATTGGCTGAAGGTGGAGGTAGCTGGTTCAAGAGGCTAAGTGTTTGGGTCAAATAGGTTTAGTGGATTTGGGGAATTTGTATGGGTCTGGGCTTAAGTGTAATGGGTTTTTGTCTTAGGTAAAATTGAAATTGAGCTCCAATTTGAGCCTTTTTGTAACTGGACTTTGTATTGAGACATAATTTTAAATTTGAAAATAAATTTAAATTTAAATTAAATTTGAATTTAAAATAAATTTAAATTTAAATTTAAAATAAATCCAAATTTAAAACAAATTTAAAATAAACTTAGAAGGGGCCCGATCAAAATTGGGCTTCAACATTCTTCTTTATACAACATAACAAACACCTTTATATGTCAGGAACCATTCAACATTTCAATGTTCTAGATTAAACATATGCTAACCATGCCAAAATAATCATTAATCCAATTCATTCATAACATCATATTTATTTACATGATATACCATATAACACATAATAAATTAATCATTATACAAACTTACCTCGATTACATAACAACTTCCAATACGGTTTGATCACTATTTCACTACTTTGACTTTTTCGCGATTTGTATCCTTTCAAGTTGTTTCTTGATCTAAATAAATATTTTATTATTAAATTTATTTTATTTCAGAATTTAAAATAATCGATTTAACTTGTAACTTTTATTAATGTGAATTTACGAAATTGCCTTCAAATATTACATTTTATACAATTTAGTCCTTAAGTCTTAAACTTGTAAATTTACTAATTTTTAGCTAAAATCTAGATTAGCCGAATTTTCCTTTGGTTCATATCAGCCTATATTTTTTTTTCACATTTTATACATTATTCATGGAATTTTCCTATTTCTCAAATAGGTCCTTAATCCTTAAAATCATTACAAACCACTTAACAAAACATGTCCACTTAACAACCAAGTTTAACAATCTATTATAAAACTTCAAAAAACATAGAAATTTCATTCATAAACATAAAAATCATCAAAAATAAACTTAGATATACATACATGCAATTTAACCGAAGACAAAGTAGCTTGAAGCTTTTCCATTTCCTTTTTCCACGGTGAATTTCGGTGGTTGAAGAACAATGAGAGAGATGATATTGACTGTTTTATTTTTTTTATTACCTATTTCATTTATAAACAATTGCTTATTTATTAATTTAACCTTAAAACATTTATTTCACATAATTATCAATCCCACTAACTTTACTTTTGGAAATATTGACATGCAAATCCATTATTTAACTTATTCATGCTATTTAGTTAATTTGACTCTTTTAACATATATACTTCAACTTTTGTATCTTTTACAATTTAGTCTTTTTCACTCAATTAACTATTTAAACATTAAAATTTATTTATCAAACCTTAATACACCTAAATAATCATTCCGTAAATATTTAATGAAGATGAGGCGGGGTGAATGAAGATGAGGTGGGTACAAGGTCATACCCATGCATGACCCACCACTTACGACGGATTTAATTTTTACCCCCATCACTCGCTAAACCTGTGTCCATTCCCACCCAATTAGGTGCGAAGTGGGGTGAGACCCCGCAAAACCTGCCTCACAGACATCCTAAGATTAGTGTTGTATTTTTATTTGTTTATAAAAAAATGTAGGTGTTTTAAACACCTTAGAAACGTGAGCTGAAGCTTCTCATGAAAGATATTGATATATGTTAATGGTTTGTGTTGTGGAGCTTGCTCAGCCTCGGCACATGATGTTATAATTTGCTCCGTATGACCCCACTATGGACACCAACCATGCCTTTGTCTCCAGCTTCTCTCCTTTTTTTTAATATTTGAATTTAATACAAATAATAAATAAATTTGAATTTTATATTGGACGGCTATCATCATGTGGTTATGCCACCAAATTCATCCCCCTTTCATACGCTGCATTGTCATGATTTATACATTTCTTTGTAGGATAGCAATAGTAAAGTTATAAATTTGATGTATGAACAATAAATTATTATATCACTGTTAGTGTGAAGTGATTCCAAACTGAATTCATCAAACCTACTCATTGATTTGTTTAACTCATCCTGCAGTCTTCTCATATTTTGCCAGAAACAATCTGGTAACCCCCCCGGGCCAATAATTTTCTGCTCCAACTGGAACTGTTGGTACAAACCTAACAGGATATTTTCCCACCATAAAAGTCAATGAACTGGAGCCTCAGTAGAGCTCAATGAGAACAGCTATTCACATACATCTTCATATAACTTCTCTCCCACAAATTGCACATCCACTTCTTCATTAGGTTCCTCATGAAAATTAGTGACTGCACCAGAGTTTGCACGACCAGCCAACCATTGACCAGGATTCTTCTTCTGGCCACCTAGCCCATGTCAACATTGTCAAAGTGTCTTTAACCTCACCATCAACCCTGGCATCAACATCAATTCCTACCTGTTTTAGCAACGTCTCTATTTCATCTTCTTGCTTAATATCTTCATTGTCAATTTTCTCATGGAAATCCTCAGCTACTTCATCATCATCGTGGGCAACATTTTCAAGACTTGTTCTTGATTCCTTACATTTGGATAATGGTTCTAACCAACCACCCTCATCGTTCTTATCTGAACTTTCTTCTTTCTTAACTCTTTGTCTATTTTCTTCTTCCTTTTCCAACCATATGGACCAACCAAGAGCCCCTTCTTCTCCAAATAATCTCCGTTTACTAATGCTCATTCAACGATAAGAGAAGGACAAAACAAACTAAATTCAATTTCAGCTTGAAATAAAGCGGTGGCCAATTCCTGGTGACTAGTCTAACTCCCTGAATATCTCCCAATTTCTTCCAAAATTAATAAAACTATACAAATTCTGCAGTTTAAAAAAGTGATGGTAACAGATAAATATTATAGATCAGACTTATTGCTTACTACATAAACAGTGTAAGGTTCTTTGTCTGTCACATAATTATATATTACAAATTCCTAACATGGCTGATATATATCATTGCAAGAGCTAACATGTAATAGATAACTGCTCTGCAGTCTGCGCACAAGCTCACAAGTATTATCAAACAATTTGAAGTTGGTTTTAGAAATGCTGAAACTCCAACTCTCCTTCAAAGGAACCAGATGAATTCAAAGCGCATAAGGAGCTTTATGGAATTGTATTGTTCACCCTTCCGGCTGTAAAGGGGCATTACTCAGATCCCACTTCTTAGCTCGAAAATTGAAAGACATGCTTGGCCTCCAAAGTCATCCTTTTCAAACATGTCGTATTCATGAACTTCAATCCGAAGTAGAGCCAGTTCATGGACAGTTAAAGGGAACTCAAACACCTCATTCCATGAAGGCAACCAGTTATCTTCTAAAATCTTTTTTTTTTTCATTACTGAGTCTGCTGCAACTCCTGCAATCCCCACCTGGAGACAAAGCTTGATCAAATTTTCAGAGTGAAGATCTCTATTGTTACATTAAAATGAGTTCCGTAGGGTGAATTGAGAAATCTAAAGCTTGCTTGCATTACAGTATATCGACTTACCCTCATGTAAAAGTCCGGTGGCGAATATGCATCAAAATGGGTGTGATGGAAATCATAATACCATCCTTCTCCCATATACACAGTCACCTTTAGGAGCCAAGAACAAGAAATCATAATCATTGATTGAGTATGTTCAAAATCATCGATTCGACAGCGATCGCACACTCACCTTCAAAGTTGTTTTCACAGGTAACTTGATTTTTGGATCAAAGACTTTCTCAGAGTTAATAGTAAATCTGGCTTTTTCACATAACCACATCCCCCATTGGCTTTGAACATTCCATGCATCAACCATAAGGATCTTCCATGACCCTATCATACACCAACAGATAAGAATCTCAATATTTTTCAAAGGAAATTAGTAACAACATCAACTAAATAAAGCATTCATACAATTTCCTTCTAATATCCATCAGGCTATCATGTCTTACATGACAAAACAAAGAACAGAATAGGCCCTGAAGTAGCTTTTCATGTTCTAATTTTCGAATCAAACACGAAATGGAACGTTATTTGAACAATTGCTCATTAACCAAACAAGATCACTCTATGCTAGTATCATACATCTTTGTCACTTATATTTTTTTTTCATCGGTACAATAAGCTGCAAAGCAGGAACAAAAAAGGGGTGTGGTGTGTAAACCTGCATATTAAATGCAACCATTTGAACTCCATGCATCCAGCCAATTAGCGGGTTGTAATTCGATGAGTCAACACGAATACTCTTCGGATACACCCGAAGAACATTCTGCCGCGTAAACCTATAGCAGTATAACACATGAAACATAGCTTACTAACACATGAAACATAGCTTAAAACACATGAAACATAGCTTAAAACAAAAAAGAAAAACAATTCGAATACAATAGATCAAACCATTAAATGATTTGTCAAGTAGTGAGGAAGTAAAAGCTCATGAATCAAGACAGATACGAAGTCATTGTGCAAATAACCTCGGGATGATCTCTCATAAATCAAAATTGCTAAATCCTTTGCCAAATACCTTACAATTTGTTTTCCATGAGTTACTACAGCCTTTTCGAATTTTTGCTCACTCATGCTAAGAGGTGTCACTATATCAGGATATACTCTTAGCCATGCATCTAATCCACCCTTGGGCTTCCTAGCACGAATGCCAATTAAATATCTATATTCCGGGGCTAGAAAATGCTGTGGCTTATCTCCATCATCCATGTCTTCCTCATCTTCATCATCCAAATCATTCTGTCATAAGAGAAATCATGAAGAAAATGTAAATTCTATTGAAACAGCTAGTAAACCGCAATTTGTATCACCAGACACCTTGTAATTGGCTACATGACTTCCTTCAAGGTCCGAAACTTCTTTTCCCCAAGCTTCTTCATCACTGGCCTTACCCTTTTATGAATCATCCTCTTTATCCTTAACATCTTTCGCCTCCAGGTATTCCTTTGGCGGTTTTGTAGATATGATTATGCGTCTCTTTAATAATTCCGGAGAGGGGAACTCTTTTAAGCATTTCGGCCAGGAGAAACAAGATGTCTCCAAATTTTTGAGTGACCATCTAGAAGTTAGTCATAGAAGTGTAAATTATTGGAATATCAGATAATTAAATCCACATCAAAAGAATCGAGACTTACCTCGGCAACTTTAGCCTAAAGATTTGGTGTAAGGTGGTCTTCTAGAGTTATGACAATCGGATATTCAGAGGCTACAAAAGCATACTCTTTAATAGACCTCAAACACTTGATGAGTTCTACCGGAGTAGTCAATGTCTTACATGTAGGAAACATTCGTTATTCTCTCGGCAGCTGGGGACAGACATGTAATGCAAGTATGACAAGTTGCGTAAAATTATCAAGGAAAGATCCATTCAAGTAACAATTTGCACTTGAAGAACATACCCTCCATGAAGAACATCGACATCATCTTTCGTCGAATTCGGCCATATATCCAATTCTATCACCCGTACACCTCTCTTAATGGGGATATCACTGCACTCACTACTGATTTGGTTCCCAGTAAGGTAAGAATTGTGACCAGTATATATGAAATAATGAGACAAAGGAGCACTCATATCATGGTGAACCTGAAATCAAACAAATGAACATGATAGCACAAAAAGAAGACAATTAAAACAATTTGCTTTAGCAATCAAACAAGAGAGTGAGTTGGTCCCAACTTTTCGCACGGACCGGTATCATCATAAGACCATCTTCAAAGCTACTAATCCAGCCACTAGACATTACAGCTTGCTAAGCTGAAAATTGGTATTAGTTTCATTTAAATCCCATAGAATCCAACACCAAATTTTCCTACTAGGGTAAGAAAACTATCCACTTTTAGTAAAGACGAAAACTCAAAGTGGAAACAAACTTCAAAATTGCATATAAAAATGTCCCACTTTGCTCCCACAATTTTCCCAACGTCCAAACAAAAACATAAATCAACTAATTTGGACGGAAGCATTCAAAGCCCAATTAATAAACCTAAAAGGGACAAAGGGCAATCCAAAGAGAGAGAGAAAAATATGATTACCCCAAGAGAAGCAAGGGGAGGATTAATATCACCAA
Organism: Kokia cookei; assembly: GCA_039519145.1. Classification (NCBI taxonomy): domain Eukaryota; kingdom Viridiplantae; phylum Streptophyta; class Magnoliopsida; order Malvales; family Malvaceae; genus Kokia; species Kokia cookei. Next base: position 59,020,097 of record CM076903.1, read on the forward strand.
AGAGGTACTTAAAAAAAGCTTTGAGGTCTACACCCTTTCTATGAAAATGTTTAACACTATCAATAATCCTCTGAGCATCTTCTCTAGTATCCTTATCTTCTTTCTGAACCTCGACCAAGAACCTCTGCAGTCCATCAATGGTCATTATACCATTCTCGGAGTATTGTTCGAATAGTTTCTTGATATCCTCTGGTGCCTCTGAAACTGCCAGCCTAAACCTCCTCCAGAAGCAGAAACAAACCCTGTAAGTTTGTTTGGACATTGTGCTTTTCTTACAATTCCCAAATCTATGACTGGGAACCAGAAAGTCAACCTGCAAATCTAGACTGTCTGATTTTGTTGAGCTTTTTAAGTGCAGGTTTCTCCCTGTTTCAACTTCTTGATGATGATGATGGTTTACTACACTTAAGGGATGTGATGAGATGGTACCAATATGTCAAAGTGGGTCCCACTCGCATTGTTAAACATCTGGCCCCCGACCTGCCTGTATTTTATTGCATGACCATACATCCTTACGTCTTAAAGGATCACCTTTACCTTTAGGGTAAACTTCACCTACAAAAACTAAATTATAAAATATTCATTGATTTATTTAGAAGTTTTTATTTAAATTAATAAATTATTTAAAAAATTTTATTTAAGTTTGTAATACTTTTACACCCGGTTCACAAGTATAAATCCGGTATAAGAATATTACATACAGTGCAAGAGAATTAAAAACGAGTATAATAAAATTTTTCTTTCAAATAATGTGTAATTAAATCATTTTACTCAAAATATCACAAAATAATCAAGTATAAACAAAATCGAGACTTAAAACAATTTTGAAAATAATAAAATATGAATTTTGATTCAAAACAGGATAAATTATCGGTACCAAATAGTTGATATCGATATTATTTGAAAATTATCGGTACAAAACTTAAAAATTGAGACCAAGAAGGCTCCCTGTAACTCAGGTATCGATACCTTTTCAAAGGTATCATTATTTTTCGTAAAATATCGATACTTTTGCTTAAAAACGATACCAAGGGGGCATTCTGGAACTCTAGTATCGATATCACCTTAAAAATATCGATATATCTGTCTCAAAATCAGTAAATATAACTGAAAACTTAGAAATAACCCCCTGAAACAACTTAAAAACTTTCCTAATATTTCAAATCAGTCCAAAACACAATTTCAATCATTTCATTCAATTCATGTAAATTTTCAAAACAACATTAGTAACTCATTCATTAGGGACACATAGGTATACCATTTGTACATGTCATTTTACCTCTAAATAAAATACTTAAGCTTGAAGTCTTCCAAGAGTGATATGATGAGAGGTCCCTTAGCTTGATTCTATCCTCACTTAGCCTTTGTACCTACACGTTAAAATAAATGCGTTAAGCTGGTGAAGGCTTAGTAAGTACTACAAGTATAATTAATCAACAATAAACCTCTTATTAACTCATTTCAACATACATGTGAATATTCATTCATATAAAATACATACCTTTCATATATATATCATTTAACCTATTTTGCTATCACATTATATACATTCATCCACTTTTCACAACTTAACTATTTTAGCCTCTTTAACTTACTTAGTTTTATCACCATTTAATTACTTATACACATATATCCATGTGTTCATTGTTTCACTTACCTCAATGTCACAATTGGCACATTCTTTCATCTTTTACAATTTAACCATCATAGCTTTCTTAAGCACTTGGCCCATAGTAGACTTTTATCGAACCTATCGGATAAACGGAATAAACAGAGAGTACCGAAGTACTAAACAGTGAGCACATAAGTGTTGGGCAACAGTAAGCACACACAGTGCAATCTAGTAAGCACACACAGTGTTGATCAATAAGCACACACAGTGCAAATCAGTAAGCACACACGGTACTGAACAGTAAGCGCGCTAGTGTTCCTTAATGGCATGCCACTAATATCACAACGGTTCTAATTCGTCTACATGAGCATAATCTCATTTAACATCATTATCCACAACTTATACATCATATATACATTTTTCTTTACATATGCATAATCATGTATTTCTCACCTTTATTTTCTCAAAGGCTTCCACAATATTACCATTTTATCATATAATCAATATTCATAATTAAACACATAATATTTCACATATACATTGTTCATCACATATATATCATGATATACCTCTTTACTCTTATTTTCACATTAATTTTCAAAACTGTCCATTTGAGTCACAGTCACTAAATTATTTATATCTTGAGCTACAGAGTTCAAAATTATTATCCACTTGATGTTTCTAAAACTAGATTCAAATATCTTTTTACCATAACAATTTCAAAAGTTTTACTTTAGCCCATTCGTACAGAAAATTCTTTCAATTTACCCCTTCTTTGCTGCCTAACAGTTTCGACCTTTCTTCACTAAAAATTATCTATCTCTTAGTAAGGGGATAAAATGATGTCTCCATCTATTTCTTTTGAAAATAGACTCATTAATAATTTAACCATATAAATTTCAATCTCTAATGATTTTTCTATATTTTTATATGATTTTTCAAAGTCAAAACAGGGGAACTCGAATCTACTCTGACCTTGTTACACAAAAACTATGTTATTTTCCAAATTTTTTATTTCTGTTATATAGTTATTAGACAGTTAGTTTGTTAATTAGAGTAGCAGCTTGTATACAAACCTTTGTACCTTGTAAAATTATTTTAATGAATGATAGCATTCTTTTTTAAAGTTTTTCAACATGGTATCAGTTAAGCCTTTCTTCCATTGGGCCTATTTTTTTTTAACGTTTGTTATTTCGTTTCGTATGTTTTTTTTTCTGTTACTCTCAGAATTCCCAATTTCTTGATTCTAGGGTTTCTGTGTTTTCATATGTCTTATTATGACTAAAACGGCAATAGACTTCAATCACCCGTTGTATTTGCATCCTTCTAATACACCGAAAACAATGCTTGTTTCTCATCAACTCACGGACATTTAAAACTACAGCATCTGGAGTCGTTCTATGCGGATTGCACTATTGGCAAAGAACAAACTCGGTTTCATTGATGGTTCTTGCCAGAAAGAAGATTATGATTCCAACTTCTCTGCTCAATGGGATCGTTGTAATGCCATTGTTCTTTCCCGGATCCTCAACACGATTACCCGTGATCTTTCTATCGGTGTGGTTTTCGCTTCAAGCGCAGCTCTGGTTTGGCAAGATTTGAAGGAACGCTTTGACAAGGTAGATGGTTCCAGAATTTTTTTCTTCATCATGATATAGCTACTCTTGCCTAAAGAGACTATTCTGTCTCAGCGTATTTTACTCGTCTCAAGCTTTTATGGGATGAGTATGGGGCTCTTGTACCTTTTTCTTGTGAATGCGAAAGCTCACAAGATAATCTTCAACACATCAATCAATAAAAACTATTTTAGTTTCTCATGAGACTTAATGAATCGTATTCTACTGTTCGAAGCCAGCTTCTGTTGATGAAACCACTTCCCAATGTTAACCAGGCATACTCAATGATTCTTCAAGAAGAATCTCAGCGACAACAATTGTCAGTGATTTCTTTTGGTTTTGAGTCTCGGGCGATGTACTCCCAAAGTTTTGGAACTGATCATCGTCGTTTTACTGGAGTCTGTGATCACTGCAAGATTAAGGGGCACAAGCGTGAAAATTGTTACAGATTGATAGGCTTTCCACCCGACTTTAAATTCAATAAGAAGAAGGGTTCTCAAGCCGCTCTTGTGATCAATTCCAAATCCAGTGAAGACTCAGGAGCTTTAACAGGTTCCCTTCCTACCAGCCCTACTTTTCTTGCCCCAGTTTTCACCCAAGAACAGTATAATAAGATACTGACACTTTTGAACAAAGCTCCAACAATTGACTCTGCAATGAATCTTGCAGGTATTGTAGCTGAATGTTTATCTGCTTCAACTAATATTTTTTCTTGGATTATGGACACAGAGGCTACGGACCATATACTGTATGACTTTTAAAGATTAGTATCTCCCACTTCTTGCCTTTCTCGTTTTGTACATCTACCAGATGATGAGATAGTACCTATTACCCATATTGGTTCCTGCAAGATAACTTCTGACCAATACCTTACCAATGTTTTGTTTGTTCCCAATTTTAAACATAATTTGCTTTCAATTTCTAAACCTCGTGACCTTCACTGTTGTGTGACCTTTTATCCTGATTTTTGCATAATACAGGATCTTTGAACTGGAAGGATGAAGGGGATTGGTAGGGAATTTCAAGGGTTCTATTTCTTTGATGCATCACCTTCTTTATCTTCTTTGAATGATAAGGTCTACTCTTCAAAGTTTTTGTCTTCTACTAGTTCTTTAGTTAATAGTTCTGTTGATTTCTCTTCTTTGCCATGTATGAGCTTTGCTGTTTCTACCAATGTATGGCATGCACGTTTAGGGCATGCGACCATTTCCACTATGAATAAATTTGAGTTTTTGCCTTCTATACAAACTAATTCTTCTGTTTTACATAACTGCACTGTTTGTCCATTAGCTAAACAGACTAGGCTTCTTTTTCCTTATAGTCAAACTGTCTCTAATAAACCTTTTCAGCTTGTTCACATGGATCTTTGGGGTCCTTATAGAGTTTCAACTCATTCAGGTCATAGATTCTTTCTGACTTTAGTTTATGATTGTTCTCATATAACTTAGGTATACTTACTAAGATTAAAAAGTGACACTGTTTTTCATCTAAAATTTTTTTTGCCCTTATTAATAATCAATTTTATACCTCTGTGACAATAATAAAGAGTGACAAAGGTAGTGAGTTTTTTAATAGTAAGTGTTCTGAGTTATTTTCCTCTCTAAGAATAATCCATCAAAGTACATGTGTTTCTACTCCACAGCAAAATGGTATAACAGAGAGAAAACATAGGCATATTCTTAAGATTGCTAGAGCCTTACATTTTCACTCTAAATTTCCTCTTAAATTTTGAGTAGAGTGTGTACTTACTGCTTGTTATATAATAAACAGATTACCATCTAGTGTTTTACAATGGAAAACACCATTTCAAGTACTACATCATAAGACACCTAATCTTTCTCACCTAAGGGTCTTTGGTTGTCTCTGTTATGCAACAAAACCAAATTATAGTGGTAAGTTTTCTGTAAATTCTGTTTCTGTTGTGTTTATGGGGTATTCTAGTACACAAAAAGGGTATATTTTATTCTCCCTTGAAACTAAAACCTTCTTTGTTAGCAGGGATGTCATCTTCCATGAGGATTTATTTCCTTTTCATTTTCCCATTGCTCAAAATTCTATTTTTTTCCCTGTGCAACCATTAATTCCAGCTTCCGACTTTTTGCTCCCTCATAATTCTTCACGTACTGTTCCAATCTCAGTAAGTATGCCTAATTCTACTGGTTCATCATCATCTATTCCTTCTTCTTTATCTTCTTTACCTAGTTCCACTTCTACAATTCTTATCAAACATTCTACTAGAACTTCTAAACCACCCTCTTGGTTAAATGACTATGTTTATTCCTGCTAATCTTTTTCACCTTCAGGTTAGTACCCTACTTTTAATTCCATTTCTTATTCCCATTTACCAACCCATACACAATTATTTTTAATAGCCATTTCTCACATTTCTGAGCCTACCACTTATAAAGAAGCCAGTTTATATGTCAAATGGGTACAGGCAATGAAGGAAGAGATTCAAGCTTTAGAGTCAAACAATACATGGCCCTTAGTTCCTTTACCCCCTAAGAAGGTTGCTATTGGTTGTAAATGGGTGTATAAGGTCAAATATAAAGCTTCTGGTGAGGTGGAGAGATTCAAGGCTAGATTGGTTGCCAAGGGGTACACTCAACAACAAGGCATTGATTATGGAGAAACTTTTTCTCCTGTTGCTAAACTCACTACTGTTCGGTTGTTGCTGGCACTTGCTTCCATTCATGACTGGCCCTTATATCACATGGATGTTTACAATGCTTTCTTACAAGGTGATTTGCAAGAGGAAGTCTATATGTCCTTGCCTGAAGGTTTTTGCAACTAGGGGGAGAATTTACTGTGCAGGCTACAAAAATCTCTTTATGGTTTAAAATAGGCTTCCTGGCAATGGAATGTAAAGTTGACTAAGGCACTTTTAACAGCAGGTTTTTATCAAAGCAGACATGATTACTCTCTGTTCATTAAGCAAATTGGGAGTAAAATTGTTGTCATATTAGTTTATGTAGATGACTTGTTGATTTCGGGTAATGATAATGATCTAATTGAGGATTTAAAGGGTGTTCTTCATCACAGCTTTAAGATGAAGGATTTGGGAGAATTGAAGTATTTTCTTGGTTTATAGATATTGTGATCCAAGAAAGGTATAATGTTGAATCAAAGGAAGTACGCCCTAGAATTAATCAAAGACACAAGAGTAAAAGGAGCAAAACCTACCATAACACCTTTGGAGCAGAATATAAAATTAACCTCTACTGAATTTGATAAAAGTCTGGACCTTGATGAAGACTTGGTTGATAAAACTACATTCCAAAGGTTAATAGGAAGGTTAATATACTTAATACATACGAGGCTTGATATTACATATTTAGTTCAGTTGCTAAGCCAATTTATGCACTAACCAAAAAAAAGTCACTTGGAAGCTACTTTAAGGGTTGTTAGATATATTAAGAAGAATCCAGGGCAGGGTATACTATTAGATGCTTCGAGTTCCTGTGAATTAACAGCCTTTTGTTATTCTGATTGGGCAGCTTGCCCTATGAGCAGAAGATCTGTTACTGGTTTTTGTGTTAAGCTAGGGAACTCACTCATTTCCTGGAAATCGAAAAAACAGAATACTGTGGCAAGATCCTCTGCAGAAGCCGAATGCAGGAGCATGGCTACAACCTGTGCAGAACTTGTATGGTTAAATGGTTTGCTGTTAAAACTTAGGATTAAAAGAGAGCAACTTGTCAAGCTCTACTGTGACAGCAAGCAGCATTACAGATAGCTTTAAATCTAGTCTATCATGAGTGAACCAAACACATTGAGATAGACTGTCACTTTGTTCGTGAGAAGATTCAAAAAGGGTTCTTATTAGCAGAACATGTCTCCACTAAAGAGCAATTGGCTGATGTGATGACCAAAGCATTAGGGGTTGGGCAGCATGAACATCTAATGTGCAACTTGGGGGTAAAAGATGTTTTCTACCCACCAACTTGAGGGGGAGTGTTATTTTCCAAATTTGTTATTTCTGTTATATAGTTATTAGACAGTTAGTTTGTTAATTAGAGTAGCAGCTTGTATATAAACCTTTGTACCTTGTAAAATTATTTTAATGAATGATGGCATTCTTCTTTAAAGTTTTTCAACAAACTAGTATATCTCAAAGTACACAATTCCTTTTCTTTCACCGTTTCTTCCATATGAAACTACACTCAATAAGCTTTAATTACATATTTGATTCGACCCTTAACTCTTTATATACAATTTTTGGTGAATTTTCGAAGTTAATCCTTTGATTCTGTCCAAGCTGTTTCAATGAGAACATTTCCTTTCTGATGTTCTTTTGCACTAAACTCTATTCAATCACACATAATCAACACTTATAATTAAACATAACATTTTTATCATGATTAATCATATATATTAAAATTATAAACACTTTAACTTAATTGTTACTAAGTCTTTTAATACTTGTAGTACTTACCTCACTTGTAGATAATTTCTTCTCACACCTTAGCTTTCTCCTTTCCTTTTTCTTCAATTTGGTCCTTCTCCTTCTTCCCTTTTTCTTCAATTTCATACAAACACATATAAGCTTAAGACTAAAATTCAATACTTTTTCATGCTAGATTATGTAAATATACATGTATGTCATGAAAATTGAATCATCTCTTACCTTAGTTATTGAAATCCCATAATTCTAATTCAATCCCTATACTCTTTAACACTTCAAAAGGAACTCTACAAGAAAATTAAGGTGTCTACTAGCTTCCTCTATGCCTTTCTTAAGGAAATTTGAAAGAAAATGAAGGATTTTGAAGCTTGGAGGGCTTAACATGGTGAAGGGACTAAATTGAAATAAAAAGAAAAGTTGAATACTTAGAGCATGGACATGGACTGTTGGACTTTTAAAGAGAAGATGATATTTTTATCTTTTAATTGATTTTTCATCTCTAAAATTTTCTAGAGTTCTCCACTAAAATACCTCTCTTTAATAAAAATGGTAAAATTGCACTTTTAGTCCCTGGGCCATCCAACTTTACACTTTGGCACAAAACATTGCCTCCAAAAATATCTTCCATCTAATTACTCTTTTGCCCCTTTTTAATCACTATAATTCCCATAATGACTTATAATTCATTTTGGGCTAAATTTTTATTTAGGCCTTCTTTCTTTCTCATCATTACTAATTTAACCCTTAAATCTTTTCTAATCTTCTTATTTTAGCTACATGATGAGTAAAAGAACATGCCTTAGATCCAACTCGATCCGACGGTTTCTGCTAGAGATCTAAGAGAAAGATGTTTAAATTTTGATTCGTAGTTTCCCGATGTTCAAACGTGTTTCATAAAAAAACTGAATTGAAGAAAAATGGGAGAATAAGAGTTTTCAATTGATATAGGCAGTGTGAACAGAAAAGATCATACAATTACGATTTTAACAACTCAATGATTTAAATGAAAACTTTCAAATAGTTTAGTGTTCATTTTGTAACTTTTTTCTAAATTGAGTGACTAAAATATAAGTTTAGTAATAATTTAGTGATTTTGAGTGTAATTTACCTTATCTTTACTATCATTGGCTTGCCAAAAAGTCAAATGTGAAAAGTTTAGGGCTTATTCTACTCCAATCATTATGCAGGGGAAAATGGTGATGTTTACAGTTAAAATACGGTCATTTTCGTTGTTCTCTGTCTCTATCTTAGGCAAGTAAAGATAGATTATATTAAAATCAAATTTAATCCTGGAATAATTTTATTTCTTATAAAAAAAAAATGTAATTTGTCGTTTCTTTGGTCTTCTTTTAGGAGGGATATACCATTGCTGGGAATCATCCTTTTGCTTTTTCGAAAGTGAAGAGATTCTTTGATGCATTGGACTACCTGGGACTTATCAATTTTGTGCAACTTATTTTTTTTAATTATAATAATAAGAATAAAGTCCTAACAATAAAAATTATTTAAATTCATATTACATTTGAAATGATGTACACCCGTAATATCATATGGATATTATACCTTCAAAGTTAAAAATAAATTTGTTAGTATTTTGAATTATGTCCATAAATAAATATCCATATATCTTATCTTTATTTAAATTTTTAATATATTCATAAAAGAAATCATAAAATCTAACACGTACACACAAAACAGTTTTCACATTAACTTCTTATTGTCGGCATTTTCTTTTTCAGAATGATTTAAGACCTTGGAGATGTGATTTGGTCAACTTTTTCGGCTTCAACTTTTTCAATTTCATTACAACCAACAAATTTAGTAGAAACCGGCAAATTTTTCACACATCATACTGACAAACATCTCAAGATGAATGTGAAATCTACGAATCTCTGTTATTGAGTCGTGAAATGAACATCCTATTCACATACTGAAACATTTTTCACACAGTTTCAGTCAGAAGCAGACAATGGTGAATGTGTTACCATCATGCAATGCAAGCGACAATGAGATCGTGATGTTGAGGTCAGAGTAGCACTGATTCCATTGGTTTCCTCTTCCTTCCAAGTACTGAAGCTCTTTGAAGCCTGACCACCCATCCTCCTCTTCTGAAAGGCCGCCATTGAAGATCGAGCTGCTTCCTACACTCCACTCAAGATGCATAAACATCTAAAGGAAAGAGCTTTAAACAAATAAGAGGACCCTCACTATTGGCCGTGTTCTGCTGATACAAAAAAGAAAATGATTTGGCAGTAACACGCAAACACAACTTTTTTTGCGATCAAATATATAAATCAGCAAGACATTAAAATCACATGTTGAATAATATTGGGATAGATCCGCGTAAACAACGAAATAGAGAAAATTGAAGACAAACATTTTACTTGAAAAATCACGGACAAAGAAATCAATAAACAACTGAGAGGAAAAATACGGACACACCCCACAGATAACAATCATTCCCCTACTCCAACTACACATACTTATGTCAGGATTAGTAACCATTTTTTGCTTTGAATAAAGTGGAACAGACTTTCATTGAGAAATAAAATCAAACCTATAACCACTATGCTATATACAGAACTTTTGAGAGCTACTTAGAGGAAAATTTGTACTTTTGATTGAAACAGTCAGGAGGGACGCTTATGGATGTGGCTTGCCTTCTTGAGCAAAAGCCACAATGGCAACCCTACTTTTACTCCTTGTTGAACTTAAGAACCAAACATCAGATCGTTAAAGAAAACATGGGATGAGGAGAAAAGTCATTTAACAAAAACTTACGGGTTTTGTTCCGGAACTGCTCCATCGGCTGCTTTATGAAAAACAACTGGAACAAACGAAAATTTCAATATGCCGGGATTTGGGAATTTTTAAATCAACCTCTTCCACTGTTACAAAGTCATCGACATTGTAGTAATTTTCCGTTTCGTTTTGATTCTGGGAACAAGGAGATTGAATTGGAGAAAAGGAAGTTTGTGTGATAACTGAAGGGGAAGTGGACGGGACCGTGACCTCTTCTTAATGGGCCAATGCTGAGCTAGATTCAAGGTCAAAAGGGGCTGTGACAACTTGGGCCAGAGCCGTAGAAGGCCCATTTCTACCCAGCTTTGCTTTCTCGTTTACATTACTCACTGAGTTTTGGTGACACTCCCAACCCAACACGTACGTCAGGTAAATTGAGTTTACTTTTTCACGGCTCCGATATAGTGGTGATTGTTGAATTGAATCAATCAATCGAAAAGTTTTCGAGTTAATCGAATTAGTAAATCTTGTCTTATTATCGAGTGGAATAAAATTTGAGTAAAATTAAATCGTACATCTAGAAGCTAAACCCGCCCACTCATTAGTGGTGGTTCAAAACTCAGAGCAGAACAAAGCTTCTATCATTATTCATAAACTTAATATCCTCTAGTAATGGTTGAAGCCTCCAGGTTCCTTTTAGCCTCAATCAGAGCTTCCTTAACAATATGTAAAGAATAAAGCTTTTTATGTCCTGTTCTTCCATATCAAGCAATCGAAGGCCTAAATTAGAACCCAACCATACAACTCTCGCAGAAATGACTGCATGAGAATTGCAAAGCCTACATAGCCCTCCATTCTTTTCCTAATTTCCTCTTTACATGGTAAATCTTCTTAGGATAAGAATGATTTTGTATGGGACCTTAAAACTCCACAGCATTTACCAGTCTGAAGCTTTCCAGTCGCTGCTCAGTGTTTGCTAAATCACATTTATGTAGCACTTCATAGCCGGATTTGACTGAATATTCGCCATTATTAGTATAGCTCCACACCCTTTTGTCCACTCCTTCAAATACGTATAACAATTTTTGACGAAGAGCGTTCAACACCTCATTGTTTGGGCATGAAAGAAGACGATAAATATCCCACTCCCCTCCTCTGCTGATCATCAAATCCTTTACATTGGCACATGTCTCTAATTCAAGATCTTATGACCAATTGATCACCACTCATAATTTGCCAATTAAATCCTTTCTAACAAAGTTCTCTTCCAAATCCACCAAACATTGTTGAAACAGTTCTTCTTGCAGTATTTCTTAATTGAAGTGTTCTGAATAATCCAATTATCTCTTTTATAAAGTACTCTCCAAGCTTGTTTACGACTGGCCTTGATCCCATGAATTTGGTTTAAGTTCCTCAACTTTCATCAGCACGCAAGACAACCTGTTGTGGCAGACGAGAAAGAGATCCCCTTCTCGTTTTCCCCGTTTAGGTAAGAAAAGTCTTGATTGATCTCCATTAACCTGAAGCCGATAGCTTACTGCGTTGATACATGTATAAATCATATTGACCCTCTTTCACTAAACCCAGATGCACAAACGTCTTCTCTTATGAAATCCCAACTTAACTTTGTTCATGCCCAACGTCAGTCCTCCCAAAATGCTTCCACCTTTCCTCTCTTTCCAGATGGTATTGAGAATTTCAAAACCAACAATAACATTATCTTGTAATTGCATGTCTCCCAAGAATGCATTTTGGAAAGGCGATATCAACTCTTTCATGATTGGCTTCAATCTACTGACTACAACTTAGCTTATAAATTGTTGAACATAGGCTGATAGGTCTTAGCTCATTTGCCTTCTCCGCATGTTCTTTCTTTATTTTATTTTATTTTTATTTTTTTTTTGGGAATTAAAATGATAAAAGTTCTAACTTCTGTAGCTCAGTAAGTTTCCTAAAACTAAGAGAGAACTCAAATATTCATGCATGTCGCTAACCCAGTCCATATTCAAATTACAATATATCCCTTGAAAATGATTAACCAAATACTCCTTAATATCCTCATGTTAATCAATATACACCCCTTATTCATCTTTTATCTTATTGATATGTTTTCTATTCCTTCTTCTTAGAGTGGTGGTATGAAAAATTTTGGTATTACGCTCACCTTCGATAATTCAGTCCTGTCTCTATTTTTGATGCGAAAATACATGCTCTTGATCGTATAGCTTCTCTAGTTCCAATCTTAACTCTTTTTCCTTCCGAATTATCCCATACTGGCCAGTCCTGCTTTGCAAATAACATAACTGAGACATAAGCAACTTCTTCCTCACCTTTAAATTGCCAAAGGATGATCTATTTCAGGTTTTAAGGGCTTCACAAATATTTTTCAATTTAGACAAAAGATGGAGTAACTTTGATATCAATTTCCCATGCCTTCCTTACAACCTCTTTGAAATTCCGATGAGCAATAAGGCCTCTTCACGAAAGATAAATCTTTTTTCTAATTCGATAATCATTATACCATGATGTGAATATCGAATTAATAATGTGGAGGTTAATAACCTGGTAATCATGAAATAGGGACAGCCAAGCTGAATCGCAAAAGCATCTGCCTAGCCTTCCCATATTTCTTCAAGTCCCTCTCTTTTGTTGTGCCATGTAAACTTTTGACCACTTGGTTCCAGTTCCATTAAACTGCAAACTTCCAAGCATTCCCTAAACTTTATGCTACCTTCCAATTCATGAAACGAGGGGGAATATTTATCCGATGAATTTAAAACTTGATTAAAGTCCCCAATTAAAGCCCATCTTTCATTATTAATTAGTAATTTTTTAAAGATCTTTAATCTAATTCCCACACTCCTCTCTTGTGTAATTCAAAGGCTCCACAGCAACAGGATAACCAAATTTTTTTAGAATCACCCAAGTACACCAAAAGATTCATGAACATCCAACTATTCCACATAATAAAAACACCCCTGCTCCTCCCATCAGTCGGTACACGCACACGCATTTGCCCCTTTTTTTTTTTTTGAGTATACTGGTATGATGTATCTGTTCATATTTTTTTAACTCTTTGACAACGCACACAAACCTTGCACACACAGGCGCAAATGAACCCAAACCCCTAGTGTTCCAACTCAGCATCTTCATGGCTTATTTGGGGTTGTTGCGTGCCAATCCTCCTAAACCATAATTGCTAGATTTTAAGGTTAGATTATGGGAAGGACTAGATTATAAAGTTAATTTAGTTTGTTTGTTAACTTTATTACATTGGAGACCAATTTGGATAAATGTAAAACCTGTCATGAAATTATATTAGGAATAAAAAGTATGAGATCCCTAATGAGAATATATGAAATCGAATTTTAATCTGAAGATAAGAATTGAGAGACATACTTGTCCCAAGTTTAGGAACTAAATTGAATAAAATGCAAAATATGCGTGGCTTTGTATTTTGATGTGGATTGAATGAAATCTGATTTTTTTCTTAGTTATTGAATTATCAATCATAACGAATGACGACTTCGAGCCATCGAGAAAGGAAAAAAAAAAGTGAAAATTATCGACAAATGGCGCGAGATTTATTATTTGAGACCAACTTTCCACTCATCTTTCAATTTTGTTCCCAAATTTCTTTGTTACTTATCTATTGTTTATGAATCTGACTTTTCTTTATTTACCTTATATCTTGTAATTCAAACATTCCAGCTGAGGCTCAAAAGGTATTCGGCAATCCCCTCTTTTCATCTCGGCTAAATCCTCCATCAAGCCCAACGCATCTTTTTGATTTTAATTCAAGGCTAACTTGCGGTGATAAACAGATTTGGAGTGGGCTAATCCAGCAATAAAAAAACTCAATTAATCATAAGATCCATCCTTATTTTCCTTTGTTATTTTACTTGGAACTATTGGTTTTGTTATTCAATTCTGACTTGGCTTAATACACATCCGAACTTCATCAGCTCAAAGCCAAAGTTTTCATAAATAGATTTTCTTAAATTCTTAGAATATAAGGGATTGAGTTAGGTTGGGTTGCAATCCAATTTTTCCTTTAAAACTTACCAACTCAAGTCTTGTTTACATTAGGCCCATGTCAGGTACATAATAATATAAAACCGAAATGAGAATGAATCAACTTTTAATTCATTTTTTTTTGTATTGTTTAAAATTTTAAAAATTCATTCGTATCGCAATTCATATATATGCTACATAAATAAAATTATTAATATTTTGTTTATTTTTTAATGATTTCATAAACAACATAAATTTAAATAATTAAATAAAATAATAAAATATTTTTTAAAAGTGATTATGGAAAAAAAAAAAAATCAAAGTTGGATGATAAAATTGAAAGGTCACATCTGAAATGAGTCATTAGCTGACGTAGGTGATTGTCTCCATTTTTGTTAACTAAAAGAAGTTGGGGTTGCAATCTTCTTTGCCACCCCAAATCTAAAATGTCATAAAATCCCCCACTAATTTTCTACTTTCCACATAAAGTTTTCATATCAAAACCCATTCCAATGACCCTACAAACATTTATTCTTTTATTATGGAAATTTCTAAAAAGCCAAGATCCCCCACATTTAAATATCTTTATAAAAAAAAATAAACTAAGTCACTGAATATGTTTATAAAATATAAATTTTATGTTGTATAATTAAAATTAAATAAATATCATTTTTAATAATAAATCATAATTTAAATTATATTCCAACAATAATAATATGTCGGGCCATACAAGTCATAAAATGGGTTAGACTTTCAAAGGCACGTAGAATCATGAACTATTTTTTGATATATATTATGTTATTAGAAATAATTTAAAACCGATTTTTTTTTAATTAGTTTTTAGGAGTTCATATTTATTTTGGACTTTAGCATATTGAAAACTTTTGAAAGATCTTGTTTCGTACGTGAAAATGATATTATTTTACAATAAATAATTATTGAGTGTATCGATCGGTAATTCAAAATTTGCGATGCAAAGCCGAGAGTAAATATTAAAAAGATAGAGGAAATTTACCCAACAGTAAATATTATTAAAAAATTTGTAAGAAAATAGAGAAAATTGACAAAAACAATAAAAAAAAGAAACTAGTTTGGAAAGTTGATGGGCATTCTGCTATGCATGTTATTTCGGTTGCTGATAACTTTTTGCAGCAATGGGAAGTGGCTCAATCTGTGTTTGTGAGGACATATGTCTCCGAGGATTCGATGGTTCACTCGGCTGTGCATGTATCTATTGATATTGTAGTTTTCCTTTTATCTTCCAAAAGAGAGAGATACATAAGACGAGTGTACGTAATAAACCTAATAACTGGAGTTTAATTTATCTCCTCCATCTCCTTTCTCTATTTGGATTCTCTCAAATCATTTCCCTAAAAAACTTGGAAAAATAAAATAAAATTTCAAAATACAGTCAGATGACTATGGAAATTAAAATCAAATCTAGAATATCCTAAGGATATCATTGATAAAGAAATCGCAACCTAGATTGCCCAGCAATCATGCAACCATCCCCACTTGTATCTAGAATAATAATATTTATATAAAGCCAAAATATATTTAAATCTATCATATTCAAAAATGGACCCAATTCTCTACGTGTTCATCTTCCTCATCAATTACCCAATGCCTTGCCATTTACATGACACTTCATTCCCAAGGAAACACAATGCAACCACAACTTTTTTTTGTACTATTTTCTACACCAACCTTCAACAATAATGCTTCAATAATCTATTTTATATATATATATATATATAATTCCTTTTCGATAATCCAAATTTACTCACCAAATATAATATAGTATTTCTTTTTTTGTGTGTGATCAGCTTATATCGATTACAGCCTTAGGGGTAAATTATTATTTTTTAAAATAAACCAAGTCGCTGAATTGTTTTTTTTATTTGAAATCAAAATTAAAATTTATATCTAAAAAACTTAACTTTTTTCTCTTTATCAAAATAAATAAAATATATCAAAATAAATCTCATAAGATTCACATGATTTTGATTTTATAGACGAATTACTTGACTACTTGTACATTAAGGAACATACTCTCTCTCGAATAAAAACAAATGTATCAGTTTATCTTATTCAGAAGTTTCTCAAACTAAGCTTGTATATTGATTGTATGAATCGGGTCATTGCCATTTTTTTTTATATGTTCGTATTAATATGAATGAAATATAAAATATGACAGTTAAATTATTAAAATATTAATCATATAAAAATATTTTATTTTATACAATGTAAATCGATCTTTCTCTTTATATATAATAATTAATAAAATTAAAATAAATTACTTATTATATATAAATAGTGAAATGTCCATATGAAGCAAACGTGTCTCCGACTTCTCTTTTTAAAGGGTTAATTTATGAAAAAAAAAAAAAATTTAACTCTTTTGTCTTTATATAAAGATATTAATTTTTATAAAAAAATAAGGTGATTTAAAAAATATCTATACTATTAATAAATTCTTATTGAGTTGGTGTTATCCTCAATTGAGTCATCAATTCGGTTAAAAAGTTACTAAAATATATTTTCATAATTAAAAATTATATTGTTCAAGAATATTTTAATTTTTTTCACCTTAAAAAATCAATAAAAATATGTATATTATGATATTTGAACCCTCATCAATTACATTAGTAACACCTGCTAAAATTTTATTATTAATATTTTTATATATTTTAATTTTATTATGCACATTTTATATTTAAATATTTATATTAATATTAATTAAAATTAATTTGAACATTGTATTAACTAAACCTATTCATAAAATATATACATTTACTATATAAGAAATAATAGATTTATTTATTTTATTTTTATTTTAATAATATATATTTTATATGTTATTATTAATTAATTTAAATTATACGTATTATTTTTTATTATATGTTATTTTTAATCAAATATTTATATTTTAATTTTGTAATTTTTATGCATAGAATATTTAATATAATGTAAAGGAATTGGATACAACGAAGAGCATCTTTAAAGGAAGGATACGAAAATAAAAGGAATAAAAAAAATTGAAGTGTGTAATTAATGGGAACAATGCACATTCCATGTCCAACAAATGGCGAACACTACCCCCATCAACGGCAAAATTGGTAAAAACGTTTGAAACTGTGCATCGTCCAAACGAAGGATGAAATGGACTTTCATTTCTTAAAAGCTGTTTTTCCACAAATTTAGATTTATTCAAGTAAAATTAAAATAGGGTAAACTACAAAAATAGTCACTTTTGTTTACATCAGGTTACATTTTAATCACTTATGTTTGAAATGTTACGTTTTAGTCACTTATGTTATTCTTTTGTTACGAAATGATCACTCTGCCGTTAAGTTCCGTTCTCTCCCTAACAGCAATCCTACATGACAGTCCAAATAGATTTTAAGTGCCAACTTGAATTTCCAAATGGGATGAGAATATATTTTTGATTAAATAAATTTAATTAATTAAAATTTTTAAACCTAAATCTTAGCTGAAAAAACCTTAAACTCATTTTCATACACCTGTCTTCTTCATCTTCATCTTCTTTCCTTTTGATTTCAACATCTTTAATTACAAATCTGTCTCAAAACTTGAATCTTTGAAACCCATTAACCCAAAAAAACTTAACGGGAAGAAGATATTGGAATCAAATATATTGAATATTTGAATCTTTGGGTTAATGGGTTTTAAAGATTCAAGCTTTGAGACAGATTTGTAACGAATGATATCGGAATCAAAAGGGAAGAAGATGGAGAATAGAGGTGTGTGGAAATGGGTTTAGAGTTTTTTCAGTTAAAGTTTAAGGTTTGAAAATTTCAATTAATTAAATTTATTTAATTAAATATTTATTCTCATTCCATTTGGAAATCCAAGTTGGCACTTAAAATTTAGTTGGACTACCACATAGGATTACCGTTAGGGAGATAACAGAACTTAGCGGCACAGTGATCATTTCGTAATAAAATACTAACACAAGTGATTAAAATGTAACATTTCAAACATAAATAATTAAAATGTAATTTGAGACAAACAAAAGTGACTATTTTTATAGTTTACCCTTTAAAATATATAGATATTAACGTAAAAATATTTTTTAATAGTAAAATGGATTCTAGGATTGGCTTCACTTGGGTTTGAAATGAGAGTGGATAAATGAAATTCAAAAATTGGAATCATACGTCATTTTACTATTATTTGATTGAGTAAAAATTTATAACGCAAGTAGACGTTGATTAAGTAATAAAGTACTAAAATGATATTATTCTTACGAGGATTAGTTTTTAAGCTGTTTTAAATTAAAATAATGAAAATATTTAAGTTTCTCAATCAATTTTAAAGATTTAGAACTCTAACTTTAACTTTACCTAATCTAATTGACCAATTATTTCTCATTCAATTATTCAATCTATGTAATTACTAACCTAAAATTAAATGGCCTTAGCTAGGCTCTTTCAGTATCTAACTAAGTTAATCCTTCTTTTTCACTAGCTGTATCCTATGCTAGGCTAGTTGGGTAAGGTTACTAAGAATAAATTTATTGGGTTGATTAGAGCATCAGATATATTCCTATCTATTCGTAAATTAACTCGTTCATCGGTGTTACTAAAGTTAATCCTAATATATTCAGTCTAGATCTAAACATTAATTCTCTCTTTCAAGACAAATCAATATTATCAATTTAATACACCTTGGTGATCAAGCTAAAAGATTAAATAAGCACAAACTGAACAAATAATTATCAAAGATCGAAACAAAAATTAATTAATTAATTAATTAATTAAAAAATAAAATTCATTATTATTCCAAGAATATAGAATTTAGTTCATATTGCATTGAAAAATCACGCATACACAAAAAAAAAAGAAAAAAAGATTCAAAACAAACTTGCATCAATAAAAAGTAAAAAAATAATCTAGAGAAAAATAATTACAGAATTTACGTTGAGCACTCCAAATCTCTTTTTCTTCGGGTCTTTGCAAACTTGAAATTCTCTTTGTTGCGAAAGAGTTGTTCTTTAACCTTCAAGTGATTTTTTTTTTTCTTTTTTTTCTTCTTTAATCTCCTAACCCTTGTTTTTAAGGTTCCTTATTGCATCACTTTACCAAACATAAAAATTGTTGTAGAGCAGATTGTTTGCTGTCAATTTTCTTTTTTTTTTCATCCGAAACCTACAATAAAAAAAATAGCAAGTGAATCTGCATAACACTGATAAAGAAAAAGTAAAATTTAAAATATATATATATATAATTAATCCGAAGAATTATAAAATGTAACAAAAACTAATTTAAAAGCAAAAGTTACTTTCTAAAATATTACAAAAATTATAACCCTAAATATGAAATTTATCATTATTCAATGTATAGATTAATCTATGAAAAATTAGAAAAAAAAAATTAATAAATCTTTGTGAATTTGAAATTCAAATCAATATTAAATCTCTTTTGTAAAAATAAATAACTTTGTGCAATAAAATAAAAAAAGATTTTGTGCAGGGAATGATGTTTGACTGCCACAGACCTTTATTTAATAACTATTAACTTATAATTCAAAACCAAATTCTTTGAATTATTGTTTTTTTTCCTTGAAAAAAAGACTAAAATAAGAAAGATCTAGAGATTCTCAATTGGAAGACAATTTTTTGCATGTGGATCACATGATCCTAAACGGTCGGTTCCACCATATCCGCTTGAAACCTTTTGTTTTTAGGTAATTATTAAATATACTATTGGAGTTTTACAAATAAATGTGAATTGAGAATGTGATAATGTTTATTGATTTATATATTTATTTTTTAATATATCTTATAGACCCTTAACCGAAACTTTTTATATGAATTAATATTTTTTTTATCCATCTATTTTTTTAGGATATTTTATTTATTTAGTCTTAAATTACAAAAAAGTAAAAAAAATTATACCATTCATTAAATTTCGTATGTTGATTTGATAATTAGAGTGTTCACCGCTTCCAATGTGACTTGAATTCGAACCATATTAATCGCGTTATTATTAAGATTCTGTACCCTTCTTGTAATTATTTAGTGCAGCAAAGTTTCTGTTTTTTAAGTTTAAAAACTAGAAATTTGTTTTTATTTAATATTTAAAAAATAAAAAAATTGTAAAATTAAAAAACTTAATTATCATTATAATATTCCTTAAATAATTAAATAAAGTCAAACAGCTAACAAGATCTTCGTGAAACAACTATCCAAGTTCTTATAACAAATTAATTTATTTGATACAGTTTGACTCTCTAATTCATGATTTATCGAAAAATATAAAATTAAATTTTGAAACCACTCAGCAATTATGACGAAGCTCTACCTTGTAACCTTGCTAGGAGAATAGACTTACCAAAACACTACATCAGATGAGGTAGGCTTACACTATCACCAAAAGATATTTAGAAAATAGTTTTTATCAACACTCGTTAATCTATCATCTCTCTAACCTAATGAATGCATCATCTAATTCTCTCAAGTCGACTCAAACTGTACCTCTGAGCTAACATTTGCTACTTTACGTACTATAATTATAAGAAAGAGTGTTTCATGATTGAGATCCACACCAAATCAATCGTACTGTTATAAATACATTTTTCAAAAAAGCAAGAAGAGAGAACGAATAAGAGACTCAAGATCGTCCATAGTTTCACCACTTTGCTCAAACACGTCCTCAACATTATAAAAGTGTGAACCACCTTCTATAGTGGTTCATTGCACCTTCTACAATGTAAACCACATTCATCTTAGTTGCTTTCTTCACTCCTTACAATGTAAGCCACCGTTTTGTATTGTTCAAACACTTTATATAACTTCATTGATATAACAAAAATTATTATTTTTATTTGTAATTCAACATCAAACAAAAGATTTTATCTGCAAAATAATAATGACAGTTTTCTAAATAGTAAGTATTAACCGAAAACTATAAACGATTATAGGAGTAGTGCCATGAATAGTGCCAACTACAAGTGGAACTACAAAGGAACAAATATGGACATGACGCAATTGCTTACGTAGTTCAATTTTCCTATGTCTGTAAGGTCTCGTCTAGAGAAATGATCCACTACTTTTAATCTAGTACAAATAGTGATTTAAGTCCTCTCACACATCGATATAGCAACCTCACTTTTGCACCTAAATTCTAGAACTCTCTGCACTAGATTTCTTCCCTGAAAAATTAATTTGTAAAACCAAGTGACTCACTTGTTTTATTTACAAAAGTACACACTGAAAAAAATTTCTTACTAAACAAAATAATTGCCAACTCTCCTAATATTCATACTAAGCAAACCTATAATATATAAGAGTTTTAAGGCTTGCTAAGGTACTTATGAATTACAATTAAGATCCCAAAAAATAGCCTCATAAAAAAGGATTTTGCAAATATCCTCAAAAAATTTAAAATAAATTAAAGATATCCAAAATATATGTTCGAGTTAGTCAAGCCAATCTCACAATTTAGAGGATCTAATTTGCTTGATCCAGATCAACCCAAACTTCAAATACTTGATGCCCCACAAGATGAATATTTAAATATGGGTCAGCACATTCCTATAATATCATCTAAGTCATGATCCAACTATTTTAGTTCAAAATATTGTCAACTTCAAATAAGGTAAGGTATAATTTATGAATAGTACCAAGTGCAATGTAACTACTCGTATCACTATTCTCATAATAGTTTCAATGCAACTACCTCTTTCGATGTTAAACAAGGCTTTCATAAATAGAACACGAATCCAATTTCACAAAAAAAACTTTAATTCATTATGATTTGCCCAAATCTCCTCAAATTAATTATCTTTAATAAAAGGATACAAAGAATTGAGATAAATTTTCATAAATTCAACCCAAATCTTCTTGAATTGCATATCTCAGTATATAATATAAGTAGATCAAATTAGGATCCTTCAAAAGTAATCATACTTGATCCAATCTCTTCTTCAATTATAGTCACATATTAGCAGCACAATATCCTCAAAAGATACAAGAAAATAACAAGATACTATTGTAATTGCTCTCAAAACTTCCTCAACATTAACTATATTAAAATTTAGTCTTATTTGATTTTTTTTAGGTTTAAATCATAAAATGATATTTAAATTATACTCATTTTTTCAAGTTGATACATTTTTTTTTTTGTCACAATTGTACTTAAACTATGTTCTGTTACTCAAATTACCCTAATTTGTTAAAATATCTCTTAGTCAAACATTTTGTGACAATAAGTAATTTTTAACTAAAAAAAATTCTCAAAAAATTAAAAGTGAGTATTTGGCACACTACAGTACACTATTTTAACTGCACAAGTAAAGTCATAAAATTACCATGTGTTTCATTCCTTTTATATATATATATTTAAAATTTTTACTATTCCCTATATAAACTTATCAACTCAACCATATTTGTGAAACTTTTAAACCTCATTGGAAATGTACTAAATATTTCCTCATAAGTAAAATTTTACTTCCTTCAACTTTTTTTTTTTTTTTTTTTTTTTTTTAAATTATAAACATATCTATCAAAGAACTCTGAGAGAAAATTTAAGAAATTGTCAAAAAATTCATTTAAACTCAATTTTCAGCGACAATCTAGATTCTAACTAGTTTTTTTTTTTTTTTTTTCCCTTTTTAATTTATTTAACAAGACATATGTAACACTTTTA
This sequence comes from Kokia cookei, assembly GCA_039519145.1. NCBI lineage: Eukaryota > Viridiplantae > Streptophyta > Magnoliopsida > Malvales > Malvaceae > Kokia > Kokia cookei. The sequence goes on from CM076903.1 coordinate 59,043,158, forward strand.
ACTTGCTTGTGAAATAACTCCGTGGTGTATGAGATAAATTTTTTTAATTAAATTAAAACTTTTCATTTTTTTACACTCTCTCCCTACCTACTATTCTTTATTGTCTTCTAATGCACCTTTTTTTTAACTATTAGAGCTTTTTTTAGCAATCCGCTTAAAGTTTTTTTCTACTCAGCTTCTTTGTATTTGAATTTCATGATTTATCTATGATCTTTTTCCATTATAGAAGTTCACACAATATTAACGATTTTATGCAAAATATAAATAAAAAATGAAAAAAAGTTAATTTTAGGAAAAATATTTCATAGATTTTGAATAGGGGTGAGAATGGAATCAAAATCGGGGTTTGTCACTAAAAAAATGGGTTTGAATGAGTTTTTTGACGAGTTCTTAAATTTTTCGTCACTAAAGTTCTTGAATAAGAACAAAATAGATGAATATGCTTATAAGTCTTAAGGTAATAATATTTAACCTTTTTTGGATTTTTTTAGTTAAAAATTATCACATGTCACAAAAAGATTAACTAAGAGAATTTTTTAATAGTTGGGGTAATTTGGACAACAATGTATAATTTAGATACAATTTTAAGTAACGAATTATAGTTCAAGTACCACTTGTATCCAAAAAAACTTAGGTACGAACTTGAGAAAATGAATATAATTCAAGTTACATTTTGTTGTTTAAATCTTTTTTTTAATAGCACACGAATTAAAGCAATCAATTTAATAATAAAATAATTAATTTTCATCAGTTCTTATAATAGAGAGATTTGTCATGTACTTTCACCCTATATCCGATATGGCTTATGTCATATTTTATCCTCCAAATTATAATTGTTCTCACTTTGTCATCTAATCTTTTTTTTTTTCACATTTTGGTATTTTAAACTATCATTTTGTAATACTTTTTAATCCAAAAAGGTTAATGGTGTTAAAAACAATATGTGGCACACCCAACCAATGAGAATGCATCATGTGGTGTTCCTTTATAAATGACAATTAATGATGTGCCATCTATTGACAAAATATAAATTCAATAAATCAAAAAATTATAAAAAGTTTAAATTTAAAATTTTCAAAAAATATAATACATAAGTTATATAAATTAAAAATTTATAAAAACATTACACAAAAAAATAAAAAATTCAAAACTATTATCAAATTAAAAAAATCAAAATTCTTTTAAAATATATTGATCGTATAAAATAAAAAAATTGAAAAAAAAAAAAAACGGTTGGAAGTAAAATGAGCAGTGTTAGTTGTCCCATAAAAGTCTCTCTCCCTATATTTATTGGTATTTCCGTTAACATGACTCTTCCCTCCAACCCAAGCCTATTCCCTGCTTGCTTCCGCTTCCCAATTCTTCCTTTTCACTTTCCATTTTCTAAACATTCTCAACCTTCACACCCCATTTCTTCTCCTTCTTTTTCTTAATTAACCTCCAATTTCCTCTTCTTTGTACATAGAACTCCGGTTCTGAGGAAAAAAAAACTTGAAAAGAGAGATGGGTTTTTCCAAGGAAGAGAAATCAAGAAGAATTATGAGAGGTTTCAAAACAGTGTTCTTCTTGGTAACAATGGTGATCTCATTTCTTGTATTTTCTGCACCTGTTTTTCTTGTTATTGCTGATACGATTTTACCTTATGCTTTGCTTTCTGCTTCCCTGTCTCCTCCTTCACTCCAAACCCTATATTCCCATTTCACTAACTATGATTTCAGATATTCTCTCATAGATATCCCTCTCATCTCCATCATCAGATCAGCTATTATAATTTGTAAGTGAATACCCCCAGCCCAGAAACTATCTTCTTTTTTATTCCTCAGGCGAACTTAACTTTGGTGTGATTGGTTTTAAATTGGGTGGTGTAGGTGTTTATAGTTTTTGTGATGGGCCTAAACTTTCCAGAGGACCATTCCTTGGAACGACAGTGATATGTTGTGTTTCATCTTTGATGTTTGTTTCGGTAAAGGCTTCATATGTGTTGGGTTGGAGTATTGGTAGAGAAGGGTCAGCCATGAAAACTGCTCTTTTCATTTGTTCACTGGCTCTGGCAATTGCGCATATAATTGTGGCTTATAGAACAAGTTGCAGAGAAAGAAGAAAACTCCTTGTCTACAAAATTGACATTGAAGCAGTACGTTCCCCTTCCCCCCCCTCTCTTTGTAATTCCAGAACCTTAATCAATTTACCATCTTTATCTTTTATTCTAGAAATTTGAATATTGTTTGTGTACAGATTTCAGCTTGCAAGAGGTATCCAAAGATCCTCCCGGAAGAAAGAGTGAAGTAAATAGTGGTAACAAATGAACGTCACAAACCCCCTCTTTTGCCTCTCCCATCTTAGGTTTCAGGTAATTAAATTTACTTGCTACCCTTTTTTTCTCTGATTTTTTCAATAATAAATCAAACCCACCTTCATACTTCATTTGTATCAGATAACTGATTTTTTTTATTTTTATTTCTTGTTGCAGATTCCTGTAAAGAAGTTGGTTGTATAGAAATAGGTGATGATGATTGTGCAACCGGAAGACTATGATTTTGAGGATAAATCATAGCTCATACATCTAACCTTTTTCTTCTTCTTCATTTTCACTGTACATATAAAATGTTTTAAAGAGATCAAAGAAATCTAATTCAGCTCGTTGATTATCGAGTCAAGCTCGATATTTATTTATTAAATGAATGGATAAATATCAAAATTATACATGAATTATAGTTTAATTTATAATTGTATACATAAACTTTGATTTTGTTTAATTTTATACATGAAATTTTAATTTGATTTAAATTCTTATAAATTATTAACACAATTATTGATATAACATCATTTTATGTTTATATATCGCATACATAAATAATTATATTTATTCAATATAAAAATAAATTATGAATTTATTTATTTAAATGTCTATGATTAAATCAAAATTAAAGTTTCAAGTATATATTTGAACCATAATTAGAAATTTACATGTATAATTGAACCAAATTAAAGTTCATGTACACATTAAATTAAAATTATGTATAATTTTGAGATTTATCTCTTAAATGAACTAAGGTGTTGTTTGATAAATTAAAAATTAAAACTATAAACATTTTTAAATATATTAGTTTAGAATATAATTAGATTATTTGATAAAGTTAAAATTTAAAATTTTAAAAGTAGAATATTTTTTTAGTGAATTACAAACAAAGCGCGACTCAAATTTAGGTCACATCATGACCACTTTTGACCATCAAACTAATACACGGGATTCTTTAAAAGTAATATATTTAATGCATAATACAATTTTAAAGGAAATAAAAATAATTGAAAAACTTTTACATAACGTGATAAGTAATTTATTATCTATATCAATTTTTATATTTTTTAGGGATAAATTTCATTATTATACATGAACATTGATTTAATGTGTAATTATATATATGAACTTTAATTTGATGCAATTATACACGTGAATTTTTAATTATGGTTCACGTGTATACATGAAACTTTAATTTTGATTTAATCATACACATTTAAAGAAATAAAAATATCAATTTATTTTTATATTAGATAAATATAATTATCTATCTTTGCAATATATAAATATAAAATGATGTTATAACAATAATTGTGTTAATAATTTACAAGAATCAAATCAAATCAAATTTTTATATATAAAAATGTACAAAAACAAAATTTATTTATACAGTTACACATTGAATCATAGTTCATGTACTATTTTAATTGTTATCTCTATTTTTTTTTTTTTTAAAAAGTTATATCTTTTGTTTTTTCTTATCAAAAACTAAATCACTTAAAATATCCATTTCAATTGATTTAAATTTTCAATAGGTTAATAAATCATTCTTAAATTTGAATATTGTACTACTTGATTTAAAATTTCAAATTGCAAGCATATTTGACAGAGACGAATTCAGAGGCTAATAGGTGCCTTGGTACCTTAAAATTAAAAAACTTTTATTTAGTCATTTGAAATTTTTTAAAATTTTAAATTAGTAAAAATAAAATTACATTTTGATCTTTCTTAAAAATGATAAAATTTTGATTTAATATTTTAAAAATTATATTTTTACTATCATAAAAAATATAATTTAACTTCGACATCTTAAAAAATTTTTTAACTTCGCCCTTAATAATTAAATTGTTTTAATTTATAATGAGATAATGATATATTTGGTACTTAAATTTAAAAAAAAAAAAATCGATTTTGGTACATGAATTTTTTAACATTGTTTATCAATGTGTTAGTTAAAGGTGTTACTTTTTACTTGTCATGTTGGTACAATTGTATAGTGGCACGTTTCAGTTATGTCATACTTAAAAAAAATTGAACCAAGGGCCTGAGATTAAATATCCCTTTAAGTTTTTAATTTAAATAAAATAAAAAACCCAAAACAATAAAATATCCTTTTAAATAGATTTTTAATTAAATAAATTAAATTAACATATCCTTTTATTCTCTCGTCATTTCCCTTTTTCTTCTCTTCCTTCTTCTATAAAGAGACCTAACTGTCGTCCGGCCTCCGTTCAACCTAAGATTAGGATTGAAAGATTCGCCCTTTCTCTTCTTTCTAGTTCTCCAATTAGCTTTCTTGAAAAGCTTACTGAATCATCATGGAAATTCGGTCGTGACTTCTCGTCACCGCTTTCAATGTCTTTAACTACTTTTCGGATTTTTAGAATGATGCTTGAACCTCGAGAACATAGAAACGCGAAATGGGTCTTCGTTTTGATTTTATTCTCACCATTTTCTTTTTGTTTGGTTTTGTGTTCTAATGGATTGATGGGTTTTGTTTGTGATGTTAATTATATGGGTTTTGCATTATAATGATTTGATGGGTGTTGTTTGTGATGTTAATTTTCTGGGTTTTGCATTGTAGTGGATTGATGAGTTTTGTGATTTTTTTTTTTTTTTGCATTATAATGATTTGATGGGTGTTGTTTGTGATGTTAATTGTCCTAGAATTGGAGATTGTGAATGGCTAAAGAAATTGGTTTTGGGACTTGAGAATTAATAGCACTGGGCGATGTTATTAGAATTGGAGATAGTAATGCTCTTAAATTTCTTTTCAAAACAACTCAGAAATATCCTTCCCAAAGGGAATTCAAAAATGAAATTTAAATCAATTCATTGCAAAACGGTTGTTTATTACCAAGAAATGCCAAGAGTTGATGAAACTAAGGCTTGGATCAGTGGAAAAGAATATGAAAGATGAATTTGAAAAATTTTAAAAGAAAAAAAAAAAGAAATTGTTTTTTTAATTGGAAGAAGAAACACATTTTTTAGTTTCTAAAAGTAAAAAAAAAAAAAAAAAAGAAGAAGAAGTTAATTTTCATTTTTAAATTAATTTTAGTAAAAAATAATTAGTTTTGAAGATTAAAAGTGAAGATTTAAGAAATTGGTTATTTAATCTTAGGTCCCTGGTGCATGATTTAAAATAAAAAATTTAAAAAGTGCCATGTGGCACACTATGCTTGGGCCATGTGTCTAGATAAGTTTAAAATCAACACGATTAGTGAAAAATATTAAATCTATAAGTCATGTGGTTTCATTAACCGCGTTAATTTTAAACTTATCAAACATATAAGGATTAAAATATTCTTTTTAATAATAAAAGGCTAAAATAAGCTTTATGATATCGTACCGGTAAATTTTAACTATTAATTACTATATTATTTAAAATAAGAAGTTTGAATTAATAAAACTTAAATAATGTCATGTATGAGTTCTCTTTAAGATATTTTGATTTTAAGTTTTACCGTGTATAACTCCTGTCTAAATTTATTGGATTGAGTTTATTTTAATTCTAATTGATCGAGCATGTATTGTTTATGATTATATGTGTACTTGTCATATGTATTATTTATGATTTATATTTGTACTTATAATTATACCGGTAATTATACTTGTAAACACTTTCAAAAAAGAAAAAAAAAAATCATTGTGCTTTGTATTGAGCTTATTTTAATTCTAGTTATGATGTATTCTATTTTTAATTAGTAATACTTTGTATTAAATTTATTATAATTTTAGTTAATTAGATATATATTATTTATAATTTATATTTGTACTTGTATCTGTATTATATTTAAAGTGATTAATTGTACTGATGTTACGAGTCAACTCCACGTCAATTTAATTGTGAAATTATTAAAACATCTTTACTTTAAAGCCTAATTGATATTATTATAAGAGTATTTTTATCTTTTCATACTTTTATATAATCTTAAAATAAAACAATTGGAAAACATTATTTGGGAATAAAACATATGACCAACAAATAAACCGTATCACTCAACTAATAATTGATGTATTTTTTACTATAAAATATTTTCGTTCACCCTTATCATGTGTGTGATAAAATTTATTACAAATAATCATACTTGTAAACTCTTTAAAAACATAATTATGTTTTGTACTGAGTTTATTCTAATTTTAATTGATTGAATATATATTATTATATTTGTACTTGCCATTATATTAGTATCTATACTAATATTTGAACTCTTGATTGAGTTGGTATCACAGCTTAACGGATCACCAATTCAGTTAAGAAAATTACAAAAATACCTTTTCATGTATAAATAAATTATATTATTATGAGTCTATTTTTGTCTTGTTATATTTTTAATAAAAATAATAAAAATTTGCATATGGTGAGATCTAGACCCATGTCACCAACATTTATAAATTTGTTTTTTACGACTTCAACCAAAATTTTATTTACTTGTTTTTTGTGTGTACATTTAAATGTTATTATACAAATCATTTTTACTCACATTGTTTGTATTTATTGATAATGTTATTGATTGAGTTAATATTACAAGATAACTTGATATCAACTCAGGAAAAATGATAATATCATTGTAAACAATTGGAGTACATTTAATATTATTAATTTGATGTATTTATCTATTTAAATTTCAAATTACTCACCATTTAAATTAATTTTTATTTTAATTTTGTACATATTATATATATATATATACTATTATTAATTTCATTTCATTATTTATTATTTTTTTTATATTTTTATATCCACTTTACAATTTATATTCCTAATTCATAATTACTCATCTTAATAGATATACGTATATTTTAAATATGTAATTTCTTCTGCGGATAAAATTTCTAGTGTTCGAAAGAAATTTAAAGGGTTAGAAGTGATAAGCTTCTTTGGTCCACATTTATGGCTAAATGAACTAATTGAACACATGAATTCTCAAAACTGTAGACAAATTGAAAGAAGCCATGTCAGATAAAGCAATAAAAAAGAAAAGAAAATTCAACATTCCCAAAGTCCAAAGTTTTCATCTTTTCTGTGCAATTATAATTGCTGTTTTCTTTTATTTCACATGCAATCCATTTATTCTTTTCATCAATAAACAATCTGTTGTTTCTTTTTTTGTGACTAAAATCTGGTCCTGGTATTCAAAGTTTTCATTTTTCCCTTTTTGATATCCAAAAATAGATTCTTTCTTTTCTTAGTTTTGGAAAGATCTGGTAGGTGGTGGATAGATGGGGAGGTTATTTGTGGTGAACCTTGAAGGGAAAGTTTATAGCTGCAAGCACTGCAAAATCCATCTTGCTCTTGTTGATGATATTGTTTCCAAGGTTGTTCTTTATATATATATATATATATATTTTTTTTTTTTTTTTTTTTTCCTTAAAATTTGATTCCTTTTGACTCTTTGTTATGCTTGTGAAATTTTCATCTGGGTGTTTTTAATTTGCTTGATTTTACCAAGTTTATGTAATGATGATTTTGATTATGATTTGGGTATATCTAATTTCATAGCATTTATTACTAGGAGTAGTATTTAACACAAAAAATTCTTTTTAGATGAAGTTTATAATTGATGGGACTCCACGATTGATTAGATTGAAAAACTAGGAATTTGGATAATTACTTTCTTTGTGTAAGTTCAATGGTTCTTTTGAAGCATAGATGTTAACATATCAAGGATAAACTGGATGCTGGGAGGATCTGGATTTATGTGTTATTGTTGTCTCTTTTTAATCATGGATGTTTGTTTGGGGTCTTTGGAAGGGCTTGGCACTTTATGGTGATGGCAAGTTGTTGGCCTTTGGGACAAATATGATGTTAAACATATATATATATATATATGATGTATGTATGTAAATTATATTTGAAAGGACCTGTTCTGGAGATCTCCAAGTCAACATAAAAAAACCAAGTCTTTGCCCCAAAGTAGTTGGATCAGCTGTTTGAGTTCTTTCCCCCTTATTGGAGGATTATATCCTCCAAAAGATGCAGAGTTTCCAGGTGTTTCTTTTTACTACAAAAGCATGAACTCTGATCTTTATCTCTCACTTAATTTACATCTATAATATGATCTAAAATGATGAGCTTCCTTCTGTTACAATTGACACTTTATACTAACAATCAAGTTTGAGATATGCCACTTTAAAGATATAGTGAAGCCTCTTATGCACTGAAGTCCATGACTTGAATGTTAAAATGCATGTACTTGAGAGACTGGGGAGTTGCTTAGTGGAAGAAAATATGGAGCTATGCTTAACTGCTAAAGTTCTAATTAGTTTTCCTTTAGTTTTGAGATGACAATTGGACTGTTTTATATTTAATATGCATATCGGCGTAGTTCATTGTTATTGAGCTTTTTTTTCATTCCGTTCAGATCGGTGTTAACAATTTTCATGGTGTCCGAAAAAAGTTAGTTCGGGGTTCTCTTAGAGGCTTAGTTTCTAACAATGTGTTTTGCCTGTGTTCTTCTATTCAGACCTTCCAGTCCAGGCATGGAAAAGCATATCTCTTCAGTAAGGTGTAAGTTTTCTTGATTTTAGGCACCCTGTCATTATGTATGAATACTAAATCTGTCTAGAATTACACTAAACAGGACCAACACCTCTTAAGGCTGAACTATACCATAAGGTGCTGGTTACTTCTATTTGGATACGCAATTAATCCGGTGTCAAGCCATGTTGTGCTTGTACTGTCTTGCATAACGCCTGAGATAAACTTTGCTTCTTGAATTCATTTTCCATTTCTAACCGTTTGTTTAGTTTGCTTAGAGCAATGCAATAGCCTTCAATTGCTCAAAGCTCTCGTATGATTGCGATTTTAGCCTTTTGAATACTAGACAGGGTTTGCAGGTATCTGCTTAAAAAGTGGACTGTGGGAGTCAAGGATGGACTCCACTGAAATCTTGCTTACATGATCTTTTGAGAAAATGGGATTTGAAGTTATCCACAATTTTTGTTTTCTATGGATCAATAGGATCAATTCTTTCGTTATTTCGTAGGGTTAATGTTTCTGTCGGGGAGAAAGAAGATAGACTGATGATTACAGGGTTGCACACTGTAGCAGACATCTTCTGCATCGGGTGTGGATCAATTGTGGGATGGAAATATGTAAGCTTTACTGTTACATATATGAAATTCAATGGTTTAATGTGACTTTACTCGTAGCTGTCAGTTACACGGATAGTTTCTTTCAGGAATTTGCCCATGAGAAGAGCCAGAAGTACAAAGAAGGAAAATCAGTACTTGAACGGTGAGCAAAATAATTAGAAACATAGAGAGCACCATAGATTCTGGTTGGGGCGGGGGATGTTCTTAATCCATGTGTCGGATATAGGATATCTGAACCTCCAAATACATCAAAAACATTAGGGAAAAAAAGAGAACATACTTGTATTTGACACTCACCCAATCCTAGTAACATGGCGCTTGACTAAGATTTTCATGATCATTCTATTGAGCAGGTTTAAGGTGTCTGGTCCTGATGGAAGCCATTATTGGGCTAGCCATGAAACACATGTTGGTGGAAGTGATGCGGATGATGTTTGATTAAATAATAAAAAATGCTGGTCAAATTCCAATTGTACATTCTTTAATCCCTGGAATCTCTCATTCAACTCATCTGAATTCTTAAAAAAACTGGGCTATTTCTTATTCAAGCTGCTTGTTCGACTTGCTGTTATAAGACATGATTGGACAGATTGAATTCCTGATTCTGATTTAGTTAATGTCAAAACTGGACTGAAGATATTATGTTTCAATTTACAAAATTGAAGTTTCAGGTGATGGTACTGATGACTTATAGTAGGATTTCTATCGTTACACAGAATGCTATAACTTGCATTGTTTTTAATGTTATTCTAATTTAGACAAGTCGTTGAAGCTAGACTGGTCTATTGGAGGGATCAGATTATTTTGGATCTAGTATTTCAGATTAAGTCTTTTCGAATTTTAAAAATTTCTAGTTATTCTCGGGTCATTTCATGTTTAGGTCATTTCAAGTCCGATTGTTCAAGTTTGGGTCATTTTGGATTCGGGGGGTCATTACGGTGTTAGGTAATTTCTAGTTTGGGTCATTTCAAGTCGATTGCTTGGGCCAAATTGAGTTTGGGGTATTTCGGGTTCAAGACATTTTTAGTTTGGATCATTCTGATTTCTGGATATTTTGCGGTTTGGTTGTTTGACACCCTGTGATTGTAAATGAAAATAGAAAAATTGCTTGATTATTTCACTATAGAACTAAGGTATTTATGCAACTCTTACATGCTAGGGAGTGGAAAGAAACAACCAAAATCCCCCAATTCATCCCACTAATCAGCCCTTAATCCCTATAATTAAGCTATACATGTTAGCTATACAAATTACAATTCTCTACGGTTGGTTAATGAGAGGAAAATTGTATGGGATCAACTTATTCAATTCTCCAATAATATTGATCCTAATGACAACTAGATTGTTTTAGGGGATTTCAATAAGTAATATGGCATAAAGATAAGTATCTAATGATATCAAAGGGCATCGATGAGTGTAATCTTTCTAAGATCCCATTAAAAGGCTCTTACTTAGACCAGCAATCGACAACCAAATGAGGTGGACTTGATACAGCATTTGCCGTTGAACATTTTTTAGTCCTACTAGAGCTTATATGTCCTCAATCTGCCCATCATACACTCGAACCATGGCTAGTGATTGTTTCTACAAACAAAAGAAGTCATTTTCAAAGGAGGGCCTATCGTTTTGGAGCTATGTGGACTCTTCATCAGCAATGCAAGCAAAGTATCAATGACGCCTGGAATTCTTGCATTGAGGCATATCACCTTCGTGGGACAAAGACGTCTTCGGTGATCTACAAAAGAGAGAGTTGGAGCTTGAAAATGCTCTCATGATCGCTCAATTTGAACTCTCTTTACAACCTTTTGACAAGGAAAAAGCCATCAGAGCCAATCTTGAAATGCTCGAGAAACTAAACAAATCCATTAGCTACAAAAAGCAAGAGTACAATGGCATAGACCGGGAGACAAAAAGACCAAGTTCTCCCACCTCACTACCAAGCACAGAAGGGTGATCAACAGAATTGAAGGTATCAAAGACTTTAGCAATAGCTGAGTGGGTGATCCCTGTTTGATCGAATAAGTCTTTGTCGACTACTTTGAAAAGCTTTACAACTACACAGTTAATGTCAACTGTGAAACCATTAGGGACCAAACAAGGCACCTGAATATCCCCTGGCTCTCTCAGAATGACATCCTTTATCTTAATCAACCCTTCATAGCCAATGAAGTTGAAGTTGTCTATTAGGTGCTCTGAAAGCCCAGGTATTGATGGTAAACCCAAACTCTTCTATCAGAAATTATGGGACATTGTGGGGGAATGATGTTATCTCCTCTTCTTTATCGTTCCTCATTTGGGCATCCTATTTAAGGAGCTCAACAACACTATTATCGCCCGACTAAATTCTTCAATAAAGCCCTGCTCTCAAAGATTACTTGGAGAATTATGATTGATAACAACAGACTCCTCTCGAAAGTCCTTAAACCCAAATACTGCAAATTTAACATCCTTTTGAAATAGTCAAAACAAAGCCGTCTGATTCCTGGACTTGGAAGAGGCATATATTCAACTTTGGAGTGGCAGCAACTGTTGGATTCACAGGGACACTAATCTCCTCCTCATCGATATTGTCAGACATATTAATTTTGGCATTCAAGTTCGCTCATGCCTCAACATTAATACTTGCTGCTATTGGAACCAAAGCAATACACTCAACATTCTTGACCTACATTGTGCCTAAGACCTCCACAGCAGGGCCTTCCCAATCCATCATCTTTTGATAGGTGTAGTGTAGCTTGGCTCATGCTTTTCCTATTTTGTATTAGTTAATTTCTCTTCCCTTTCTTGCTTCTCATCACCTCTATTCCCAAAAAGTATTTCAATGATCCCAAGTCCTTTATGTGGAACTTAGTATGTAAAAATGGTTTAAGAGATGTGATTCCTGTATGGTCATCATTAGTAATGATGATATCATTAATATATACCATAAGAAGAATGATACCTATACAAACACCGAACGATTACACCCACTTTTCTTGAACTTAATTCACTGAATTTTCCAAATTAGTCACAAGGACTTTGCTTTAGTCCATACAATGACTTGTTTAGATGACAGACTTTGGTGTACTCCCCTTGAGCAACAAATCCTGGTGGTTGCTTTATATAAACTTATTTTCAGAGATCACCAAGGAGAAAAAACATTCTTCATATCTAATTAGTGTAAGGGTATGGAAATAAACAAACGAATGGAGGCCACTTTAGTAGTCATTGGATAGAATATATCAGAGTAATCGACTAAAAACATACACTTGTAGCCAGCAACTTTCTTTATTTTGGGTAAATTTATCAAGTCTCAAGTGTTATTTTCATTAAGGGCATGCCTTTCCTCTATCATTACAGTGAGCCAACTAGCAACACACTCATGACAAGGTTGTTGGACAAATCATAAATTTAAATTGCTTTCCTAATCATAAATAATGAGAAGTTCAACGATGGTACTTTTATTGGATTTAGCCCATGATTAAATAATTTATTTAAGCCCTAATTATATATGCCTGGTCAATCCATTTGCTAGCTCAACATGATCATGAATGATCACAATTAGAACTGATATGTTAAAATGAATGAAAACAACAAAAGAAAAATATATTGCAGTATTTTTTTTTTTGAATATATTGATGTGATTACATGATAGTATCTGTTAATACTTTCTTAATCCTTTGACAACGCACACACACCTTGCACACATAAATGCTCGAACCCGAGATCCCTATGATGAATAACATCCTCTTTTTCACTAAAGCCACTTGTTGGGTTCTATATTGCATCTATTAATATCAACAGTAAATACATTTTCTCGAAAGGAACAAGAAATGGGTTATAAGTTATTTTATTTTTTAAATTATTATTTAATTAATTATAATTAAATAATTGATTTTAGAGTAAAAATTAAATCAACTAGTCACCATAGTTTTATCAAACAGGACGATTAAATTTATTTACTCATAGATTCTAAAACGATAAAGTCAACATGATTTTAACGAAATTAGAACTTGATTGAAAAAATAGTTTAATTGACAAAAATATTATTTTGGAAATAGAAAATTGATTATTGGGTTGAATAATTATATAAACTTATTTTACTTAAAAATTTATATGCACATATAATTGTACCAAATACATGAAAATACTTATTAAGTCTATTGGTAAGGGTGTGGGTGGTACACTAGGATACCTTGGTGTGTGTGTGCCACCCACCATATATGAATTCAAGGGGAATTCTTAAGTTTTCTATTAAATTATTCCTCTCTTCTCGTTGAAATAGATTTTTTTTGAATTTTTCTTATAAGAATAATGAGATGGTCAAATATAAGCACTTAACATACATGGATACTCTTGTTGAAATTTGGGAATTTTTATTTAGATACAAATAAATTTTATATTTCGTAAGCACTTAAATTTGTGAATTTTCTACACTGAAAAGTACAAGTTTTCAATGTGTTCAGTTTAGAATAAAGTTCACTCTTTTAGCAACAGAGAGTTCAAGGTAGTGAAAAAGATTATTTAATTGAAGGACAAGAACAACCAAGTTTCACTAGTAAAAAAAAGCAAGTATTAAATTTGGTAAAAATTTTTATCATAGATAACACAATATAGCTTTGAATTTATGAAGATTTTAAATTTATTATCATACGTAGATCAATTGCAGTCTTCACCATTGCATCACTAGCTCCTCAATAGTCTCCAGGTTGCGATAAACCTTCACATCACATAATGTTTCAAAGATTTTAAATGTGCTACCGAAAGAATATTTTTCTTCATCCCGGCATATGGTAAACGTTTTGCGACGACACTTCAGTAGCATTATGCTGAGGAGGGACTACAATATTACCAACAGAAGCTATTGGTAACTTCGAGTTGTTTGCAGTCAACACCACACGGCTTCCTTTGTATTTCGAAAAATTGTGGAACTTCTTATCTCCTGTCATGTGATTTGAGCAGCCCGAATCAACAATTCAATCGTTCTCATAATTGATTCGATTGGACATTATAGTTGTAAGAATCATCTCCTCTTCCGCAACAAACAGTGTCTCGACATCTTATTCTGCTTCACTGTTGGCGGTAATAACATTACTTTGCACGGGCTTTTTTCTTCAACTAACAAGCGTGCGCCTTGTGACCCTTTTTTCTACAATTGCAGTAGCTCCCTCTAAACTTTCTGCCACTGTCATAAGGCTTTGCAACTCCCCTTACAAGAGAACTCCTTTCATCTCGAAAACTTTTCACCTTGTCCTCGTTCCTTTTCTATCCACCTTGCTGCTTGGAATTCCAGCTGCTCTTGTTAGCATAGAGCACTTGCTCCTTCGCTTTTAGTGGAACTTCCCCCATATTTTTTGCTAACGCTTCTTGACCAGCAAGCAAATTCTCGAACTCAACAAGTGATGGTTGGGTTTGCCATCCTTGTACTGCAACAACAAAGCCTCTAAACTCTGGTATCAAACCATGGATGATTATCCTCTTCACCGAGCTTATGGATCCCAATCACCAATCTCTCGGCATAACAACTTCACCTTGTGAAAATATTGCAAGATTGTCATGTTACGTTGTGCCATCGAAAAAAATGGCTCTTGAGAAATTGAAGCTTCGTGTTGTTTCTCTTGGAGATCAAACTTGCCAATGTACCCCACGCTTCTTTAGGAGTTTTGTCATCCCGGATGTGCTCCAGCACATCCTTCGCACATCCTTTCAACCGTCTTCAAAGCGAACATTGCTTTGCCCACTTTAATCTTCCATTTCCACATCATATCACTCGTAAGCTCTGTCACCGGTTGCATGGTTTCACTTCTTTCTTGGCCTTGCAAGTACGACATCATACATGTAGACCAAGTGTTGTAGTTCTGATTATTGAGTTTCTTAACTCCACTTATGACATGAAGGTCACTCATTTTGTCAAGAGGAAACACATGAAACGACACAAAACATGGCTCGAATACTAGAATGTAGAACACACAACATAAAACTTATCGATAATTTCTGAAACCAACTGAATGCCTTATATAGACTTGCATCCTATGACAAATCACTATCCTTAAAACTAGAGACACATCCCATGACAAGCTACTACCCTTAAAATTAGGGATACATCGCATGACAAACCACTATGCTAGAAAACAAGAACAAGTGATTAACTTAAACATTAACTAAAAACTCAATTAATAAAGCAACAGAAAACAATTAACCAGACCAACAGACCAAACATAACATTCAGCTCAAGTTGGTCCTTTTATCAAGATCCATACCCTTCAAATTTAGTGTATAGATTCACCACTCAAAAATCACGTCCAACAAACCCACACTCCGACGGTGACAACGGTTTCTAACCAAATCAAAACAACTTCAAAACTAAGCTACAAGTGACTCCAATGCCACGTGAGGTGACTCGCTTTCTCATTATTTCACTCAATTATTTATACAAGTCTTAAAGATTAGAAAAGTGAAACAAACAAGTAGCTTTCTCTTTTTTCTTTTATTTTTTTCATAATCAAAGAAGAAAGAATTTGGTAGGATTCAATTGTGACTTTACAACTTGTAAATAAAAAATTAAACCAAATTGAATCGATTTCAACATTATGATTTAAATAAATTTATTAATTTCTCGTTTTTTTAAAAAAAATAAAATAAAATCTTCATCCTATTGGTAGGTAAAATGGATCGCCTGAGGCCCAAGGAATCTATCAATATGGGCAAAAGATAAGAAGGAAGATGGTGAATACAACAATATATATGGACATAAATACAAATGGAAAATATAATTAAAAACAGAGGGCATTATTGTCATTATCCCATCCACCTAAAAGCAAAAATCTCAAAAAACGTAGGCTTTAAGTGAGAGAAAGAGGAGGAGGAGAGCTGAAGATTACAGTTGTTCCGTCATTCAACATTTCTTTTGCTCTTCCTATTTCACCCTTCCCTCCTTTCTCTTATTTACACTCCTCACCACTCTCCGCCATTGTCGTTTCGCCATTTCCAGCTCCCAAGCTTCACCTAACACTTTTTGGACGCGCTGCGTTTAGAGCTGAAAAAAGAAGAAGAAGAAGAAGATAAGGCTTATTTTGATCCGCCAGGAGCAAAATTTGAGGAGGTGAAAAATGAATCGGAGCTTTAGGGTCCAGCAAGAGACGGCAATGCAAGCTGCGGTGTTGAAACAACGGCAGCAATTAAGAGCTTCGATGATGAAAGAGAAAGAAGAAGAGCTTGCATTGTTTCTCGAGATGCGAAAACGTGAGAAAGAACAGAGTGATCTTCTTCTTAATCACTCCTATGAGGACTTCGACGCTCCATTAGGTAAAGTTTCTAAATTTTCTTCAACTTTTCTAGGGCTCTTTTTCTTTTTAATTTTAATCTTTGGTAATTTGGTAATTTCTTGAAACTGTAGGATTTAAACCTGGAACTTCACCGATATTTAATCTTTCAGCATCAACAGCGACTCCGCCGAGAAAAACGGCTGCCGCTGCCGATGATTTTCTTAATTCTGATGGTGATAAAAATGATTATGACTGGTAATTTGTTTGTTTATTCCTTTAATTTAAGGTATTGTTTGGCTGAAACCAAACTGCAAAAAGGCGCCTTTCGATCTAGAAGTGAAAAATAATTCTGAAGGATTAAAATTATAATATCTTTACTATTTTTAGATGCGGAGCAATTATATTGGAATTAGCTTTCAGTTTAGATATTTCTTAATCTTTAATTTTAATATTGATATTGATTTATTTTAGCTTTTAGGAAATAAGAAGTATACCAAAAGGCAGAAGCATCGGCAACAACCAAACAGAGCCCTGATTTTATAAATCATATTCATGCTTAGCTTAGTTTTGTTATCAGTTATTGGTAGGTTTTCGTATAATTTACTTAAACTTGTCCAATGTATTTTTAAGGCAATAGGAAGAAAAAGGCAAAAAACAAGTAAGAAGGGTTATGATTATTGGTGGCATGTTTAATTGATTAAGTTAATAATTTGATGGTTGTGATGGGCATTTTTAAAATGTGCACTGGGGTCGCTAGTGGCAACTAGAGCATTTATTTTTTCTAAACTTCAGTTGGCCATTTTGAAATATAATATTAGTGATGATTTGATATGGTTTCTTTTGATGAATCGATTGCAGTCTGGGATTCAAACTTCAGTTTCCTACTTTTTAGTTGAGTTGAATTATTTTTCATTGTTAAAAACTTGATTTTGATTCCATTTGTTTCTCATAGTTCTATGTTCTTTTCTGGTCCAATCGGATCAGATTCAGATGTCATTTTTTATGAATCCTATTAAGTTCCTTTTATATGTTGCCTTCTCTAAAAGAATTTAGAACTTTGAAATTTTGTAGATTTTGGCTGCTACTTTGTGGACAAATCTAGGTTAGTTGCCTTAAGATATTTAAGTTCCAGATTTTCAAACAAGCCAAATGTTCAAACTCAAGAGAAAATGTTTAGATAGCAAATTTGTAGATTATGCTTGTAATTGGGTTCCAATGCTTTGATATAAATAGAGAAAGGGTCCCAAGACAAGGACTGAATTCGGAACTTCTTCTCTTATTGGGGCTGAAAGATGTGTTAAGGTCTTCAACTTGTTTCAGCTTTGCACTAATCCTTTCTTTTTCCTACATGAATGTAACTAAGTTAAATTATTTTCTTTTAATATGACAGTATTAACAGGAAGTCTCTTCCATGTCAGGCTTTTAACACCTCCTGGTACCCCTCTTTTTCCTTCCTTGGAGATGGAGTCACAGAAGACTATAATGAGTCAGATTGGTACTCCTGAGGCTCGTCCAACTGCCCTGAAATCTAGAGTATGAAAAATTTTCTTATGCTATGATATGGATTGCATGCCTTTTGAGAAGTTTGGATTTTTCAATTACATGATATTGCTGTTTCTGGAAGTAGAAAGGTATCCCGTCACACAATTATTAAATGAGTCTGATTTCCTTTTTGACCTTGTTTTGATCAAATCTTAGCTCTGTTGTAACCATTCCACCGTCAAATTTGATTATTTCCTGCCATGATTTTAGATTAGTCTATGGTAAAAAATCAGCAAAGCTGTAAAGGCTCATTTTTGTATCTACGTTACAAAACCTTCTTTTAAACTTCGAACCAACAAAGGTGACTGCCTGATATCTTGGAACAGATTATATTTTGCTTTGCTTATTACTGACTTGCCATTAAATGAATTACTACTATTTTGCACCTTAGTTGGAGTAACAATCATTATTGCCCAAATTCAAAAAGTATTTTGAAGTTTTAAAATCTGTTTACCTGTTAAGATATTATGGATGACCCAAGTTTCCAGAAAGATTTTTGTATTAAATCCATAAAAGGTTATTTCCATAGTTTTGTTATGTTTTTCTGACCTTTAGGTGTTCTGATGATTCGGTTCATGAACTTATTTGGGTATTGATTTTTGTTCATTGTGTTTATAGCTAGCAAATCCCCAGCCCGAGTCTGCTGCTAGGGGCAACTTAGCACTGAATCAATCAGCTCTATCACCTGGATTGAATTCTACAGGGATTCGGAGGCCATCATCATCAGGGGGTCCAGGTTCAAGACCTGCAACACCCACTGGACGACCTACATTGACTGCAACTAAACCTACGAGATCATCAACGCCAACATCTCGGGCCACGTTACAGTCAACTAAACCTTCTATTTCTGCATCCAAGCCTGCAACAAAACCTTTAACTTCGTCAACTAAGCCCACAATTTCTGCAGCCAAGACTCCATCTCCTGCAACTAAGCCCACAGTTTCTGCAAGATCCTCCACACCAACAAGGTCGACAGCTAGGTCTTCTACACCAACTGCAAGACCTTCTATACCTTCATCCAAACCTGCATCAAGAGCAGCTACACCAACTCGTCGACCATCAACTCCATCGAGTACTCCTAGTATATCTGCCCCTCCAATTAAATCATCTTCTTCAGTTACGAAGCCAACTCCTGCAGCATCAAGAAATTCTGTACCATCTCGTGGTGCCTCTCCGACTGTAGCATCTAGACCATGGAAGCCTTCTGAGATGCCTGGTTTCTCACTTGATGCTCCACCAAATTTAAGAACAACACTACCTGATAGACCACTTTCGGCCACCAGAGGTAGGCCTGGAGCAGCAAGTGCTCGATCTTCTTCTGTTGAACCAGGTGCCATTGGTAGACCAAGACGACAGTCATGCTCTCCTTCAAGAGGACGTCTCCCTAATGGTGCTATGGTGCATTTCAGTGGTGGTTCTGTTCCTGCAGTAAGTCGTGGCTATTCCAAAGTTAGTGACAACGTGAGTCCTGTTGTTATTGGAACAAAAATGGTTGAGAGAGTGATAAACATGCGGAAATTGGCACCACCCAAGCAAGATGATAAAAATTCTCCTCAGGGTAACTCCTCTGGGAAGTCTGCTTCACCAGACAGTTCAGGCTTTGGAAGAACACTTTCAAAGAAATCACTGGATATGGCTATAAGGCATATGGTAACTATCTCCTAAAATTTTGTGGCATTTTCTTTTATACTTGTCAAAATAGGATCCAATAAATGAGAGTAAAACAATCTAAATATGTTGTTGTCAAGGTATCCCAAAAAGTCATATTTATAGGAGGATGCCATGGGTATCCTCGAATGTTCACGTTTGTCAGAATACACTAGGAATTTGAAGGTTTTGGGGGGGGGGGGGGGGGGGGGGGATAAGTTAATTCTCTCTGATTTAGATATTGTCTTGAGCAGGATATAAGGCGAAGCATTCCTGGAAATTTACGGCCATTGATGACAAATATTCCAGCATCATCTATGTACAGTGTGAGATCAGGTCATACACGAAGCAGAACAATTAGTTTCTTGGATTCCCCTCTTGCTACAAGCAGTAATGGTAGCTCAGAGCTTAGTGTGAATAATAACGGCCATTGTTTTGATGGGAGCGAAGTAGAAGATGATATTGGCAGCGAGAGAGTTGGTCGATCCCCTATGCGTGCCCATGCCAGGTGATGGTCAGTGTGCACAAGCATGAGAAATACCCATACATTATTGTTTAAAATTCTACAAGATTTAACATCTGGAGAGAATCTATTTCGAGGACGAACCACGTATCGAGATCATTATTCCGATATCCATGTAAAGCTAATTAGATTTGTTTACTGCTGTGTAATTTCACCATCTTTTGTATTATTAGGTAAAGCCAGGTGGATGGTAAAACATGTTTCTTCCCCAAATTCTACACGGTGAGTTGTTGTGAAATTAGCTGCTTTGAAATGGTGGAAAAGCTTTGTCAATTGAAAACTAGAGTTCAGCGTATCTACCTTAATTCTTTTTTCCTAATTGGAATGAATTTGTTTTGGACAAAATCTGCTCAATTTCTATGTCCTTTCTTTCAATAATTTGAGATTTTCAAGTCGTCTGGATTAGGAATTTTCTTTCCCAAGGTCATGGAATATGACAAGTAATCTGCCCAATCAGGTTGTATACAGTAACGAAAAAAATTGAATAGGTTAAAAATTGGTTTCTCGAGCAAGGACAGGTTTTATTATTATTTATATATTTGTAATTAATGAACTATCTACCATTATGCCGAATGCATTTATTTTAATATTAACTTTGTAAGTTTAAAAGAGGAAAAAAAAAAACAAAAGTTCTGATCCAGATTTTTTAACGTTGCCCCGTATAATCTTAAGGGTGTTTGTGTGTGTATTAAATATTTGATTTGGGTACATTCAGAATATTACTTTGAAAGTGTTGTTCATTGTTTTCGTGGAGTGGAGTTCAGGACCCAATTTAGGACACCGTCCTCCATTAACAGTAATAGAATCACAATCACATAACCTGATCCTTGATGAGAAAGTTGTTTGGGGAGCTGTTGTTGTGTCAACAAAAGGTTGAAAGGTGATTGATAAGTTGTAGCATGTGAGGAGGCTCTTTCAGATTCCCCAAGTTGCAAGATATTTCAAAGGCTTTTTCAGCTGAATTATTGAATTCCAAGACGAATCAGAATTCTGAGAGAAGCATCCCAACTTGGTCTGGAAAGTGACTTTGACACAAAACTATCATGTGAGAGAATATTTCTGAGTATGGTATACTCTTAACAGCTGGACCACATCCAACCACCCATCTTTTGTTTTTCCAGTTTTTATCCCCCACTCCGCTTTTTTCTTCATACATTTCTACTTTTCCCTTCCCCCAATCTTATTCTACACTCCGATTTTGATCTCAAAAATATTTATCTATCTTGCCCCTCCATCTCACAATCAGCATTTTCTTTTTTATATAATCGAGGGAAGGGAATGAGATTGCTTGATATCGAACTTGAAACGAGCATTTTTTTTAAGTCAAGAGGTTGTTGGCTCGGAATGAACATTTTAGTAAATATAAAGGGACAAAAGGATTTTATTTAAATTTGTTTACCCAACTTTGAAAATTCTATCAAGAATCCTAATGTATCTCACTCAAAACTTGATTTTTTAAAAAACAAATCATCTTTATAAAATCGGAGTGGATAAAAATCCAGTGAGTTTGGATGGTTTTTACCTCCTGAAAGAGGCTTGTGAAAAGGACTACTATTAAAACATTGAAGCAGGGCATCCATCATCATTACGTGCATAATTCTCCATAAGATGAAGATTTCTTCAGCTGAAATCTACAACAGATGTTTGGTGGATTCCTTCCAATGTAAACAAACGAATTCTTATGATGATGTAAAACAAGGCAAGTGATGAATCGTGGGTACGATTAGATTTGGACCAATATGTGCCTAGTTTCAAATCCCTGTATTAATTAATTATATTTTTATTTTGAGTAAACTACATGTCACTCTAAAACAATATCGTTCATATTTTGATCCTTTTATTTTTATTTTTTGTCAATTTAATTACTCTAATTAAGATAATTATTCAAATTGATCACTGCTGTTAAAAATTCCGTTAATCTACTCACGACTGTTGATGTGACACGTTAGCCCATTCAGTGATCGATACATTAACCCTATGTAATTAGTCCAAATTATTATTTTTTATTTATTTGCAAACTAAGAATCACCTATCCTCGTCATCAATTCCAGACACTTGCTCTGGGGAGAAACTGTTGCTGGAACCGGTTGCCGCCCCCCCGGAAAGTGTGGACATGCAGGTAGCAAACGTTG
The DNA here is from genome assembly GCA_039519145.1 of Kokia cookei. NCBI lineage: Eukaryota > Viridiplantae > Streptophyta > Magnoliopsida > Malvales > Malvaceae > Kokia > Kokia cookei. The sequence continues at coordinate 59,065,643 of CM076903.1, forward strand.
TACTCATTTATTTGGGATCATTTCTGGTGCATCAGCTGTCCCACTTTTGGTGGGATACTTGGGATCCCATCATTAGCATCCTTCCCATCTGCTTTGAACTCCACACCGTAAGACTTGCAATATTGATTTCTAGGAATAAAAGTCGATCAAATATAACAATATACACTTAAGGTTCAACAATTAGCTCAACCTTCTCTCCCCTTTGCATTGTTACGATTGCTTTTGTCAATGCTGGAAAAAGATGACCTGCAAAGAACAGAAAGCATGTCGAGAACTTCCATTTATAAAAACTTTAATCTCTCTTCCCAGCTGCCATGAAAGTCCAACATTCAATTAAAATTACCATCTTTCACATAAAACTCGTATCCATCTTTAGGGGTTTTTTTGCAACAACATCGACAAGCGGTTTGCTCTTTCAAGTACCACGTTGGCCACGCGCACGTCCACACTTCTCGTGGACAGCAACAGTTTCTCCACGGAGCAAGAGGTCCGGAACTGAAACTGAATTGGATGTCTGGAATTGATGATGATCGTCAGGGATTGGTGGTTCTTAATTAGCAAATAAACTAAAAAAAATATTTTAGATTAATTATACAAAGGTCCCTAACTTTAGTCAAATGCAAAAAAGCTATAACGTGTCAATCACTTAATTAGTTAATGTTAGATTAATAAAAATTTTAATAGTAATGACCAATTCGAACAATTATTTTAATTAAAATTAAAAATTGATAAAAAAAATTAAAATAATCAAAATAAAAACAACGCTATTTTAAAATAATATACGGCGTAATCTACCCTTTCATTTTTTAGTCAGGTGTATTTCTAATTACCAAATATTTATATAATTTTTTTTCTTTACTGAAAGAAAAGTATTTATAAAATTTTTTACATATTTTTAACGTGTTCATTTTGTGTTGTATTATTATGTCTCTCTGAAATTGTCAGGCCCGAAAAAATCTGGCACTACAACCAAATTCTAAGATTCAAAATTGGGACCTTATTTCAGCCAGAAACCATGAACCATGAAGAGACAGTTTATTGTTACAGTTTCCTTGCAATGCAAGGAACTGGTCCAAGATTCCAAGTCAGATCATTCTGTAAACGGTACAAAAGAAGAGTTAATTGACCAGACACATGAATTGAATCTGACAAAATTTCATATATATCTATAAAAATGAGAATATGATCTTCCAAATACACTAAAAAAGAAAAACTAAGAAAACAATTAAGCACATTAAGTCCGAACATATATCCGAATTTGAGTAAAATAGCGGTGTACATTATTACTACATTCCATCTAAATGACAAAGTTTCATGCATAGACACACTCTTAATTTATAACCTCATAAAACCATGTATGTACCCTACTACTTCTGATGATGACGACCAGCTACACATCAGTCTACTCACAACATATAGTCTTATAGATACTTTTTTTTTTATTACAGAAGCTGATAAGTTAAAATGAAAACTATCTAAGCAGCAACTACAGCTTCAGCGGTGCTTGTGACTGGAGGAGCAGCTGGGACAGAAGTATTACCAGTTTTTGCATCTTGATCTTTTGCAGCGGCAGCGGCTGGTGGTGGTGGTGGAGAGTGCTTCAGGTGGGAAGGTGTGTTGTGCTTTAGTTTCACAATTATCTGTCTCATCCTCGAACGGTCAGTAGGTTTCCCGGGCTTAGGACCTTGGACAACAACAATGGAAGGCTTTTTCTCCTTCTCCTTTTTTCCTCTTTTTTCTATGGTTGGCACTTCATTAGGAATGAGCTCCGCGATTGCTTTCCAGTAATGCTTATCAGCTTCGGCATGGAATTTCTCGTGATTGGCTACAAATATCTGACGCAGAATACAAGTTATAATGCATTATATAAGGCATTGGCACATTGCTCTGTATCTAAGATGTTAGTAAACGAAACATAAGCAAATTTTATGAGAATGTTATTCTCCAACCCAACAAACCAAGTGAATTCAGTAAAATGAACTTCCAGATTAAAGATCTGATGTAATGGGCCAAGAATGTCGTAGTTTCAATCACTTCACATCTACAAATGACATCCCGATTCCCGCTTTATAAGGCAATAAGTAAAGTGACACCAATCCTCCTTCCAGTAGGAGTATTGAGTTTACAGTCACTGAAGAGATAAGAAAATGTTTCCATCCCAGAGCATATTACCAGCTCAATGTTCAATCATAGACAATGAACATCATAATAATATCAACATCAGCAGTTAAATACCGACTAAAGAAAGCATGCCGCATTTAGCACCTAACAGTTCATGCACGATTAGAAGAAAGAAAAAAGAACATTTTCTTTCAGTTCTGTTTTGTTTTGGGCAAGTTACAATCTTCTCTAAAAATGTAAAAGCATTAGCATACAGCTTCAACAACAGAAAAAAGGGTACCTTCTCTTTGTCTCTGTTATTGGCCTTGTTGTTTTCACAGGTCACCTCCCTTTTCTTATAAAACTCAACTTTGTATTGTTCGGCTTCCTCAATTATTTGGCTCAATAACTCCTTCTCCCTCTTCTCCTTCTCCTCCAACCGAATTGCGTTCTCCCTACGCAATAACAACAGTCATATTTCCCACGTTTAGTACCATTGAAACCTATAAAATTAGCAACAGCTTTCACATTTTCATTATTTACTTATCTATCTTTTTGATAAAATGAGATCGTAGCCTGTGATAGGGGAAAGGCTTGCTCTATGTTGCTATCTGTGTTTGACACCCATGCCTGAGGTATATCTGGAGGTATAGAGGTAGACCCTCCAAGGGTCTCGTAACGCAGGGAAAAAAAAATTAAGATACATATGTTGGATACATATCTGTACCCAACACTTACATGTTATTCGGACTCCGAAACGGCTTGGTGCACCGCTTAGGGTGGGTACATCAACAAACTATGCTAAGCCACTACAAAATTTACTCAAAAGAAATGTATATAAATTATTAAAGGAAATACAAAAAAAAAAATCGGGATATTCTCTTGATTCAATTTTTTTCTTTTATAAGATGACCAAAGTTCACAAGTGATAAAAAGTAAACGCATAATCACTCCTGTCCTAAAATATTTTTAGCTCTCCCTTTTACTCAAACTAGTGTGTCATCGTTCTCATCAGTCCAGAGAATACTCTAGATTTGTGCTCTTAGGATGTGGATGTCATCCAATAATGGCTTGAGTGTCCAATGGACCTAAAAATGCTTTTTTTTTCCAATGATACCACCAATCAGCTTATCTTTAGTTTTAAAAATGCATGAGGAAATGCCAGCTTGGAGGGAAATTACTAGTGCTAATTGTAATATTAACAATTTCCTCGCAACTCCATTTTCATGGAGAAATCTACCTTCGTATGTTGACCCAATTCTTCTATCTGAATTTCTTATATGGTGCACCCATACTAGTACCTCATTCCTTCTCTTTGATTCAATCTCTAAAAAGAATAAATTCAAAGAGAAGTAAAATCCTACAACTTTACTTCTAATCCCAGAAATTAGCACTAAATTCTTTAAATTTCCCTACTTAAACCCTAATATGGCTTAACCAAACTTATTTAAAAAATTCAAAAATAAATAACTTTTCACAAAATTCAGTTCTTTAACCCTAATATGACTTAACCAAACATATTCAAAATTTTCATAAAGATAAAAAAATTCACTGAATCTAGTTCCTATTCACATTTCCAAAATACCTAAGTGCCATATTCGTAACTTAAATTCCTCACTTTTTAACATCCCCAAAACTCTATACTTTAATATAAGACAAAACTATTCAAAAACATGAAAATTTTTTTTATGGATTTTAACCTTCTCCATTCCCTGAGAGCAACACCTTCCTCGGGCTCTATCTCCGCCGGCGGAGGCAAAATCGGGCCGTCCGATCCGCCAAAATCTTGGCCAAAACCCACCCCATTTGTGTAGGAATCTGATGCGAACACATCATCAGTGGAGCCCTTGGCATGATCCGAGTGGTCGGCGAAAGAGTCGAATTGTTGAGAAGGGTCGTATCCGGCGTAGCCGGCACCGTCTTCTTCCTGGTGTGGAACAGAGTCAAAAGAGTCTAAGGAGTCGTCGCCGAGTTGAGTGAAGGAGTCAGGGAAGGTTGACATTTTTCTTCTAAGCAAGGTCTTGTACGGAGACGACAAAGGGCCGATGAAAACAATCTACGTAAATTGAATCGAAGTCAGTCACTGTCGCAATGGAAGGCTAAAATGAAAAGACGATAACTCTCAAAGGATGTTAATGGGTTTGTTTGGTTAAATGAACCAACTTTTGGGCCATTGTTTGGGTTTGATGGAGCTGAGTTTTTGGGCCAAAGTTTTTGCAGAATTTCGTTCATGCCTATGGTACGGATCACTATTAATAGGGATTTATTCAAATTTTTTTGTTTTATTATGCTATTAGTCCCTATAACTTATGAATTTAATTTTTATATTTTAATTTAGTAATTGAATTTTAAAATTTCTATCCGGTTGTTAAATTTATTAAGTATTGTTATTTCCAAAGTCTTATGTAATAAAAATATTAGCATATGTCTGATACCATGTCAGTTTGTTATTTCTATATATTACTCACAACAAAAACAAGTTAATAGATTTAATGGTTATCGTTTGCATCAATATTGAAATTTTAAAATTGAAAAAGCACTGGAACTAAGAATGAACGTAGATTAAATCTATAATTTTATGCATGATATAAGACTAATAACAAAATCTAACAAAACAAATTTAATTGCTACCTATTAAGACTTAAATTTTAAAATTAAAAAAGTGTAAGGTCTTAAAATTGATCCAATCAAATAATACAAAATTAAAATTAATCAAATTGAAACACTCTGAGTAAATATATAACTTACACATAATACAAAAATTAATAATAATTTTTTAAAAAAATAATTAAGTTTTTTTTAATTTTGTTTTTCCTTTTTTTCTGTTTTAGAAACTCTAACAAGCACACAAAATTAGTGTGCAAATGTTTTTTTTAATAAATTAGTGTGCAACTTTTTGTTTTTGTTTAACATGTATTCATTATAGAGGAAAAAAAAACAAGAAATTTTAATTTTTTTTGCAACTTGTTTTCCTATTTTTTTTTTAAGTCAACAATAAATAAAAAGAGGAGAACTTTACAAGTGACTCCAGTGAAAAAGAGGATATTGTTCATCCTAAAGGGCTCGAGTTCTAGCGCTTGTGTGAACAAAGTGTGTGTGCGTTATCAAAGGATTAAGAAAATATGAACAAATACTACCATATACTCACACCAATATTTGTAACTTTTGAATAAATTCTTTGATTTTTTTTAATGAAGTGTTTTTTTCAAAAGTTATCTAAACTTTATACTAGATAGACAAAGTTTGCTTCATATGTAGTGGAGACTTGACCTTAAAAATAAGATGTCTTTTTTTTTTTGGTTGAACAAAATCAAAAGATAACTTTTGAAAGTTCTTTTATATTGATGCTCTGTTCTTCAAAATTTTTTTGAGTTTATTTATTTATTTTTTTATATTGTTGAGATTTTAGAGAGAGCAATTTCAGTATTTAAAATCTTAGTTTTAATCTTCGATTCCTTAAAAATAACTTGTTGCTTATATCCATCATTAGCAAAGAGTTTATCACGGTAATTAGTATCGTATTGGTAGACGCACCGTTTTTATATTGGAATCGATACGTAACGATATTAATTTGTTTTGGTGTACTATTTCGGATTTATTTTTTTAAAATATATATATATTATATTTAATATATGTATATAAAAATATTTACAAATATCAAATAAATGATATTGAATAAATTTAAAATATAAAATATCCATCAATTATCTAAAATACTCATAAATAAACTCCACTAATAAAATATATCATTCAATAAATCCAAATTAACAAGAAAAAATAAATTGAAAGGAGAGTGGGGATTTTTTCGAAAAAAGAAGGTGAAGGGTGAGTGGGGATGTTTTCTTTGATAATCGGGTGAATGAGTTTTTTATATTGTATTTTAATTTTTATATTTTATATGTGAAAGTATGTCCCAAAAAGACTTTAAAGTTTATTTTTTTTAATTGGTTAGTACATTCTAATCAAGTCTTTACTATAATAGTAAATAGTTAAAATTTTTATTTTTTAAATATTATTCATGCATGGTCCAATGCACCATGTTCTAGCTAGTGTGACTGGAATTGCTCGAAACGAGTATTGGTACGGACTGAAATTTTCACTGTTGTCGAAAAAGGTGTTGCTTGTTTCACTTTACCATTGGAATAGTGCACACCGATTAGGTAAGTAGAACCAATGCGAAACCGACCACCTTGGTCTATATGCATTAGGATTGAAACCATCTTCTCGATGAGAGGGAATACTTTTATGTTCACAAGGAGCTCCAATTGGCCTAAAATATGCTTTTAAAGGAGGTTTAAGAACTTTCAATTCTTCCAAGTTAGTGAAAAGAAGAGTTAAAGTCTTCAAACCTTGTGCTATCTCACCATCTTCTATGAGAGAGGGAACTATACCTTTTCCCCTTTTTGCTTTGAGTCTTTGACCATTTTGTCCATCATCTCTTCTTTAATAGTACTTTCGAGATAAAACTTAGCATTAGCAAAATGAACTTTGTTGTAGTAAATGACTTGGCATCTGTAAAAATAGTTTTCACTTGGTCGTTTTTGCAATATGTGAAGTACTAATGAAGAGTAGAAGAGCTTACACCATTTTGATGTATCTATCGTCGTTTTAGCATCATATTGTATATCATCCGGGTATTACATGAAAAAGTGGGTTTAAGTCTATATCTCCGATGAAAAGTTGATGTCTCAATTTACCTAGAGCCCATTTTTTCTCTTGGATCATCAAACATCTTTGCATTAATTCATCTAGAGAGATTCCCATTTCCTTCATTATCTTCAAAACAAGTATGCTGATAGTTGAAACATTGTCAACCAACATCAATTAATTCTTTGTTCCTAATATCCTAAAACAAGCAATGACTTATTTGTAAAGAGTGGATCCTAATAACAAATATTTATTAAAAAAAAGTTTATTTTTAGAGTGCTAATCAATAGTTAAGTGCAATTTTGTCTACATTGTCTTCATTATCAAATTCATCAATATCATTAACATGGTAACTAGTTCTAGGAACTAAATCTTTATCGCTAAATTGAACTACCATGTATTCATTTAGTGTTATTGGTTTTATTGGCTTTACACATTTAGTTGACCTTGTCCCCTCTCAAGGCATTTCGAGATTTGCAACATTAGCTATATGCATGACTACCTTGCCTATTATCAGGACTTTGATAGGTCTTGAAGGATAATTCTTTTGATTCCTTCGTTGTGTGACTAAATATCTAGTCATTGTCTTCTTGATCATCTTTCTGAAGTAAATGATTGTCCTAATTCTCTTAAAGTATTATTGTTGTACTTGTGTTTGGGGAAAAATGATAGGATAAAAAACCCCAAAGTTCAACATGCTGGATTAAGGATACTGATTGACGCTAGAGATAGTAATGGGGCAGTTTTTTTTTCACCCGGACCCGATATAGTGAAAACTTACTTCGATCCCAACCCAGCCTTTATTATAACATGATTCACCCCAAACCTAACCTTAAAATAAATTATATATCTAATCCTGACTTGACCCAACTCGATATCAAATATCAAACTTATTTTTATTTATTTTGAACAAGTAAAATATCAAACTTAATTTGTGTAACACCCAACTATTACTATTGACTCGAAATTTAAGGAAGTTAGGGTTAAATTAGAAGGGTTAGCAAAATTTAGGACTCCATTAGGAACTTCAAAATATTTGGGGGTTGAATTTCGAATAGTTGGATCTCAATTTTGGTTCGGTTAGAATGGATCTGGCTAGTTTCATAGTGGGAGACAAAATCATTAAGGATGAATGAATGTGGCGAACGGTGAGGATCGTGCCAAAGGAGAATATATATAAATGTATGTGAGTGTGGAGACAAAATTTCTCAATTTTGCTCACACACTTTCCTTCTATAGCACCACCTTCTTCAGTTGCTTTGAAGAAGAGGAGGATTTAGCTAAAGGCATCTTTGCATGCCACAACAGTCATGTGAATTGAATTCTGGTAGTAGAGAAATTGGGGAACGGTAAGTTTCCTTACCTCTCTATGCTTATGGATTAAAGAAAGAGGTAGGGTAAGAACTCTTAAAAGCTTCCTACAATGCTGAATTTTGGGTTTTTAAGGTTTGAATACCTTCGAGATAATTGATGAGTGGTTATTATGCTTAGCTGCCAAGATAAAGGAGGCTTTAGCATTTAGGCAAAACTAAGTTGTTAAGAATAAAGAAGCAATGTGCATTTCTGCACTCCATTTCTAAAACACTCAGTAGTTGGTTTAACTATGTGATAAGTGTCGTGGTGATAAATGATAAGCTTGCATGAAAGTTTCTTGATGAATGGGTATTTGCTTAAGTAGTTGATATATTTATCATGTTTTAAGTGAAATGCATGCATTGTATGATTATGTAGGTGGAGAATATCAAGGGGTTAGACGAAGTTAGGAATGGGAAAAATGGGTAATCTCGTTAGGTACCTCCATACGGTGTTGCTAAGTGCACCTGTGATGTGCGAATCTCCAGACCTTGCGGAGGGGACACTGCAGTGTTTAAGCATCAATGTTAGGACGACAAGGTGAGATGTGAAATAGGTACTTCACGATGACACCGTGACAACGATTATTAGGTTTCATAGAGCAACACCGCGATGGCGGTCAACATGCTCTATAAGGTGACATAGCGATGACGGTAAGGTACTTTGGGGCGACACCTCTAAGAGGTTTAAGGTGTAAGACCATAGCTCGATTATGGCAACCAATGAAGCCGATCGAGATAGTAAACACGGAGTATTCTGTCAGGACAGTAAACACGAGGTAATCTATCGAGATAGTAAACACGAGGTTATACTAGGAAAGATCACAGATTAGTATACCAGTGAAGAATCCACCAAAGGTGATGATAAGAGTGGATCAAAGAACGTCTCAAACTAATAAAGGTAAAAAGAGGAAGTGACTCCTCATATAGGGAGGTATACGTATTGTGTTCAGTCCGAGATCACCGAGGGAGGTGCAGATCCCACATTTTTTAAGGGGATGCGAAATTGGGCTAAATAGTAGGTCAACGATCAAACAAACATGAGTCTGCTATTATACTAATTTTAAAAGTTGCCACTGTTAGCCTGTTGATATAGGGATGGAAGTGCAATAGGGCGAAGGCAAATATTGCTAAATCCACCACTGCTCCCCAGTTGACATGTTTTGCTTTATCACCCATTCCACTCCATTATGGATGCATAATTTTGAAAATCACTACCACCTCCATAGATGTTGGATACATTCATCTCTACTTCGCTTTGTTTCAATTTAACTTTTTCTACTTATCTTTAATATTTTCAAAGTGAGACAAATATTTTAACATAACTTTTCAAAAAAATATTTAAACATAAAATATATGGACTTTTGTATATTATGTTATTATATTATTACCTTTTTAATAGTTTATATTTACAAGGACAAAATGATTATATAATGGACTGGGTTGAGGTGAGATAAATAATTACCATAATCACTCCATACTTACTATTTAAAAGAAAAAGTCACCCCACCTTTTCCCGCATTCACTTTTTCAAAATAAATAATCGACTCAATTTAGAGTATATTGATTTGGAATCCATTGGACGGTTTAAGTTTTGTCATCTCTAGTAACTAAACAAAATAAAATTGAATAGTTAAATTATCATTTTATAACTTTTCATAATTGAGAGATAAAGTTTTACTAATAATTAACTCACTATTTTGTAACATTTATAATTGGAAATATTTAGTATGAATAACTTTTTGTTTTCAAGTATCACCAAGCAGGTAAGCTACTATTCAGATATTCATCAAATATCTAAGTAGCCTCTCAAAATTGAGATTCCTCAACAACATCACCACTCAAAATCATCCACGCAATTTCACTATACACGTGTCTTAATACAACTGGTCCACTAGGTTTCGCCTTTCAATAATCGGATCTCTCAGAAATGTCTCTCTCGCAGTTACTCCTTCGATGCAACGAGCAACAGCAAAACGGATAAGACTCCAAAATAACATAAATTAAAAAAAAAAGAAAACTCCAATCTCTCTTTTTAAAATCTGCAAAGCAAAATATTCCTAAAGCATTGAATTTTTTTTCCAATGGAATTTGATCTTCAATTGAATTAAATTTACTTCTTTTGAGGAATTTGGATTTCATTTTCTTTTAGAAAAAATAAAAAATGAATTTAGCAGCAAGTTGCCGCGGGAACTTTGGTGTCTTATCTCAATGTAGCCCTTGCTGCGATCTTCGGTTTCAGCCATTGTTGTCGTCTTCGAGCTTTGCTAAGTCGCAACGGTGTCGTTTAAGGAACTTGAAGTTTTCTCGCGTCCCTAGGTAGTTTTTTTTTTCTCATTATCTTTTTAAAAATATTCTGCTGAAGAAGAAAGCTTATGAACTAATTCTTTATTCCTCTTATAGATTTTGCAGGAAAAGAGAGATGTTTTGTAGAGTGACTGAAACAGAAACTGGACCAGATAGTAATAATGATGAGGTAATTATTTTATTACTAAATTAGTTCGGACTTTTAAAAAAAATTCCTTAATTTGTTTTCTTTTCTATGTTGATACAATTTTGGAATTATTGCATTTTTCATTAATGAATCTATCAAGAAGTTATGAACTACTTTGTGAATGCACTCAACAATATGTGGTATTTTTGCAATTTTGGATCCAGCAGTTAGCCCAAGATGGTTTATTTTTGGATGAAAAGGGAAATGTTCTTTGATGTTCGATGTTCAATGTCTGTAGGAGGAAGATAAGCATGAAAGTGGAGAAAAGCCGGCAACAACTGATTCTGTAGAGGAAAAAGATTCCCAGATTGGTTTGGAGCCCATAAATGTCCAACAAATAAACAATAATGATGCAGAAACTACAGCTCAAGGTGCTGTGCAGGTACTAAATCTCTATTCTGTAGTAGTATCCCTATAGTGACAGAATAGGGCAATAGGCAAGCCCCTACATTACTTGGTTCTCAATTAGAGATGGTATTTGTCTCGTGTTTTAAGGTACTATATATTTATATAAATTTTAATATGCTAATAATTCATAATATATAAAATCTGAATGTTCTTGCATTCGTGTATTTTTTTTTGTCGTGTTGCGTCTTGCTCATGTCTGTATAATCCATCATGTCCAAAGTTGCCAGGTTTGTTCTCAATCCAAGATCGTGCTACTGTGCTTTTTGCAGGCCACTTTGTTAGATTTCATGTTCATCTCCTTAAATTAATGAATTTTGGTGATTTTTAATCTCGTTTCTCTGTTTTGATAGAAATGTTTTTGTCCAATTGAAAGCTAGATAGTAGTTTAGCTATAGCTATAACTAGCATTAGGTTTTATTCGAATATTGGTATGGGAGTATGAACCTCTTCAAATATATAGAAAACTTAGAAATTTGGGCTTACCCACGTTAGACGCATACCCATCTGACACTGACCCTTGAGTCCAAGCAAGCTCCTGTCATACCTGCAATTTGAAGTCCTGTCATACCTGCAATTTGAAGTATTCTAGTACATGAATTCACATTCAGCTGCCATTTTGTAATCTGCAAACTTTAATCATAGCTTGCTCAACCTTTATCACATCAGGATTGTGTTTGTTACAGGAGGATGTCGCTATTGAAGTTACTAGTGGATCGCCTCTGCCAGGTGTGAAGGTGATCACGATGTTGTATCACTTCCTAGGCTGGAATTTACAAGAGAGATCTTCTTTTCCTGCTTCTTCTTTTACATCTTCCCTTGTTTCCTGAACAGCCACAACAACTGGATGAATCAATGAGGATTCCAAAGGAAACCATTGACATTCTTAAGGATCAAGTATTTGCATTTGATACGTTCTTCGTGACAAGCCAGGAACCGTATGAGGTGTGTTAGTTATTTTGATAGTTCTAGGCTTCCTTGATCCTTTTTTTCCCTTTCTTTCAAACATGTATCTGAAGATTCTTAAGGGGCTGAAATCAACTAAAATTGCCTCTGCAACTTGAATGCATAACGTATCCATGGAGATAATAATATTTAAGTAGTTATAGATTGAACTTCTCCTTCAATAGGTGTTATATTGTCCTTGAGAATAAGATAGCAGAAAACTGTTAGCAATTTTATTTTTGTTTCTCATTTATGTTCTTGTTTTCTGTGATACTTGATAGGGTGGAGTATTGTTCAAAGGGAATCTTCGGGGACAAGCTGCTAGAAGTTATGAAAAGATATCTACTAGGATGCAGGTATGTTTACTCTGCTTATTCCATTGTACTATTGTGGAGGTTAATGGCTGATTCTTTATTTAATTTCTTCTAAATGAATATACAGAACAAATTTGGCGATGAATATAAGCTTTTCCTTCTTATCAATCCAGAAGATGACAAACCAGTGGCAGTTGTTGTTCCGAAAACGACTTTGCAACCAGAGACAACTGGTACTTGGCTATGCTATTACGTTATTCAAAAGTTTAATGTCATTCGTGTCATTCACCAAAACCATTGTCATTAAGCCTAAAGTATCCTTTTTGCAGCTGTCCCTGAGTGGTTGGCAGCTGGGGCTTTTGGTCTGGTTACAGTGTTTACCTTACTTCTTCGGAATGTGCCTGCATTGCAGTCCAACTTATTGTATGATTTTCTATCACTCTTGTTCTGACATCTTAATCAAAATATTAACTGTGGCTTATTCCTGTCATCATAACCAAATCATAAGCAAAACAAAAATGCTACTATTTAGGCTGTTTTCCCTTCTGAGGATCATGTTTTGAGACTTGTACCAAGCTCATAAATACTTATTTGTCTGATCATTCAGTTTGAGTATTTTAAGATGGTCAATAATACATTGGCCTTGTCTTAAGTTTATTCCTTTCGGAAAATATCTGCCCTAGATTTCTTGACAATGATTCCTCTCTCTCTCTCTTGCATGGATGACTCGTTTCTATCATCATTATTTTTCTCTTGGTTCTTGGAAGTTTAAGTTGATTGTTTCTGATTTTTGCTTTGTTTTCCCTTTCTTAGAATTAGGAGAAATTTCCATCATATCATTCAGTTTGTCTTATTGCATTACTGCGAATGATTTTGTTAATGGTCCAGATCAACATTTGACAACCTCAACTTGTTATCGAATGGTCTACCTGGAGCCTTTGTTACTGCACTTCTTCTGGGGGTACATGAATTGGGCCACATCTTAGTAGCAAAGAGCACAGGAGTTAAGCTTGGTGTTCCTTTCTTTGTTCCAAGTTGGCAGGTGACATATATAGTTCTTTTCATTAATCCTTTGTTCGGAACAAACCACTCTTTTCCTTTCCCTTTTGTGTTCCTGTTAGTTGGTACCTTATATCTTTACTGCAATCTAGTATGGAGTCATAGATAAGAACATTACCATATATCTTGGAGGGTCTTTGGAGCAGTGGATGATCCTGGGATTAAGTTTTGGCCTTTGGGGGCCGTAGTAACATTTTCAAAAAAAAATTTAAGAGTTTAATGATAATATTTTTTTTAAAAAATGGGGGTCTAATTAAAATTTTTATGATGTTAATGAGAATTTTTAAAAAATTTAAGAGCTTAATTAAAATTTTCTAAAGATTTAAAAGAAAAAATCAAAATTTTCCAAAATTTTGAGGGCCCAAAGGACCCCTAAGCCCTTATAATGGCCCACCCCTATTTTGGAGAGTCACATTCTCGTGTCAATGTCCGAACATATATCGGACTCGAGTATTGGATACGAATGCTTAAAGAAAAATGTAGAATAAGAGACTTGACATTTCCAATTTTTCATTAGCATGTGGATCCCAAAGCAGTTTAAGTTCTTTAATTTATTTAGTGAAGCACTTGAGTAGTTAATCTTATAGGAATTTGTATGACAAACATTCTTTTTATCTGACACCCGTATCGCTTTGCTTCTTATGACTACGGTGTCTATTTATGATTTCATAAGTTGCAACCATTTTCCCTACATTTTCTGAACTATTGGATGGATATTTTATAAATATGAATACGGCAAGTCTAATGGATTGTGTTTGATGGCAGATAGGCTCTTTTGGTGCCATAACAAGGATAAAAAATATCGTACCCAATCGTGAAGACCTTCTCAAGGTTGCAGCAGCTGGACCTTTAGCTGGTTTTTCTTTGGGTTTTGTTCTATTCCTTCTAGGTTTCATCTTGCCACCTAGCGATGGTATTGGAGTTGTTGTTGATGCTTCTGTGTTTCATGAATCATTTCTTGCTGGTGGTGTAGGTAAAGAACTTCTGTTGTTCAGACCATTCATTTATCTTAAAGCAGCCAAGTCTGATATGCCTGACACATATTCAACTCCAAATACATGAAAAAACCTTATAAAAAATTAAACATATCCGTATTTGACACTCATATTCAAATCCAAATAACATAGGAATATGCATGTTAAAACAGTGATCAGTCTTCTGATGTTCTACTACAGTGGCAGTCATAACTTGTGGTGCATTTGCAGTCGTGCTCTTCCCTAGCTAGCATTATATACTTTTCAGCAATCAGGTTATTATTTGATGTATTCTGATTGTGAGCTTTCTCTCCTTTTACAGCAAAGCTGCTTCTAGGTGATGTACTGAAGGAAGGCACACCTATATCAGTCAACCCACTTGTAATTTGGGCATGGGCTGGGCTTCTCATTAATGCCATCAACAGCATTCCTGCAGGGGAGCTAGATGGGGGCCGGATCTCCTTTGCAATATGGGGAAGAAAGGTACTTTATTTCTAGTTAAAAGAAATTAATTAGTCTATGCTACTCAGGTTTGGGTAGAATGTTAGTTATAGGTATATGTCCGATATGATTATATTCAAAATTTTAAAATTTTTTCCATTTTGGAGAGATTTCGAAGGATCATATCTTTTAATACTCATGTCGAACTATTGTTAAACATAGGAGTCAAATATATGTACTTCAAGAAAAATGAAGTCGAAGTAACAACATAGCTATTTAAACATATAAACAAGGATATGATCCTTCAAAAACCCTTCAAATATGTGAAAATAATTAGATATCCCCGTATCTATATCAGAACATATATTTATTCCAATAGTCACATCCGAATCCAAGTAACAGAACCTTTCTTGGTTATGGTAGAACATAAGACCTAAAAAGTTCTTTCTTTTTTACGAAATTAACATACTGTGGAACAACCAAGAGTTAAAATTAACCAAGTTTTTAATTGAACAGGCTTCAGCTCGCTTCACTTCACTCTCCATTGGACTGCTAGGACTGTCTTCATTGTTCAATGACGTGGCATTTTACTGGGTGGTTCTCATTTTCATCTTGCAAAGAGGGCCCATTGCACCTTTGTCGGAGGAAATCACCGATCCTGATAACAAGTATGTTGCACTTGGAGTTTTAGTTTGGATATTGGGATTGCTTGTTTGCTTACCATATCCGTTCCCTTTCAATTATGACTCCATTAATTCATACTTTTAGTGATATGATAGTTTATAGAATTAAACTTGGATTATACTTGTTTTGGAAGACTTGTCAGAGGAAATGTCCTTGAATGATCATACAAATAATTTTGAAAAGTTGATAACATTACATGCCATGATTTAGAATGAATAATTTTAGAGAGTGATGGCCAATAATTTTTCGAAGTGCAACATATGGAAGCTGGTGGAAACTGTTGTCAGCTGAAATTAATAGCTGAAACATTGGTTAATAAACAGCTCTTAGGTTAAGTTGCTATATATTTATATAAATTTTGATATTTCATGTTATTCTACTCAATCGATTTGTTAGTGATACCTAATTTTATATTTGATACAACATTACATACAATATTTGGATTTGAGGTAAAAACATTTTCTTTTTTAAAAGGAGCGTTATTTACAATAGTGAAATTTATAGTTTGAGATATGGATAAATGGTATCTTCTCATTGAAATTATATCGTTGATGAAAAGTGAGCGTGATCACGGGTCATTCGTTTTTTGTGATAATGACTTGATTACTTTTTTTTATAGTAATTAACTTTTCATTAAGGAAGATGTAATAGTTAGCATGAGATAAAATAGGATCATGTTGTGAGAACGTATTTATACCAAAAAGATTAAAGATATCTTATGAGAGTAACACAATTACGACAAGATCATTGGACTAGTACTGATCGAGCTGCTTTCGTAATAGTATGCCGTTGGGAAGAACTTAGATATAATACTATAGTGAGATGATTTCATGAGTAAATAAGTTTATAATTAATAAGTT
This sequence comes from Kokia cookei, assembly GCA_039519145.1. Lineage (NCBI taxonomy): Eukaryota > Viridiplantae > Streptophyta > Magnoliopsida > Malvales > Malvaceae > Kokia > Kokia cookei. The sequence goes on from CM076903.1 coordinate 59,081,918, forward strand.
AAGTTAATATTAACTAGGGTTAGCCATACACCTCATTAACATAAAAGGTTTTTGGGCTTCTTCACATGTTCTATAAATTAAGCCAGTTTAAGTGCATTGAATAAGTTTCATTTAATCGATTACCCTTCATGAGATGCTTTTTGCGCAATTGCCACGGGCTTTGATCTTCGACCCGTGACATTAGGAAGAAGTTCAAGGGATGGACTTTGATACCCAACATTAGTTATGGCTCAAATAAAAAGACTTGCCATTATATTTAGGGGTGAGTAAAACTAAATTCGATTTGAATTGAAAAAAAATTTTGAATTTCGAATTTTTCGAGTCAACTCAAATAAGAAATTTCGGATTTCGAGTTTGAGTCGAGTTGAATTTTTACAATTCTAATAACTCAAATAATTCAAATAACAGATTAGTATAAATATTTTTTTGATCCCGTCAATTTTGAAAATAAGCAAATTCGTTTTTTTCCTTAACAAAAATTACAAAAAAAATCAAAATAATTTTCAAAAATTGAAATAATTTTTAAAATTCAAGTTATTCGAAAATTCAAATAAGAAAAAATAAAACGTCATTTTGATAAATGTTTACCTATTAATCTTATTTTTCTTCCCGAATCGTCCCACTTTTCTTTTTTCCTTTACTCAAAATTAATCTAAAAACTTGTACTTCGTCTTCTAGTTAAATAATCGGTTCATGTAAACAATATTAAGTACAAATAATAGGATTTGTTAATTCGATTTGACTAGACTCAAAATTTTTTTGACTTGATTCGACTCGATTCGAAAAAAATTTAAATTAAATTCGATTGCTAAAATAGGATTCATAAACTCGATTCGACTTAATTCAATCCACCCTTAACTTTCTTCACAACAAGTTTAAGAAATTCATCGTGGACAATGTCTAAGAGCTATAGCTTCTCATGATGCACAACAAGACATATTGTGCTGAAATAGCACATGATGTTTCAATGAAGAAATTAGAGATAAAAAAAAAAAGGAGAAATATAGAATTTATAAAGAAAATAAAAAATACAAATACTCTCAAGTATGAAATTATTAGTAGACCGTTACACATGAGTTTAGTTAAATCAATATTTATAATTGAATAAAATAAGTAAACCCTAATTTTTTTTTCTTATTTTTTGTTTTGTTCAGCGGTGGTGTCAGTTTTTAGGTTTTATTGCTCACTTTTTCTCCTCTCATAAATGCTTTCTTTCTTCTTCTTATTCACTACACATGTTTTTTTTTTTTTCTTTTTCAATTTGCAAGTTTATTTTGTGTTCAATTTTTTTATCGATTTTTACTCATTAATTTTTACTTGCCGCTTTGAATCATCCGAGGTTGATTTTCTTAAATATGTCGTACTTGAGTTGTGACAAAAACCAATTATCAATGTGTCATAATGTTCTATTGATGTTAAGGCTGAAGTCTTTATTGTGTTGATAGAGCTTATCTTTTATTATTTACAAGTATTTGCTATTTGTTTTCCCTAAATTGAATTAATGAATTTATCTTTCAAAACTAATATTTATAGTTGAATAATCATTTTAAATCAATCTTTAGTTAAATATTTTAAATCAAGAACTAAAATAAAATTTAAATTTAAATTTATCAATGTTAGTTTTACAGAATTATATCATTTATATTTAGATAAAGTTGTTAAAATTTAATTTTGAAATTTGAATATATAAGCTCTTTAGTATTGCAATTTCAGTTCTTTAGTACCGTATTTCAATACCATATAATTTAATAAATTATCAATTTTGATTTAAATTTATCCTAATTTTTTTTTATTTAAAACTTGAAATCATTAGTGAGTTTAACAATTTATCAATTTAACATTTAAATTTATTTTTATTTAAAATTTAAAATGGTAAAAAAAAAAAAAAAAAACAGCGTTTGCTTTATCATTATTTTAATTTAATATTTAAAATTAATTTTATGTTAAAAATGACTTTCACGTGTCACAAATAGATAGTCCACGTTGCAAAAAAAATTCTGACTGTCCACGTCACCTATGACGATATATATGATTATAATTATAATTATAATTATTTTAAATACTTTTATTTTCATATCTTTTTTCACTTAAATTAAATAGACCACATAATTCGGTTATTGAAGAAATCTAATTTCAACCTCGCTTACCAAAAAAATTCATGGATGGGGATGGAGATAAAGATGAAAGCAAGACACCCAAATCAAGATTCAAGGGCCCTGAGCCACTTAGTTCCAAACGTGATCGCTGAAAAGCTCCCAAAACAGATCAATGGAGTGGAGTCAACAATTTAACGGTAAAACCATTTGAAAAAAAAATATAAAGATAGCATCCTAAAAAGGCTACTTTTTCTTGCATTGCTTCACAATCAAGTATTACTTGTATAACAGGGCAGAACAACCCAAAAGGGAAACTACCGCAAGCCCAAATACACCACAGATATACCGGAGAGTTTCCGTTGTCTCTCTGGCTACGAAACACGTGAAAAAAACAGATGGTGTATGCACTGTGGTTGGAATGCAAAACAAAAGAAAAAAGTGTTTCGGTTTGAATAAAAGGCTTTAATTTAGTGATGAACTGACGACGGTGATGGTGGACATTGGTAGCACTTAGCGAAGAGTCCAAATGTATCGACTTGTTTGATGAAATTAGCCATGCTAGCCCAACCTCCTAATCCGAAGCCGATAATGAGGACCCATATGACTGTAAATGTGTTCATCGCATACACTGCTGTCCAGCTTGGTAGGAAGAAGGGAGGCTTCTCAGCTGCATTCTGTTTGTCACCAAAGAACCAAAGTTGAGTTGATGAATTTAAACTGTGTTTTTTGATCTCATGTTAGTCTGAACCTTTGTTGCTCATACTCGGGTTTGAGTGTCAGATAATTAGTTTGGTCAGCGTGAAACTTAAACAGAGTGATAATGAAAGGCTACCAACCTCGTCTTTGTTTTTCATAAATTATGCTCATCTTTACCATTGAATCCCCTGGTGTGACTTAGAAGAGAAAATGACCAACAATCTAATGTTCGGAATCAAATCTGAAAAGTAGTACTAGTTAAAGATACAATGACCGGAAAGGAAAGCTCTCTAACTGCCTCTTAAGCATCAAGATTACAGAACCATGAAGGCTGTCCTAAGGAATCATCCTATATCTCAATCTGGTTTCATAGTGATCGACAAGCAAACATAATTGGAGCATTCCATAATGGCAGCTGGATTTTCACAAACATTTGGTAGAAAATGAAGATAAGAAATGAAAGAAATTGGGCTGTTTACAGATTTACCTTTCGAGCGGAGGCTGATTTATAGGTGAGCATGTGAACTAAGGCAGGGATGATGTAGACAGTGAAGCTAACCAGAAGAGCTCCTACAGCTGAGTTAATGGGACCAAAGAACGGAAATATGATAGCCAAGAACCATATAGGAATCACCACAGGTAACCGGCACACTGCCCTCAAACATATGCTCTTTGTGTCATGCATCCCCACCACTTTCTCCCACACAAAGTACAATGGCGTACACGCGAATCCAAATGTAATAAACTGAAAATTAGAAGCCGAAAACCAATTAGTTTTTACTAATCCAAAACGGCTAAGGTAGCATAAGAAGTCGATCACCTGGTGAATTAACATTAGGATAACTGCAGCATCACGCCACGCAGAACGTGGAAGGAGTGAAAAGGCATTGGAATGATCTAGGAGTTGATCGCCAAAAGCCCAGTAGACAGAAGTGGCCGACGGGATGGTTAGGGTGAACACATATAGGGTGGCCAATAGATATATGGACTTGAACTTTTGAGGCTTCCACATTGCATGCATAATTTCACTGTAAAAGTACACCAAAATTTGTCCAATAAACTTAGTTTCACTCAAAAGTGACCAAGGGACAAGATTGCAACTTCTTATTTACGCAATAGAATAGGTCTAAAGATCTGCTACAGCTAAAGAAGGGTTGAAAAAACCTTGGGTTAAAGTAGAAAAGGAAGCTCTGCAATTATCATGATGGAAACCCCACTCAAAGAAGTGGATTTCATAAAGCTCAAATCAACCAAGAGTACAGGTTTCATTACTTCATCATATTCTCTTTTCCTATGGTATTTATTTTGATAACCTTGCATACGGGTATATGTGCAACATTGGTATTTTCATTTCTGTTAAGAAAAAGTTTTTAGGATCCTTGGAGAGCCATATCTCCAAACCTATGTTCGGATTTCTGTTCAGTGCAACTATCAAACACAGGTACTTGAAGAAAAATAAGGAGTTCTACCAAAATCAGGGTTGACGCATACATTTCACTACTCATCGGCAAAGTTTCTGCTCAACAAAATAAAGCAAAAATTAGTACTATATTATTTTGGAAAAGTCGTAATTATAGTATTTACACAGACTAAGTGTGAGTGTCAATTACAGGTTTATATCCAACATGGGTATGGTTAAATTTTTCTAAGTTTTTTCATGTGATTGGAGAGTCCTTGGAAGCCATATCTTAGTATCCATACATTAGATGAAATGTTGAATACCAATACTTTAAGAAAAATAAAAAGTCTGAGCAGCATAGATAACACCTACACTGTGACAGCATGTCCACCGAATGTGTAGAGGATATTGGTGGCGCCTGTGAAGTACAACACCAACTTAGTTGGACCTTGGTGAGTTACACCTTCCGCCTGTAAAAAGAAGGCAAAATTTTTGAGAGGTCGAATCAACAAATAGGAAAGATTTGCTTTTACTCTTTTCTTTTTTAAATGTCTTCTGTACTCATTTCCAAGACATACATATCGGGACATATCCAAACTTGGATACGAAGATATAATCCTTCAAGGATCTTCCACATAGGAAAAAGAAGAATTAAACATATCCATGTTGGACACATTTTTGCGTTGGACACGCACACTCCATCCAGTCTGAGTTTTACCTGGCCATGGACAAGGGATGCAATGGTCAAATACCATGCAGTGTATGTAGTCATAACAAGCCCCAGAAAAGACCAGATTCTATAGTTGTGAAATGAAGGGATGAACACTGTTGTGGCACAGCAAGCTCCAAAGATATAAGTCCATGTCCTTTTGTCTAACTTGTCATTTATGTAATATATATTGCTGTAATGAACTCATTAAACATAGGAAATCAGTTGGTTAATCCATTGATGATAATTTAATGGAAAAAAAATAAAAAACTGGACCTGGCACAGGCAATAAGCTGAATGACTGATCCAAAGAGCAGAAAAGTGCAGTTAAAAGCCAATCCAATAGCTTTCCAGTAAGGTCCCAAAAGACCATCTAACACTTCAAACCACTGCATGTTAAAGATTTTGATTATATTTTTCTTCTGTTTTTATTTCCCCAAGTATGTATGCATGCATGTGTGTATATATATTTTTAAAGGGTCTGTTTATCTTGAAAAACAAACCTGTATGACATGGTTCTTGAAGCTAACATTCTCTTTCTCTTTTCTGCTTCTGTACTCAATATAGAGAACACTGATGAGATAAGCAGTCCAGCTTCCAAGAACACCGTAGAAAATCTGCAGAATAATCCCAGAAAGCATTCCCATTTGAGAAAAAGAATATGGTAGTGTTAAAAGAACTTGAGCCACCTGCAGAAACAAAGAACAATTTTTTTTTCAGTTTACTAGATTTTAAACTACTTTGACTACAATTTTGAGTTGGGATTTTTGGTACCTGATTTGAAGCACAGCTAAACCAGGCATCATAAACTGAACCACCATGCCAAAGAAGGCTCTTAAAACTGAAAATGGAATGATCTCCTTTCTCCTCCAACTCCACCTCTTTTTCTTCATTTTCAGTCGACTCGTTAAAGCTTTCAACAATGGCTTCCTCTGCCTGTTTCTCTCCTGGCATTGCTTCACTTCTCTATAGACTAAAAACGAAAACAAAAAAATTAAACCAAACCCACCGCTTAAAACTGTCCAAAAACTAAAAAAGACTAGCCAATTTAGAACAGGAACCTCAAATATTTGACAGTTACCTTATTCCAGGGGAGACTATCCGCAAAGCATCTTCAGCTTCTTTAACTGCTCTCGATGAAAAGATTGTGAGAGAGAGAGAATGATAGAGTGTATTTATCTCGTTTTGCCTTTAAGTGCAAGAAACCAGAGTTTTGGGGTGGCTGTTACAGCTTTAATTTTTCATAGAATTTACGAAATTTATATATAAAAAAACACTTGAAAACTCTAAAAACAAATCATAATTCCAAGCTTGGTAGTGCTTTTAATAATTATTATCCTTAGCTGAATACTCTGTTCTTTTAAGCCTAAGATTTAAGCTGTAAGCCCGTTAACTATAAAAAATCACTTCTTTTCCACACTTAAAATCCAACAAGAATTAGAAAAGTTTTCCTTTCTTCGCTTGAAGAATGGATAATTTAAAAAAAAAAAACAAAAACAAAAAAAAAAAACAGCATCGGGGACAAGCTGATAACTGAGGGTAAATTCTGCTGCTTTCCTATCAAGTAAGATGAAAACGTGTCCAGTAAAACTTTTGATTAGTCAAGTAACTTTTTCCAACATAAAAAACTGCAATGGCTAAATTTTAAAAAACAGCTGATTTATTTGTTATATAAATTCAAATCATTTTCTTCCTTTTGTATTCAAATTTCATTATCTTAATTCTATCAATTTTCTCAATTTTTAAAATCTTTAATTCTCACTTTTTCATTCAATATTTCTCAAAATCTTATTCTTTTAATTTTATATTTCCTAAGTTATTTGATTTTATAATGACAATTCCGCTTATCCATTTCAAGGACAAACACATTTATTATTTTTTTTAATTTTAATTAATTTCATTATTAAGTTGTTAACCTTATTAATTTTATAATTTTTTATGTTTATATAATCAAGCCGAAAATTAAATTTTAAAGACGTACGTACATAATTTAACTGCGAGGGCACCGCGTGTTATTGAACAACACTTGCAAGAGGTGGGATTCTTGCATGTGTCTCGTATGCTCAGAGGGACTAAATCGGATCCCCCACTTATTAGCAATTTGATGGAAGATGGAGACTCGAGACACACAAATCCCACTTTTCGTGTGGTGAGTGTACAATTACACTCGAGGACGTAGTTTTACAGTTCAATTTACTGATGGATGGGTCAGTCGTTACATGGGCAATGGTCGTTGGCGATTGGAGCACAATTTGCTAGCAACTATTAGACAAGGTACCGGATAAGTTTTTTTGGTAGTCGAATAGAGATGAAATGGTTAGAAAAAAATTCAATTATATCGACAACTCTGCGAGTGTCGTTCAAAGAAAACAACACCCCGACCATTCATCATGAGGTTAATCAGGGATTTTTTTAATGCCCTATAAATCTCAAAATCTAGTACATTTAAGGTGGATACTACAACTCGTCGACTTGAAAGAAGCAGGACGACTTAGTTGAGGATCAACTATATTGGTCACATTGTATCGAGAGATGTGTCGGACGACGCAATCACAAAAAATTAAAATCGGTGGCTGCATACTCCTTCTACATTGTATCCCTGATCGAATTTTTGACCAATCACAATAACTGGCACGTCAATGCGCCATTGATTGTTTTCGCTTCAGCGGAGATGCATGAATCCAATCGAGTGATGCATCAGTTCGGGTTTTGGCAAAGTATTCTGCTGTCACCCCAGGACATCAAAGAACTGCACAAGGTTGACTTGTGGGGGAGAACTGACAAAAGTTGGACGAAATGCCATGACAAATATATCTACATTTTGGAGCATAGGTACGATTTCATACCTTTGCACGAACCAATTCTCGCATTGGAATTGACGGTCTCTCTAGATTACATTACATGGTTTAGACATCATAATAAGTCATATCTACTGTTGGAAGAGGAAAGGACTAGGCAACATCGTTGTAGGAGGCCAAGACGACATCGCATGAATCCTAGGTTGGGAGTACATATCTCGATAGAGTGATCATCAACTCCAACCCCACACGTGGCACCAATGGTTGCACCACCTTCCAATCAATATGATTCATATTATTCTGGTGCTTTCACTAGCTTCATTTTTTTATACACAATCACCACGTTGTACACCACCATACCATGTATCAACACCTTTGTAGGTGTATTTTTTGCACCATGTCCATCCCCAACATCATATGAAGTGCCAATACCGACAACAACACCGACGTATCCACCGTCTCCGACAATTCCAACATTTTATAAGCAATCAGATTATGCAACAATTTATTTTAGAACATGATAAAGATGACTTTTTAGTTTCTATTTAAATTATATTCATTGATGAAGATGAATATGTTAGGATTGATATTTCATACATTATCATTAAAATATTTTAATTTTCACTTCAAATATTGACATATGTTCTAATTTTGAATGCTTATTTTTTAAAAATTTATTTATTTTATTACCCTCTAGATGGAACATGCAATATTCTTTAAATTTTATTTGTAGTACCTAAAAGTTGGATATCAAATAGTTTTCCAATATGTTACGAGTTACCAACATTTTCAATTATAGAAACGGGATTAAAATACAATCATTGTGTTGTTAATTAATATTTAAAAAATAAAAACTAAATAAATAAGGATTTGATTCAATGTTTGAAATAATATATATGGAATAGATAGAATGAAAAATTGATAGTAATTATTATTCATTATTATGGTGCGCATGAAAGAGAGAATTATTGTGTAGAAAATAGTCATGGATTTTGCTATTGTTATCATCCAAAATAATGAATTGTAGGAAGAGGCTCAAAGGCATTCCTTCAATCAACTACAAATGTTCATAACTTGAATCTCATGATTTTCCTTTTCTAACATTAGTTTTTGCATCACATAATATCATAATAATGGTAGAAAATTGAATTACAATTGATTTTTATATTATTTTGTACATACGTAGGTATATCTATGGTGCTCCTCGAATTCTACTGATTAGTCTATCAGTACTTCAAGATCATGCGTATGAGCAACGCTGTCCCCCACCTGAAAGATGGCAAGAGTTTTGAGTTGAAAGAGCCATGTCCATCCATCTTTTTCACCCACAAAATTTTCACAAATTCTCATTAAAATAAACAAATTTATCATGATTTCAAAAATATAGATTTCGAGTTTCAAGTTTATATCTGAATAATAAATTTAATGAAACCATTTTGAATCATTTTAAATAATAAATTTTTCATAAGCAATCTTGAAAAATGCTATATGTATCTTTTTATTTTAAATATTTATGTTTTAATATTCTACTATACTTCTATAAGATGTTTGTCAACTTCCGAACCCACTTGTACAGTCTAAAAACTCCGTTGATAGTATATCAAATATTATTCTTAACAATAATAGTAAATGAGTTTGGAAAAAAGTTAAATTAAAAAAATGTTATTTATTCTTTATTATATCACTACATTAATATTTGAATAATATTTTATTTTTCTTATAAATTTTAAATATTAATATAATATTTCATTAAATATTGAACCACATTTGGTAACTATGTTAAAATATACCTATCATTTAAATTATTCAATTTTGAGTTGCAGTTTTATTAGTTGTTTAATAATATAAAAAATTATAAACTTTTAATATTATAAGCTAAGCACTAACGGCATTAAATATTTTTATTCAATGAATAGTTAAAAATAACAAAGAAAAGTTTTGAATTTCGTTATTCTTTTATTGTTGTAATAATGAGAAGTCTACTTGAAAAGCCATAGACTAATATTTTAACCATCAAAATAGTTAATAGGATTGAATTATCTAAACAATTTAATATTATTATTTTATATTAATTTAATGGAATAAAATACATTATTTAATATTTTTTTTAAAAAACAAATATCACACTAGAAACTAATATATGTGTAAATAAATAATGTAAAAATAGTTCTAGAGGTGCTCATTGCTCGGGTTAGGTCAGGTTTGAGTCGGGTCTAAGCATGATATTAATAAATTTTATGCTTGCTCAAGCTCAACCCGACTTGAAATCTAAATCTAAAATTTTGCCCAAACTTGCTTATATTTACAAAAGACTAACCTAAGCTTATTTTAGGCTCGTCCATATTATTTTTATTTTTTAAAATTTTTATTTAATATTTAATAATTTTATATATTTTTTATTTATTGAAATTTTTTATATAGTCATCTTAACATTATTTTAATGTTTATATTAGAGTAGTAGTACGTAGTTAGTATATGCTTATTTTTTATGTGTTCTAAATAACATAATATAAAGTATTATAAACTTAAAACGGGTCAGATCGAATCGGGTTTGATTCTTAATGTTTAAGCCCAAGCTCATCTCATATTTTAAACAGGCTTAGTTTTTTTTGTCCAAGCCTATTTTCGAGCATAACATCCAAACTCTCTCAAATTATGAGCGAGCCTTCAAGTATGAACAAATAACTCGACCCATAAACAGGTCTAAATAAATTCTAAATGTTATGTTTTGGAATAAATTGTTTTTTTAGACGGGAAAGAGACGGGAGGAGTTAGTAGTGATGAAGTATAGTAGAAAGACCTAAAAATTTATAGATGTTTAGTTCAAACTATTAAGTATGTATTTATTGTTTGGATACCCAATCAACTCATTTAATACTTCCTATAAATGCAAGACCCATTCTCTTTTGTTTTCATCAAAATCCTCTCTAAAATCCTGGGGAATAAACGGCTCCTCTAAGGTTTCAGAAAGAACACGTGGCGCACAAGTCGTACATATATTATTAGATTTTGTTATTATGAATTCTTTTTAGAGTTTATTATTATATATTTTTTAGATTTTACTATATTAAATATTCATCTTGTGATATTTTGAACAATAAAAATATCTAACTGTTCGTGCCCGACATAATTTAAGCTTATTAAAGTCGGATGAATGTATCCAAGATTGTTTGAGAAGTGTTGTCTTATTAACAACATCTACAATAATCAAGTTTGAAATGATACGAGAGCTGTTCGCCACCTTATTGGAAAGATAGAGGATGAAAACGCATAGATTTCATTTTTTCTGTACGATGGGGAATAGCATTTAGAGATGCATATTTTTGGATTTTTCGCACTATCAATAAAAAATGAAAATTGATAGTATGGATTTATATTTACGAATATTCGACTTGCTTTTTTCGAATGCGAATGTCAATGATATGGACAACATCTGAATTCGAATATTCTAATTGCTATGTATAACAGATTCGGAGTGAATGCAGATATGAATCTTGAGATATCCCTTATACTTTCGTGAATAATGAATATTTTGAATCTGATGAATAAATTTAGGCTGTGAAGCATATTTACAAAATCAAAAATTATAAATATACCTAAATTAAAAAAAGAGAAAACAATCATAGAATTTGGAGTTGGAAATTATGACATAATTGTTAACCTTTAGCTCAGTCATGGAGTCAAAGGTCTGTGACAGCACCTTATCCATTGTAAAGTATCCAGTACATTAACAGATAAATAAAGATACATTGTTGAGTGGATAGGTGGGGACCTGCCCTTCACTTTTACTCCCTACTTTATTTCCCCTTGATATGCTCATTGTCTCACTTTCTTCACTAACAAATCTTTGTTCAAGTTGCTGATCTTACTTACTCCGCTTGTCCTAATCTAATTTCTCCTCAACCCAAGACAACCAATCATGCATCACGAAACTTGTCTCCTTATTTGTTACGTTCAATTCTAACTCCCCTTTTTGCTTCCGTTTTTCAGAAAGGTTTTGTAGGATTTATCTTTCTGTCACTTTCTTAAGCTCAAGATTTATTCGATTTGAAAGAGTGGGATAAGCATCCCAATCCCAGCCCATGCTTTCCTCCCTAATTTTTAGTTCCTACATTTTTAACCAAGTCCCCACAGAGGCTTCTTCCCATCCCTAGCTTTGTTCTTTTTCACATAAAACTACAATTAAATTGCAGGGAATGGGGGCCTTCATCATCTCTTTCTTTAAACACATCATTTGATCAGGCACTTATCACTAATCATTTCCATTTATTACAAAGAAATACAAGTCAAGCTTGTGTAAATTATTTTCTAGAGCTCATAGCCTCATCATACCAATTCTTCAGGATTGAATGGCCGTCATTGCAAGAAAAAACCTACCCTCTCCATTTTATTTATTAAGTTAATATCACTCAAATAACTTTTCAAAATTTAATGTTTACGATGACTTATTACATCCGTTTGTGATTGCTTTTCTCGCTAATACCATTTCTAATATTAGAATTGAATTCTCTCTTTAGAGATATGCTTAGTTGGGTAAAGAGAAAATTTGAAAGATGGAAATTGAAAGAGTAAAAAAAAATTGAAAATATAAATTTTCTTTTCATAAGTGTGGTTAGTAAGAAAGATGATTTTTTAAAAATAAAAGTAGTTTTCTTACCATCCATTGCTAGCTAATGGAAAAAAAAAAAAAAAAGGAGAGAAAATAAAACATTTAAAATTTACGTAATTCGTTGGGCATCCAAGTTAACATTTAAAATCCATCTGGACTATCATGTAGGGTTGTCATTAGAGAGGCAACAAAGCTTAACGACGAAGTGATCACTTCGTAACAAAACACTTGTGTAAATGATTAAAACGTAACATTTCAAACATAAATGACTAAAATGTAATCTGAGTCAAACAAAAGTGACTATTTTTGCAGCTTATCCTTTTTGTTATGACTTTATAAAATACATATACATTATTTTTAACAATATAATTTTTAAATATTTATAATAAAACTTTAGAAACTTTTGGCCATACCCATACCAAACACTTCTACTTGTTTATACTTATAATATAATTTTTTATAACTAATATAAAAATAAATTTTGACGTTAAATCATGTACGAGTATTTGAAAAGTCACGTGATGATTAGATTTAAGTGTAATTACTCCAATTCTCACATTCTCCTGAAAATAAAAATATATATATATATAATTATAATGCTCCAATTACACCCAATTAAGTCGAATCATAATAATTATCCAAATGTATGAATTTTACATAATTACAAACAATTACATCCATCCCAACCTAATTACTAAACACCGGTAGAGTGAGAAAGCAGGCTCATTGTATTCAAGTCTTCGGATATAATGACCTCAATCTTCCATTTGAATGTTGATTTTCAAGGTTTTGTCGTAAAAAAGCGCAATTTCTAAGGTCCACTAAACCATGATATGAAGCCCAAACCCAATCTCGACCGTCTGGTCAAGAACAACCCTAAAACCCTAATTCCCCTTTCCCATTTCCAACATCCCACTATATAACCCTACTGTAACCCTAATCTCCATTTTAACCGAGCATAAACGCATCGTCTTGTCCTTTTATTACTAATACTATCATCCCAAAATGGCAGTGAAGCCGTCCAAAGCCGACAAGAAAATCGCCTACGATGCTAAATTATGTCAGCTCTTAGACGATTACACCCAGATTTTAATTGCGGCAGCCGATAATGTGGGTTCGAATCAGCTCCAGAACATTCGCAAAGGTCTTCGAGGTGACTCAGTTGTTCTCATGGGTAAAAATACAATGATGAAACGGTCCATCCGTATGCACGCTGAGAAAACCGGAAACCAGGCTTTCCTTAACCTTATCCCCTTGCTTCAGGTTCTTTAAACTTCTAATATTTATTAATATATATTTTTTTTGTATATTGAGCTCCTTATTATTTTGTGTATAGAACAATGAAGTAATTGTTTTATGGTTTTTTTAAATCAGGGAAATGTTGGTTTGATTTTTACCAAGGGTGATTTGAAGGAGGTTAGCGAGGAAGTTGCCAAGTACAAGGTTTGTTATTATATCTTTCATATGAATTAAAATTGAAATATTTGATATTAGAATTGTTTTTGTAATTCTTTTTTTGTCATTGTTGCAATGTAATAAATGGGAAATCGAAATAAGAACATGTAAACTTGAAATTTCATATTCTGTTGAAGTTATTGTTATGTAATTCAGTTGCTGAAAGTAGGTATTTATCTTTCGCATTGATTTAATAGCAAATGTTTTAGCTTTTTGATAGATGAGAAATTCCATTCTCAGCTTTTGGGCTCGATTGTAAGAAGTTAAAGTTGTATGTATGTTTTTTGGGATTCATTCTTTGCTTTCAACTCACTTGCTAATGTATTGTGATGGTTTGCGGGAATCCATATTCTTAAATTAAGTAACGGATTTTATACCAATCCGATTGTGGAGTTCTATCTGGTTTTCTTTTGGTTCTGGATTTAGAAGTTGGGGACACCGTTTGCTTCTGGTTCATTTGCTAGTATATTATAATAGTTTACTTGAACTCCCATACTTGGTTAATCGTTCTTGGTTCCGTAAAGTTCAAGTTAATTTAATGTAGTTGTTTTCTGCTAAAATATTGTGTTATTGGATCTGGCTTCAAAAGTTGACAGATTCATTGTTTGTTGCTGGTTCATTTGCTAGTATGTTATAATAGTTTTCATTTGAATGGGACTATTATGAATTTCTTGTTAGTGCTGTGAAGTTCAACTTTGTTTGATGTAATGGTTGTTTCTTGCTAAAGTATCTTGTTTTTTCGATGTGCTTGGACTTACCATCATATTTTGTTTTGAACAGGTTGGAGCACCTGCTCGTGTGGTCTGGTTGCACCCATTGATGTGGTTGTCCCACCCGGCAACACTGGGCTTGACCCTTCACAAACTTCTTTCTTCCAGGTACTGCACTTTGTCTGCCAGTGATATCTTGGGTTTTAGGTGTTAGAACCACTGCTCGGTTCATATCATTAACTTTGTGACATTTCAGGTGCTCAATATTCCAACCAAGATTAACAAGGGTACTGTTGAAATTATCACTCCTGTCGAGCTTATCAAGAAGGGCGACAAGGTTGGGTCTTCTGAGGCTGCACTTCTTGCCAAGCTTGGAATCAGGCCCTTCTCATATGGTCTTGTCGTATTGTCTGTTTATGACAATGGCTCTGTTTTTAACCCTGAGGTGTTGGATCTTACTGAGGATGACCTGATTGAGAAATTTGCTACTGGTGTCTCCATGGTAACTGCATTGTCTCTTGCCATTTCATACCCGACCCTTTCTGCTGCACCACACATGTTCATCAATGGCTACAAGAATGTCTTGGCTGTTGCAGTTGCAACAGAGTATTCTTTCCCTCAGGCCAATAAAGTGAAAGAGTATTTGGCGGTACGGAATCGATTCCTATCCTGCAAACTATTTCTTGTATTTCCCAAGTCTTTTTTTAGCTTAAAGTAATTGTTGCATGCTTTCAGGATCCAAGCAAATTTGCTGTTGCTGCTGCCCCTGTTGCTGCTGCTGCTGCTGGTGCTGCTCCGGCTGCTGCTACCCCTGTGGAGGAGAAAAAACCAGAACCAGAAGAAGAGTCTGATGATGATATGGGATTCAGTCTCTTTGACTAAGTTTGTCTTTATTAGTATAAAGATTCAGGATTAGAACACCTAAGGAAGAATCTGAGGACGTTATGAGTTGTTTGTCGTAGTTTTGTTTTGATTTTGTCGCCTTGAACTTTTGAGAATTCACAAGTTTATGAAATGTTAATTTAGTTTTTTTGCAGCTTTTGTTAATTTTCAAATTCCAACGGTTGATTATCCTGTCTATATAAATTCATGCAAAAATGTATTTTAAATTAAGCGTAGAATGAACATCGAAGAAAAAACAGAACATTCTAAAATGATTAATCTGTTTCTAAATCAGGAGATCAGAGTTAAGTACAGTATTTTGTAAAGTCCCCAGTGGTGAAATGCCGTGTTAGCACGAATCTATTCTCAAAACACATTAAGCATACAACAAAATTTATATATTATACAAACTCAGGATAGTTGAAACGGTGTTGGAATGATCTCAACCTGCGGATTGAGCAATAAATAAGTGGAAAATATGAAGCCGTGTTAATGGTGCAATCTCAGGCATCACCAAAACCAACTGTAGCGGCTATCGACAGCCTTCATAGAAGTCGGAACTAAGGGCATTCGTCCAAACTCATCCACAAACTTGTTGACACATTCTGTTCTTCTTTCACTATGACCTCCAAGGCTGCTAATGCCAGTTGAACCGATCTCAAATATTTTCCCTACCATTGGGCACAAGAATTAACTTGAATTTAACATATAATGATGTAAGAGCCTATAAGGAGAACACACAGCTTGCTCATAAGCAACGACCAGTTCATGCCCGGTTAAGAGCAAGCAAGGAAATTCGTAAAATTTTAAAAGAAAGAACGCAAGGAGAAGTTGGTTGAAACAAAAGCCTAAATAATTTTCAACTTAAGAATCTGGAAGAAAGAACTCAATCAAAGCAACTTCTTAAGAGATCAAAGCAAAAGAGAACATTACTAGCCAAAATATTTAACATCTGTATACCAAAATCAGTCGAATTCATTTCTACATACAGATTCTAAACAAGCAACTAGACTGCAGCATCTATACAAATACTATGACTGTCTTGAAACTACCTATCGCAGCATCTTGATTGTACTTGCTTTCTATTTTTTTAAAGGCTTTTTTCTTAATGCATTGGTATGCCCCCAAACATTTTTGCATAACATGAGGCTCACAAAAGATAGAAAAATGTAATATACGATTAAGATTCCTTTAGATTTTACCTTTCACCCAAATGGGAGGAGCATCTGTCGCATTTGCAACAAGAAATGACATCGCAATATCTTCACAATTCCTGGTGAATTTAGCCATGGAGTTAGTATAATAAAAGATCATGTCAGCTGCATATAATGATGAAACCATTTAAAAAGTCCGCAATAGTACTAAATGAAAAGGGACCTATTCTTGGTTATGTATTCTTTAAGTGATGCAGGCATCTCATCAGTGTAAAGTTTGAGATACTTCTTGTGGAAGAAGGCAGCCTTTGAGAGTACCATGCTGTACGTACCAGTCCACCATACCGACCACCATCCGCCATATTTGTATTTATTCTCTCCTTTCTGCATAAAGATGAAGAAATCAAGAGGGTATCTTTTTTTTTCAAGTAATTTGAATATCTTGCACTGCAGGAGGTTTATGATCCTCACATTTATGACAACCAAGAAAAAAGAGTTTATACAAGTGTTGGAATTCAATCCATTAGTCAATGCCAAGTAAAAGTTTCAATCAATGGTATACGATATTAACATACGGATAAAGCTACAAGATTTTGTTTAGTAACATGAAGTTACATGAATTTCTCAATAAAGACAACAGATATGAAGCTCGGTGCCAGAAGTAGGCATATTTACAATCATAAGTCAGAAGTCTGAAACTGTTTGACTAAACTTACCCAAGGAATTTTATACAGCAAGGCACAGTTATGATAAATTATTAAAATAAAAAACTTGCAGAACAGATGCGTACCTTTTGATCTACCCAATGCATACGAGGAACATATCCCACCATTGCTTCTGAGGCACTTTGCCAAACAGTGAAAGCAAATTCTACAGAAGTGCAAGGGAATATAACATCATCATCAATTGAGAAAACCGCATCCGTTTTCAAATCCTTAATTTCTTTAAATCTGTTGTTCAAGCTATCTTCTTTATTGATATTAAAGACCAACTCAACTTGCTGATCCTTTCTAGAGTTTGACCGCGCAACATGGTTGAGATATCTTTTAAGAGAATCGGATGGAGGATCCGGCTCACTCCATACAATATGTATAGAATCGAGCCTCGGACATGACGCGTAGTGGGAAATCGACTTCTTCAAGAGATCATATCTTTTCCAAGTATTCATTACAATCGAGTATCTTCCCCTGTACTTACACAACCCAGTAATGAACATCATCACTCTATTATCAAATCTGGAAAAGTTTTCAGTAAATGCCTTCAATAGATTTAAGTTTCTACTGTATATCAATCACTTGTTGAAATTTTTAGTAACAATTTAAGCTCAGAGTGATTTTTTTCAAGTTCAAGATCCTTCTGAAAATAAAATAAAAAAAAACTTTTAAAAGATATGAACTTTCCTATACAAAAAAAAAAACCCTTCCTTTTTTTTTTGGTGAAAAAAAAAACCTTCTTTAAACATCTAAACAGAATAAACACCAAAAAGAACCTTTAAATTTTAAGTTAGAATTATCAATCACTTCTTAATATTTTAAGCTAAAACGGGTTTAGTTTCAGATCCTAACTGTTGTTATGGTTTAAAAATAATCAAATTACCATAAATAAAGGAACTTGATAACAATTTGATGGAGTTTCCAATAAAAATCCCGATTTAGATGATATATTTACTTGAAGTTTCCAAAAACAAACGAACTTCTTTCAGTCATGGTTCCTTTATTTTATATCTAAACTTGGAAACTACTCAAAAAAAAATCTAAAAGAAAATTCAAACAAAAATAAAAGATTAAAAAAGTTAATATATAGTAATAGGGAGACGCACCTTGGAGAAGAAGAGAGGTCACTGTCACCAGTCCATCCCATAAACGCAGAACCGTCGCGGTTTCGGTTCGCGATTGCGAGTAGACTTAACACGACGCAACCGCAGAGAAGGATCTTGATCTTTGCCGATCCAAGCGTCCCGATCCCAACTTGACGCAACTTGAAAACCGATCGACGGCTAATAGGTAAACCGCCCCTCATCGTCTTCTATCACTCTAATTCCTCAATCTCTTCCCTTTCCCTTTTTCCTTATAAGAAGACTGAGTCGATCTTAAGTCTGAACTCAAGGGGTGTGACGTTGAATGGAGCCCGAGTCACGAAACTGAAAATTTCATCCGCCGATCGTTGAATTGCTATTTATATGATTCGGTTCCGGTGCGGAGGGAGGGAGGGAGGTAGATTAGTCGCCGGTGAAGGGAAAAGGGTGGGGAGAGTTGTAGGGTGTATGAGGTTAACGAGGTAAGAGTCCCATAAGATGGATGCTAGGGTAACGCGCGGAGGGATATTATTGGCTGAAACTGAGGTGTTGATGTGCTCTTGGTTTTTATTGCCCGTTGCGATGTACGTTCCCTTTTTAAGATTTCTCAGATCAGGAAAGAGGAAAAGATACGTTGATGTGAAAGGAAGTATTAACAGCCGTTTGATTAAAATCGGATGGTTCATTACAGTTGCTGAGGTTGACCCTTACCCGACAAGATATTTTATAATTAGGACCGGCTCCCAAAATATTAGAACTTTTATTCAAATTTATTTGATTTGTTCTAATAACATACTTTTTAAAAATCTTCAAACAGCAACACGCTGACGACCACTCTCTACGTTAGACCATAAATCAATAAATAAAACTATATTTTAAAAGAAAATACGTTTATTCTTTTTCTTGTTCATTTGCTTATCCTAAAGAAGATTCCAATATTTTGCATCAGGATTTGGGAGGTAAACGAAATACAAGGTATTGTTAATGTTTTTTTAGAAATTTTTGTTAGTCGTTATAACTGAAGTTATAGAAAGTGTTTTTGCTACAATAGGGATGGCTCACACCATTAAGCTTAATGATTTGAGAGTGGTTGGAGTTAAATTATTGCTCAATATAGACTATTTAGAAGGTTACCTTTCTTACCCCATGTAAAAGAGGAAAGTGATTAGGGGTGGGTTTCAATCATTGAGTTTCTTACCGTATGGGAGTTGTGATAGAGCGGTGGATGTCAACTTAAGATATTATTGGAGTCGACTTGAAAGGAATGGACAAGACGATCATTAAACAAATATATGACGGGTTGATAGAAATCATCAAGAATTCTTCTCTATAAATCTTTTAGGAATCGTGTGGGCTCAGTATTTTTGTTTTGGCAAGGCCATGAGGTTGAGCCTCGCCTCGAATAAAGCCCTCCATTGAATGATCCGACGAGAGCACTCTATGACGAGGGTATAACAAAGGTTATAGAAGTGGCTTGGCTTGTTGGCAAGGCCTGTTGGGGGTTATGAAGTGTCGTCATTATTGCCCTGATCATCGCGCCTTGTGTTGTGGGCAAATGGTCATTGATAAGGCATATGTGAAGGTTCAAAAAACTATTACTAACAATGCTCGTGATATTTGGGATACTATTGTGAGCAACATTCAATTGGCTCAGGGGTTTATTCTGCACAGGGTTAGTTTTAGTATGGTGTGAAGTATCTCTGGTTCTCTTGATAATTTTAATCCTTGGAAAAATGGCGTTGGGATATATGAGCCATTGTTGAGGGGAAGAATGTAGTTACTATTCTGGAAGACATCTCATCTGAAGATGATTAAGTCTACCCTTTGTGTGTGTATGTGGTTATCAGACAGGGACAAATATTATTGGTAAACTACTTTGCTATTATTAATAGGGTTGTTTTGTTGATTTGATAAGATTTTTTATTTTAGCTTCGTTGCATTTTTCTTTGTTGTTTTTTGCTTATGTGCATTTGCATTTTTATATTCAGTGGATGGAAATATTGATTTGATCTTAAAGAATGTACATTCTTTTCTGCCTAAGCAAGCACCTTTCTGGTTTAAATAGGTGACCATGTTATTTTACACAACTTGTCTAGGCCTAAAAAGGTAGCCTTGTTATGGATAATGTGATTAACCCTTGTACCTAAGTCTTGCTTAAATTTGGAAAGGGCACGAGTCTCTTTACCATGGCCATCATCATCAAAGGGGCAAAGCCCCTTGCCTTGGTCTACAATAAACTCTACCCAGGGGGATGACACCTCTTACCATGGACTTTGTGAGCGAAAGGTAGGGCCATAAATGAACTAAGCTTGAATGAACGAATTTTTGTTTATTTTTAAGTTTGTTCGTGTTCGTTAACAATTTCAAACTTTGTTTCCGTGTTCATTTATCTAAAATTATGTATGTACATGTTTGTTCATTTAAGTTAAATGAACATGTTTGTGAATATGTTCACGAATAATAAACAAACAATAAATAAACTTTTATATATATATATTAGATATAAAATAATCAAATATAAGTATTACTAATTAAAATAAGCACACAAACAATAATAATTTTATTAATATAATAATTTAATAATAACTTTAAATGAGCTTTGAATGAACATAAACGAACTTGTTCATGAATATAAATAAACTAAGCAATCTTTGTTTGCATTCAATTCGTTTATAAGTGAGCTTTAAAATTTTGTTCATATTCATTTGTCCATGATCGTTTATTTAGCTTGATAAGTGAACAAACGTTAAATTGTTTATTGAATGATTTGTACCACTATAAATTATAAAAGGTGTTTGTTAGTACAATGAGGTAAGCTTACATCATAAAAGGTTCGGAAAGCCGCTAGAATGAAGGTGATTCACACAGTGGATGGTGCATAAAACCGCTAATATTGGTAGTTTGAGAGGGTTTGGGTCAAGTTCTTGTTAAGTAGAGACTATTTGGATGGTCTCTCCTTCTAACTTCTATCCCAACGAGATATTTGTAAGAGAGAAGTAGATTGGACGTGGGTCCTAGGCATAGAGTTCCCTACTCCACGAGTGTTGCAGAAGAGTGGTGGATGTAAATTAAGATAATATTAAAATCGACTTAAAAAGACTAAACAATGTGCTTATCAGACAAAGATACGAGAATTAATGGATATCATAAGAAACAATGTTTAGACGAAGAGTATTGTCTTTTTTGGTGAGGCCTTGAGGTTCAACCTTGCCTTACATAATATCGTATGGTATATTATTTTAGGTCGGTTCATATTATTTTTAATTTTTTTAAAAAAATATTTATTTTATTTTAATATTTAGTATTTAATAATTTTATATATTTTTTATTTATTGAAAAATTTTTATAGTCATCTTGATATTATTTTAATGTTTAATTAGAGTAGTATTATATATTTAGTATAAGTTTATTTTCTTAATGTGTACTAAATTACATAATATACAAAAATAATATAATATAAAGTATTATAAACTTAAAAATAGGTTGAGTCGGGTTTGGGCATTAAATGTTTAAGCTCGACCCATATTTTAAACGAGCGTAAATTTTTTGCTCAAACCCATTTTTCGGATCTAATATTTTTACCTTAACCCTCTCGAATTTCGAACAAATTTTTAAATTTAAACGAATAATCCGATCCATAAACAAGTATTATCTTACTTCCACTTGATTGAAATCATGGGCTTATTTAGATGTTGATGGCAACAGACCAATTCAAAATACTGATGATAAAGTAAAATAAGAGAGGCTAACGAATATATCAACAATCTCCTAGCTAGCGGTGCAGAGATATATATATTCCATTCGAAATAATTGAAAATAAAATATATTATTATTTAAAAGCAATTAAATAAAATATATACGAATATTCCTAGTTGATGGGATAAATAAGTATTGGTTCAAAGTGATATCACTCGCTTTGGCTTCGATGAATTTAAACAACTTGTGTTTGACAAATTTGTTGATATTTTTGAAGAATTTGTTTTTTTTTCTTTTAAGAAGATATTTGGTAAGAGTTAGCCAAAGTCATGGTGGGGCGTCTTCCCCCGTAAAAATCAGAACTCCGTAGATTCGTATGCTACCCACTACCGACCCCTCTAATACTCACTTTCTTACTTTAAATCAGCTGCATTTGGATACAATATTTTCAAATTTGTCTTAATTGAATTACTATTTTGTTATAAAAATAAGTAATCCCAATATCTTATTAGTTGTTACTAATAAAATGAGTGACATTTGTTGTTTATGGTTTTGATCGGGTTACAGTTCGGATTAAAAAAAAAAAAATTAGGATTGTTTATGTCTTGATTTTCTCAAAAAAAAAATCATTTCACTATTTTAAAATAATAAAAAATATAAATGATTATATTATTTTTATAATTAAATTTAAATTTAAAAATATTTTTTAAATTGGATCCGACTGATCTAAATCATAAAAACTTCCGTTCAGATCAGACCTAGGTCTAGCAAAACCTATCGGCTAGATGAGTTATCGGACCTTGGACAAGTCTAATCATCATATTAGTATGGGTGAGACTTACAACCCATTTCATAAATATATTTAATCTCATTGAATATGATTTAAAAACAAATATATTTTTATTTATCAAAAAACACACACATATGTTTCACGTTAATACATAAATAAAAACAAAAACATTTTTAAGAATGCTTGGTTGGCTTAGTATAAACAACTTATAATTTTTAAAAAAAATAATATTTTAATATTAAATTACTTCACCATCAATTAATATGATCTCTTCAATCTCTTTCTGGTGTCATTCTTAAATAAATATAACTCGATATTAACTCTTTGAATAACCATCACTTTGATGTCTCATTTTTTTTTATATAATTCTAACTTATTAATACTAACAAAATTTTATTTTTTTTACTCTTAATTTCTCTTATATGCTACTTACTTGAATATACCTAATAATGACTGTTACTTATAAAACAAAAACTAAATTTTAATTAATATATAGTTCTAATATTAATTAAGAAATATTTAAGATGCTTTGAGTTATATACATGTAATAACTCTATTTCACATCAATTAAATTAGCACAACTTTTTTGTAAGCATGAAACTAGTTGAATTTTTTTATGATCAACTTTTTTTATAATAAATTCAAAATTAAATTATAATTATTTTTAACTAATAATTATAAATTAAAAAATATATATATCATAATTTTTACTTATATTTTACATTTAGAATTATATTCAAGTAATAACTTTATTTTAAAATAAAAATATATATTTTTTATGTTAAAATTTTTAATTAAATTATAATTTTTAAATATGTAATTATCACAGTTTTATTAAATTATAATTATCTAACTTTTATTTTAGTTTAAAAATTTTAATTAATAATTTCAAATTAAATATTATAATTAATTTTAAATGCCCATTTAGTAATATAATGAAAATTAAATGATATTCTCATGACTTCAAAAGTAATTCTAAACCTGTGCTTTTATATTATATTATAGATACACAAAATGTATATTTGCCAAAGAGAAGCCTGTTTGTTATAATTGGATGGACCCATAAAATGGGCATAGAAGCTAGCCATATAATTATGATGATATGCGGTTAGGGTAGATGATGTTGAACTTGTAGTGACAGATACACTAACTACAACGTCCTTGGTGTGTGTCTTTGTTGCTCCATTTATATTTCAAAGCTCGAGCAATAAATACAAATAGTGCGACTCGAATCTAAGTTATATTTAGGATGGTGAACACTCTAATCATTAGATCAACACATACGATTCTTATGAGTTTAACTTAGAGATAGCATATCAAGGTTTTCTATACAATAAATTTATTGGGAATAATACTTAATAGTGTCTTTTCCCCTTTATAGGTTTTAAGTTATATTTAGAATGATGAATATTTTTGATCATCAAATCAACATAGAAAATTCCATAAATTATACTCTTTAATCAAATGCCATTAATCAAATCCAATAACTCAATACGGTTTTCCCTATAGACTCATTTTTATTTTTATTTATTATTTCATTTTCTGTTAAAGTTTTTTTTTTTTTTGTGGACAAAAATTTTAGTATTCAATAAAAACCCATAAAATTTGCACGTAATATACTTACAACTCATGAGAAAAGAGTTAAAAAAAAAAAAAAAAAAAACCCTTTATTTTGTTATGTCGTCAATATTCAGTAGAAACAAAAGAAACAAAAAAAAAAAAAAAGGGTTGAAAATTTCAAAGTTAATGAATATACAGGGAATTTAAATGAGCACATGAAAAATACAAGCAACCCTCAACTCGCCCAAACATAGGCCGACAAAGATTTATGTTGGGGTTGTTTTTACCATTTTAAAAAATATATTTTATATAATCACGGTCCATAAAAATTAATTTTTGACTACTATTTCAATAATATTATTTTTAAGTTTTGAACATGAAATCTATCATCACACTCAACAATTATTATTATATTATAAATTTTAATACACTAATACATGTAATTTTTTTTATGGGTTTTTTTGGTATTTTAATTATATGGTTTGTAAAATTAGGAAGTATGAGAGTAGATTGTGGAGTTAATTAAGAGACAGAAAGGATGGAAAAGTGAAATATGAAATCGTGCAAGCCTTTAACCATAATAATTGTTCATACCGCATTTAGGGTGAAATACAGATAATCTTTTCTTTTGAAGTAGAGTTTAAATGGAATGGAAATGGCCGAATAAGTCAACTACAAACACTTTTGATTTTATATATACCTCCAAAACACGCACAGGGCAAAATGGAGGCTCAGTTGGACCATAATTTAAATAGAACTCCAATTTTCTTTCCATTTAATTTATTATTACTTAATTTTAAATTTAATTATGAATTTTACTATATTTTTTAAATAATTAAATCAAGCAAAATTACTCTCCTTTTTTTCATCGAAAGTTGATTAAAGTACAAGCAAAATTGAAACAAAAGAGGGCCAACAAAACCACAGACCTAATCACAATAACTAGAAAAAGCGATCCCGCACGTTACGATAGTAAAATACAATTTTATATTTTAATAATTTATAAATTTATAATTTTTAAAAAATTAAATCAATTTTTTTATATGTTTAGGTGTTAAAAAGTATATTTTTTATTTTTATTAATTTAAATTTTTAAAAAATTAAAAAAAAAATGTAAATGAAAATTTTTTTATTTTAAGAAAGGTCGGAGTCTCTGCCAACCCATGATGGAAGACCTCGGATCCATATTAAACAAAATCTTAAAATACTAATAACCTAAACTTTATGGAAAAAGAAAAAAGATTTCATTGCTTTACTCATGCCTCTCCACCTAAATAGGAAACAAAGAAGATGTTATCACGATTTTCTTATAAGTTAATGGCATGCAATGTAGCCTTAAATAAAATCGAATTCCCATAAAAATTCCATAGATCATAAATCACTTAAAACTTAGAGAAAATGAATCATCAAAAGACTCGAGCATCACCACATGACACCATGGTATTATTCTATTGGCTTGTGCTATTCCTGCTAGAAAAATTGGCCACCATTGGAACATAACCAAGGAAATAAGGGGGTTAGTGGTCAACTGTTCAATGACTAACAGCCTAGACTAGAAAATCTGAACCACAGTCGCTTAGGATCTTTGACTTGAAATCCAAGTGGACTGATGACGTAGCTGGAAGAGCAGCAATGAGGGTGGCGCACGGAAGAGCAGGCAATGGTTGGCTAGAACAACAGTGGCACAGGCGTGGGAGAGGTTGGACGCACCACTTGTCACGGCTTGGGTGTAGTGTGACATCGGAAGGAGACGGTGGAGATGCTTGGACCAGACGGGTGGTCGTCGGAAGAGAAAAATGCGGGGCTTTCTTGAAGGGGAAAGTCAAAATTTTAGGGAGGCGAGGAAGATTAAGGACCAATTGATTGAAAAAGGTTGTGGAGGAGTTGAAGAGCTATTGATGAATGAACTTGGTCGGCAGCAGCAACAAGGCTCCCCTTCCGAAGAACAAAACGAGAGGGACTTGATCGAAATTTAATATTCACAAATCATGAAATGAATTAAGCATAAATAGCTTCATTTATTATACATTTTTATATAAGATTTATATTCTTTTATACAGCACACAATACATCATTGTTGAATATTTCATATTCTAATTGCGTGGTATACAACTTTCAATAGTTAGATACACCACAATTATTTTATTTTTATTTTTATCAATTAAAAAAAAAAGGGGAATACACAAATTGTAACTTAATATTAATATAAATGGATTCTTTGTGGTAAAAATTAAATATAGATATATTTGTGCTACAACATTTTTTTTTAATTATAAGAATAGAGTAAATCTTAATAATAATATAATTGAAATTTAAATTACAGCTGAAACTTTAAATATTTAATCATTAGTTCAATACAAAAAAAAAAAATTTGTGTGATTTTAATTCATTACATACTGCATGAACTCGTGATCGGACTCAACAGCTGCCATTGTTTCTGGCGCCAATACTACCTCCAGATCAACGCTTCCCATCCCTTCACGCCCAGGAAAAGCGGAGATCTTCCCATCAAATTTATTGGCGCCACCACTCCTAATCGCCAATGGCCGTCCCCATCCAAAATCATTTTCGTACATTGGAAACCTCGGTGAACTCCCCATTGTCATCGACGCTCCATCAAAGTTTCCCAACGGGAAACACCGGGGATCCTTCTCCCACTCCTTAACGTAACCACGCACCCTTTCATCCTGGTGAGCTTCCACGCTTTCGTTTAATCTCTCGGCGCACCAACGCAAGTCACGTGACGTTACGTCACCTGCTACCGCGTATGTTGGAATGCTTTGAATCGCATTCCCGAAATATAAAGAATCCAGCTTTGGGTTCAGCCGGTGACGGCAATTCACCGCCATCCTGAATGTCGTCGTTTTGGAAACCGGAAGCTTCCTCGCACGTGTCACCGCTCGCCAGAGAAGAGCGGAAAGTGATTGGAATGACGAAATCTCCGCCGTATTTGCAATGTTGGATGATTTAAACAACCAATTTTCAAAAATTCCATTCAAGTTTACGCTCTTATCGAAATAGTATTTTTCGAAGGCGTTCAAGTCTTCGTTAACAAGAAGCTTATCTTTGTTGTAGTTGTTAACTTTAGCTTTGAGTTCCAAAATGGCTTCTCTGCCGAAACTGAAGATTCTCTCCCGTAACGGCTGGTTGACGTTAAACGTAACTTTGGGTCCACCTTTCGGAACTTTTAAAATCGCCGATGAAATCAAAACCGAGTCCCTTGAAAATTCCGGTTGCCTTGAGATTATTTCAATACTGGGATCATTGTTACTAATTTTTTTGCAAATTTCAGCGTAAGTGTTGAAGAAATTCCAAAAGGACGTGCCGTCGGTCACCGCATGGTTAACGGAACATCCAATGAAGACTCCGTCCCGGAGCTCAGTAAACTGGATGGCCATGATTGGTTTAAAATGCCCCTGATAACTAACGGTTTTGTCGAAGGAGAAAAACTCGTTAACCAGTTGGGGGACATAAACAGGAGCAATGACATCACGAATGAACGAGGTGGCGCATTTGGAATGATGGAACTCAACGCCAGCATCGTTGCAAGCTATGTAGATGGAACCATTGGGGTCGGTGTAAAGGCGGCCGGCGAGGGGAGGGAAAAACGACAACGTTTTGGAGAGGGATTGTTTGAGAAGGGAAAGGAGTAAGTGGATGGGAATTGAAGGGCGAGGGAAGAGACAACCTTTTTGAATGTAATGGCAAGACAACATCGGGAGATCTGAAACAGAGAGTTTGAGGCCTCCTGAATTTGATTTTCGGTCTGGGAAAATGGTTGATTTTGAGACATGAATCAACGGAGAAGAAGGCATTGTTTTTGGTTTCTAATGACTGGGTTTTCTACTTTCTTTTGGGTTTTGAGTTCTGAGAGCTGTGGGGTATTTATAGGGATTTTACGATTAAAAATGTGGGATGGAATTGGATTCTTTTATTTATTTTATAGGTTTAGGGTTGATAAGCCTATGACAGTGAAAGAGAAAACGGAATTGATTTTCAATTTGGAGTGCTGAATGCGTCAATCTGATAATTTTAGATAAATTTATTTAATAAAATTAATGTATTAGTGTTTTTTTTATTTTATATTTTTTATATTTAATACGATATTTTATCAACGTGTTTAATGTTATTAAGTTTTATATATAAAAGCTTTAGATACGATTATTCCATATATGATCGGTAGAACAGAACCAATTACAAGTGAATTCAAGATGTGGACATATTTTTGTAATTGTTTATTTTATTAATATACTATAAGGATATATAGACGGACGTGGATCAAATAAGATCATATCTAGATAGGGTCTTGAAGTATGTGAGAATTTATGTATAGGATTTACGTATTCACACTTCCCCAATTACCAGGGTATGTCTTTATCTATTTATCTATTTATGTAATACTTTTAGTTCGAGCTTGTAACAATCTCTATCAAACGGCACTACATTTGATATTCGTAGACATTTTTTGTACTACGGACTATACATTAGATGGTCGATGACTATGAGTTTTAGTAATCAATCCTCTGAAATAAAGTCAGTTTGTGGTGTTACTCGGTGTTTTTAAATTACACCTAGCATGCATTCAACTATATATCAACTCCTATTTATATATATATATATATATATATAAACCTCAAAAATACCTAAAGGCCTTATTCCTGTATTCATCTATGTATATGCCACTAGGGGTATGTAATCATCCACAAAACAAAAGTTACATAAATGACCATGATTTATTCAAAACCAACTACAAACAAGATTTTTTATTAACCAACTTTGAAACTAAAAAAAAAAAAAAAAAAAAAAAAAATCAAATTCCCAATATGCACAATGTGCAATTTAGTAGCATGATCTTATTCTCGAATCAATTTAGTTAATTACAACTCAATACAATTAAAAACAATGTTAGTTTATTACTCTGATGCTTTATACAGATTAAATTTTAAATCAAATAATTTAGAGTTTTGATTCGTTCCGGTTGGATTCAAAATGTATTTTCAATTAGGTATCAGTAGGTTTGTCATTTAAAAACAAAATGACCATGACTCAAATCATCATTTTAGCTAGCAGAGCACAACATATGTATATAAACAATAACAATTTAAATCCGTCATATTTGCACATTGCATTTGATTCGATTTATATTTCAACAATTCTTTATTTATCTTATTAATGGTAATCTGATAGGTCTCGATGATTGATTCAATGGTACCGCCCATGTGTAAACTCTAGTGGAAGTCAAGGTTATATATACGGATCCAACCAACACACTGATATACACAAAATACAAATGATATCGTTAATAGTAATTTTGGTGTGCGCAAAATGCGAAGGATAATCAACCAAACTCCTAAGTGCACAGCGCTCAACTGTAACTCTCAAGCACATAAAGCAACCTCATAAACATAATCACAATAAAAACATAATACTACTATCTTATAGCATACCAACTATTTTCGACGAAACTTGCATTATGATCAACAAGAATTTAAAGTGACTTTCACTAATTTATCAGTAATTCTTCTTAGCTTACAATTTATTTACTAAATTTAATTAATTTATTCATTTCATTCTCACACTATTCAATGAAACCGATGTTGACAACATGGGCGAAGTAAGAAAAAATTTTAAGACACATAATCACCCTAGATTCATCACTGGTCGACAAGTCGCAATACAATGCTTGACCATATACAATGACAATTTAAGGTAAATAATGTATAACAATTCACTTACCTTAGAAACTTATCTTACTAAGGCTTCCATGGCTAAATATCATAAATAAGTTGAATGATAACATCACTAAAATCATAACACTTGACTTAATATTTATTATTAACCAAAGCAATGATTATTATTTTTAGGTTTATGGGTGTAAAAAGAGTTCTCAAACTAAATAATAATAATAATTAAATTTCTATTATTATTATTTTTTTTTTGTGCATTCACTTGGGTATTTAAATTTTCAAAATGCATAAAAAAAAAGTATTTAAACTTTTTCAAGAAAAGCAATTAAGCCTTTGCTTTTATTTTACACTCAATTGAGTACTTGAATTTTCAAAAAACAGAAAAAGAGCCCTTAAATTTTTTCAAAAAAAGCAATTAAGCTACTTTTTTTTTTTTTTTTTTTTGCATTAAAATGGGTATTTAAACTGTCAAATACATCAAAAAGACCATTTGATCCTTAACTTTAACAGTTGACAATTAAGGTTAATTGTCCTTAATTTTTTTTAGGTTAAAGTTACCCCATGTCACAACTACAACGTAACATGTGGGAAAAATTATAAAAATTAAAAATCAATAAAAATTATAAAAGTTATTAAATTTTAATAAAAATATATGAAAAAGAACCCAAAGAGTGACTCCAGTAGAAAAAATGATGTCATTCATCCTAGGAGATTCGGGTTCGAGCAGTTGTGTGTGCAAGATGTGTGTGTTGCCAAAGGGTTAAGAAAGTATGAACAGATACTACCATGTAATCACACCAGTATATTCAAAAAATATAAAATAAAAATATAAAAGAATTAAGTTTTGTTAAAAATTAGAAAAAAATTATAAAATACATCAAAAAATGCCTTTAACTATTTTTTTGTCACGTGTCATATTGTGGTTGTGACACGTTGTGGCTTTAACTGAAAAAAATTAGGGGTGGTTCAAGTATTCAATTGAGTGAAAAAAAAATTAGGGACTTAATTGCTTTTTTTGAAAAAGTTTGAGGGTCTTTTTGATACATTTTGAAAGTTCAAATACCCAATTGAATGTAAAATAAAACAGGATCTTAATTGCTTTTTTTTTTTTTGAAAAAATTTGAAGGTTTTTTTAATGCATTTTAAAAGTTCAAGTATTAAAGTGAGTGCAAAATAAAAACAGAGACTTAATTAAATTTTTTTTTTTAATTTTGAGGGTTTTTTTATACCCTTAAACTTTATTTTTAAACAAGTTCATTAATGATTATTGTCATTAAGTCTCCCTATTACTATTAAATTAATTTAAGTGCCGATTAAATACACATAAATAAATAAGCATACAATCTAAGTACGAAATCATTGATCACACTTTAACTAGAGTTTTCCAAAATGCAATTCCTCAACCACTTTAAGCTTACGTAAGGTGTTAGACCTTTCACCACTTTCCCTGGTTTTAAAATTATATTCCTCACAAAGTCCTAGCCATTGTCACCGCATAACCCTTCAACTCCAAATATACAATTATTGAAATAAATTTCTTCTCACCGACCCATGCCACCACCCCAAATGCTTATATTCACCTAATGGGTAGCCATTCTTAGATGGAGGTGGTGTTACGGCCACGTGTGGGCAAGGACGAAGTCTGGAAAAAATTTTAGGAGCTGAAATTATTAATATTTTTATAATTTTTTAAAAATTAAATTAAATTTGTATTATTTTTAAGAGAGTCAAAATGTAATTTCATCTTTACTGATTTAAAATTTTAAAAATTATTCTAGGGAAATCAGAACTCTTGCTAGCTTCCCTGTAGGTGGGTTCATCGACAAGAGTAGGATCCTGATCATGATTTATTGTGGTGGTTGTTTTTTTTTTTTTTCTTAGAGAGGATTTAAATGTTGATGATGTCATAATTAAATATTTATATTGCAAATAAAACAAAAAATAAAGGTTTTAAATTAATTATAAGGATGTCCAATAGTAAAAAAATTAGGAACGAGGGTTTTTGAGGATGACTTACTCTAACATTTTATATATTTTTTCAAAGAAATTATGGATTTCTTTTAATACATACTTTGAATTAAAAAACCAATTACTTATTTTAAAAATTCAAAGAAATTATTGAGTAAAATGATGAAAATGCATAATTTTGTTTTAGAGTCAACAACAGATAAGCATACGTACATGTACGTAAAAAAAAAAGTAGTTGTAAACTCTGCCTAAATTCACATTGCGGCCGCTCAGACATGCCCCAATCATCCCTATAATATCCTTATTTTCTTCCATTTCCTTCTACAAAAGAAAAGCGAATTTGAATCACTCTTGCCGCTTTGCGAATTTATACATTCTTGGTCTTTTAATAGAATTAATAGCATTTTTTATTATTTTTCAAATATGTATGAAATTTTGGTTCTCATTCAATTATATACAATAAATTAATTTTATATTAAATAAAAATAATTATTTATATATAATTTGTAAACATAATATTGGTGTTATATTAATAATTTTTAAAATTAAATTAAATTTTTATATATAATATTACTCATCAGATTAAAATTTAGGCATAATTTTGATAAGTATCTATTGTAATATATTAAAAACAAATTAATTACAGAGGAATTGAAAACGTGCCAAAGTTAATTCCCATTCAAATTATTTGACTAAGGTGCTAACAAATTTTGATTTAATGAACCAAAAAGAAACGACAGAAAATTGGTTTGATAACTTTCACATCATATATGCATGCATGTATGTATTTATTTATTTGTGATCTGAAATATTTTGTTGACTTCCCCGCCTACAAAACTTCAAATTAATCACCACAACAACGGCTAAATTTGAAAAAGAAATGTTGATTTTAAAAAATATTTCGAAAAATATACATTTTTTAATATTTTAAAAAATAGGTCGATTTTGAAGAGTAACAGAAAATACATATTGTAGAAAGCGTTTTTAGTCTCGTAGGACGTATTTTTTGACTCTTTTGGTTAGATTGTTAAATGTTAGTGGTTTTATTCTTGAGTCTCGAATTCGATTCCTCTTCTACTTACATTTATATTTATATTTTACATTAAGCTATTAAGCTTTGCTTTTATTTTTAATTATTGTTTTTAACACATTAGCTTCTTTAGTTAGATGATTATGTAATAGTGATTTTTTCATTGAGCCTCAGGTTTCATTTCTCTTTTAAGCATAATTTTTATTTTTTATTTCATGTTGTTTTAATTTGTTTGTTTTTAATTAATAAATATGTTATTTTTAATTTTTTTTATTTTAAATTTATTTATTTAAGAAATAATTTTTATTTATAAAATCAAATAATTATTACCATTTGTTACGTCAAATCAATAAAAATTATAAAAAAAATCTACAAAAACATTTAAATTTATTTAAAAAATAAAAATATTAAAACAGATAAAATATTAGATAGTATAAAAATATAGATAAAAAATTTTATTCAATAATATATAAAAAAAAAAAAAATTCATTCTTTGTATATTTTCAAACATTTTGGTCATGTTCTCTCTATCGGGGTTTCTAAATACTAATAGATAGGGTTGAGTAAAATTTGATTTGATTTGATTCGAAAAACTCGAAAAATAATTTAAATTTTGAATTAAATAATTCAAGTTATTTGAGTTAAATAAGTTATTTGGATCATCTTGAATAAAAAATTTAAGTTTTTCGATTTAACTCGAATATGAATTACACAATTCAAGTTATCCGAAAATCTGAATAAAAAAAAAAACAAAACTATGCTGTTTTCATAAATGTTTACTTTTTCCAAATTTAAAAGTTAAAACCATTAAGTTAAAAGAAAAATTACGTTGTTTTAATAAATGTTTAAGTTAAAAGACAAAATCATTATATTGTTTATGTAGTTAAACAATCTTGTACTTCATCTACTAGTTAAACAATCTTGTACTTCATCTACTAGTTAAACAATCGGTCCCTATAAATACAACATTGGGTATAAATAATAAGATTCGTTAACTTGACTCGATTTGATTCAAATTTTTTTTAATCAATTCGAAAAATAATTCAAATTGAGTTTGGTTACTAAAATAAGATTCATCAACTCGACTAAGTCAAAATTTTTTAACTCGATTCGATTAAATACTCACCACTAATAAGAGATATTTTTCTGTATCTTTTCCTTTCTATTTTTCCTCACGTGTAGAATATTATGCATTAATTTTGGATGAGAAAAAAAGTAAGCTTATGTAGGCCTTTTTTTATTATTATTTCTTTGGTTGGTTGAGCTTTGTGTAAGCATTAGATTTAATAAAGAATTGATGTTCTTTCTGGATTAGATTCTTTTCAAATGTGTTTCTTTATTTGTATGATAAATCTGTCTTGTTTGCCAACATTATTTATAAAATTTAAAATTCAGTTTTTGTATTTTTATTTTCAGTAATTTATTTATTTTTTATTTTTTAAATTCAGATTTTATAGTTAATATGGTTAAATTTATTTTATTAAATTTATTGGCATGACATTTTAAAATAAAAAAAAATGCTCAATTGTTAACCATGTAATTAAAAAAGATGTGTTGTAGCTACTTAAATTTAACAAATAAATTTTAACAAATGAACTTGCATTTTTAAATTAAAAAAAGGAAAGATACTTTAAATAAAAGTAGAAAAATTAAAATTTAAATCTATAAAAAATACAGAGACCTAGAACATATTTTAACATTATTTTATTATCTAACAAAATATAACTTTATTTTTTTCTATATTTTATATTATCTAATAATTTTTTTATCTATTTTAATATTTTCAAAAAAATAAAATTAATAAAATTAAATATTTTTAATAGTTTTTCGTCACACGTCACAATAACGGCGTGACACATGGTGGAGATAACTGGAAAAAGAAAAAATAATGGGTTTTGTTAACTTTAATAGTCAACCATTAAAAATAGTGGTCAAAGGGCTATTTTGATGCATTTTGACAATTCAAATACCCAATTGAATGTCAAAAAAATAATGACTTAATTGATTTTTTGAAAAAATTTCGAGAATTTTTTATACCTTTAAGCCTTAATTTATTTTGGAAAATAGATTATTATATATAATAAATTATATATACTACCAACAAGTGAGTGTAGCGATTAGACACACTACATTCTAAAAAAACATAAATTTAAATTTTGAAAATGACATTATTAAAATAAATAGTCATGAACTCTGAACATGTATGTTATAATGGACATAGAGAATAAAAAATATATATATATACTTATTTATTTTTGTGTTTAAATTGAATATTTTTTCTTAAATCCTAAAGTATGATTAATAAATAATTTTTTAAAATCACGGTATTGGTATGAAAAATATGTTTCTTAAATCATCTAGAAACACAAGCTTAGGTATTAAAATAATAAAATTGTTTCTATACTATAATTTTTTAAAGGATCCATTGTACTATATTTCTGTATCATTATATAAAAAAACAAGCATTTAAGAAAATCATTAATTAATATATTAAATATAATATAGAGAATCTTATATGTAATATACATCTTATACGAATAACCAAAGTTTCTGGAAAAGAAAAAAAGGTTTTCTATATGAACAGCCTAAGATTAAAACATGCGACCATTATTGAAATTTTGACATGTATTATATAATAAACATAAATTAAATTATTTTATTTACTTTTAATTTAATAGTAATTAAGATTAAATTAATTATATTTACAAATGTGAAGTTCAATTATGAAATCTACGAGGATAATGAATTTTGAGCAATAAATATGCAATGATGTCATAGGTGTTGAGTTACATAAATACGTAAGAGATGGGAAGTTTAATAATGTTTGTTATTGAGAGTTAAACCCTAAATAATACATGGGACAGAGCTCGATATTTATGGATGTTAAGTTTACATGTGTTTAAGTTTTTCACTATTTACCTCAAACCTAACTTTGATATATGAGTTATATTGAGCTCGACACCTGCAGGTGTGAGTTGATCTGTATTTAAGATTTCATCATTTATCGTAAACCTAATCCTAATAAATATATTATGTACATGTCAATCTTATATGTATTTAAGTTTTCACCATTTATCGTAAACCAAACATTAGATGCATGTACCAAGTTTAACTTGAAATTGAGTTTAAACTATTTAATTTAGCCTACCTCCCTCATAAATTATATCAATATTGGATTATTTTTTTTCTTTGTTTTCGTTTATTTACTGGGTCAACAAATGAAACCTTCGAAATTAGAGTAATGTACATTATCTCATGATGTATGAATAGCATTATTCATACTGTCTAGAGGCAATGAGTTTCTTTTTAAGATGGTCCAAATACCTCCTATTCCATTGTGATTGCCATTGCTCACAATATTGGTGGAAAGGAGATCAAAGACACACTTACGTTCCACTTCCCAATTGAAGCAATAACCACATTGGAAGACATAGCCCTCGTCATGGGTCTTTCAATTGAAGCCATTCACCGAGGTGGCTGAGTTTGAGCTTGAGCAAAAATTGAGGAGGTTACTTTGTAATAGCTCGATTTTTAGTGGTGTCGAAAACAACAATTTTTGAAACCTCATTTTCGTAAATCAAGTTTTTTAAATATTAAATATTGATATTTATAAGTTCATTATAAAATATTAAAGTTTGATAGTTAATTTAGGTATAAGGACTAAATTGTAACAGTCCAATTGCTATAGATTTTTAAATAGCTAGAGGTCCCAAATGGAAATTAAACCAAATTATAAAGTATGTTAGTGGGAAATGATGTAAGAAATCACTTCAATGGTGATGACTAATTTAAATTAATTAATTATTATTAAACAAAGTATGAAAGTTAAAAAAATGGATGTCATCTTATTTCTTCATCACCTTCACCGAAACTTCAAGAAACGAAAAGGGAAAAGCTTTCGTAGGGTTCAACAATTAGTCCTTCAATTGTAAGTTAATTTTAAGTCATTTTCTTGTAATTTTTATGTTTTTGAGGTTGTGAGATCTTGATTTAGCTAGACTATGTACCAATTTGTAAAACTATAAAAGTTTATGAAAATTTTCATTGTTGATTTCTTGAATAAATTGGTGTTAACTTGTGAGGTTTAAACTTATATGTGAAAAAGGATTAGATTATAATGTTTAATTAATGGTTTTTAACATAAGGACTAAAGTGTATAAATTGTAAAATTAATGTTAAATTTCTATAATAATAGATAATAAGGGGTCATAGAAGGATGTTATAGAGATTAATTTCGAAATCGAAGCTCAAAATTGAAAGTGATGACTATTTTGATTTTAGGGACTAAATTGAATACAATAAAAAAACTTAAAGGGTATTCGAAAAATGAAATTAAACTTGTTCATGCATATTATGGGGTAATATTAAAATGTTTGGTATTGATAAATCGAATTGAATAATTGTATAGATCGAGAATTTAAGCAAACCGAAGATAATCGGGGAAAAGCCAAAATTATCGATTAGTCCTTGCAAATTCAAGTTGTTGGTTGATTTAACCAGGTAAGTTCATATAGTATGATTATGTTTAAATTGTTATGTATTTGAATTATAAATAGGTGTATGTTTGGTTATAAATTGAATTGTTTACGAATTGATATGAAAGGTGAGTTATTGACTAAATTGTAAAGAAAGGTAATATGAAATTGAAAATGACTGGATGAGCTTAATAAAGATTTTATGTAGACTTGTACGGATTTATTACCGATGATTATTGAGATCCAGCATTTTTTGCGGACTCAAAGATACATGTAACACAGGTTTAACCTAGACTGATAACCTAATGTTGTTTTAAAGGTTAACCTGGACCAATAACCTTACATGTATATTTTCAGCTTGACCAAGCAATCAAATGTGTCATTAAAGGTTTAGCTTGGACTGGTAACCTAACACAAATATATATTTTCAGCTTGAACGAGCAATTGGTGTATCATAGATACTTGTGACACATGTTTAGCTTGGACTGATAACTTGATGTCAATTTAAAGATTTAGCCCGGACGAGTAACCTAACACATGTATATATATTCAGCTCAGACAACTGGTGTAATACGATACTTGTGTATGATACGAATTTGATGTTCAAATGGTTAAATGTTGAATTTATCATGAATATGATATTGGGATATTGATTTTGAAATGAATTGAATTTGTATATGCTTATATGACATTATGGTAAATTATATGTTATTCTCACTGTAATACCCCTTACTTGTCTTCGTCGTCGAAATGGAGTTACAAGATTCTAAGTAATAAACATAACAGGAAAATGTGAATTTAAATCAAAGATTCATCAAAACATTCATTAAATCTCAATCATTCAACAAAACATGTTTTGCACACAAGTTTGAGCTTAAATCGAGCTTATAAAAGCTCTAAAATCAAATTGGAACCATACGGGGACTAATTTGAAACTTTACCCAAAAAAAAGGCAAAAGTGCAAAACAGGGGTTATATGGCCGTTTAGCCAGGCCATGTAACTCACTGAGGCCTTGTGATCTAACTTCAACTTGTTTATTAGTGGTACACGGTTATGTCATCGACCATGTGTGACACACAACCGTATGACCCAAAAACATTCCAATTAGGCAATGATTCAATCAACACAATTAAGCACTTTATAAAGCATAAAATGACACATTATAAACATGCTCAATACACTTCAAAACCAATATGTTGTATAAGCACCGTAAACTCCGAGTGTGTCGGTTGTGATGGGCTTCTAAGATAATATTTCATCTCAACACGACAGAAGAAATGTGTGGGCCTTCGAGTGTTATTGCATCACCGTAAACTCAAATATACCATTAAGCTATCACAATGTCTAACTCAAACACAAACACAGTCAGGTCTTTCTCCCCAAATTTAGAATATAACCCCTTTTAAAAAAAGGTCGAGGAGAGAGAAATCGAAAGCGCGTCTAGCAAGACACATTTTTCATCTGACATGACAAAAAAATGTGTGTCCTGCTAAACACGTTTTCTGTTTCTCTCTCCAAAATCAATTTATTTCTTTAAATATCATAAAAATCGACCCATTTCCATAATTTTTTTTTCTTAAATTTGGCATTTTTATCAAATTTAGCCCGCTCTCCCTCTCTTTCTTCTCTTCCCATTTAACATGTTCTTCAAATTTAAAGAAATCCAAAAAACTACATATAAACCTAAATTTCGACCACTGTCATTGACATACCCCATCGCCCTCCATCAAATGTCGTCGATCTTCAAACCCAAATTTACTCTAAATTTCATCAACAACTTCCTCTAAACCTCCTCTTTTCATATAGCTATTTAGTTTTTCCTAAAAATCCTATCAAATGTGTATATCTACAAAAATAGTTTACAAGTTTGACCTCTTAGCCAGAATCTTCTATAGCAAAACGCTTTGGATTCTTGATATATTGATGATCTTTTACCTTTTATATTTAATCCCTAATTTTTAAAGTCCTAACACTCCCAAGAAATATCCTAACGGAAATTCTCTCCATTTTTTAAGATTCTTGATTTTGAGGATGTATTGTCTTATTGTTGTTGAATCAATGTTGTTTTTTTTATTTTATTTAGTCTTTTTCAAAATTTTTAAAGGCATTTGGAAGTTTATTTTAAGGGTTATTCAGGCTTGCCCGTAATAGCAATTTAGGGGGGGGGGGGATTGCTGAATGGCTATTTCGAGAGTGCAAGGAATCGTTCATTCTACCATTTATTAATTCTATGAAACAAATGGCCACATGATACTAGTGCGTTGAATGAACCTATAATGGAATCACAATTCTATTCAATCAAACATAGCGTTATTTGTTCTTTAAGGAAAATTTTTGTGAGATTGCATTGAGAATGTAAAACAAGTTTATTGCTTGGTTTTACGGTCTAGGTTCTCATAAGGGAGAACTTAAAGGTGAGTGATCTAGTCTTTGGATACAAAACGATATTACTAAACCGTGGTGTAAGGGTGTAAAAATTTTGGGTCAAATAATTAATTCGGTTAACCGACCGAATTCGGTTAATTGATCAGTTAATAATTTTTTAGAAGTTCGGTTAATGGTTAATTCAGTTCAAAATCGATCAATTAATTCAATTAATTTTTATATGTTTTATACTTGTTTTAACAAAAAAAAAACATATAAATTTCAGTTAATTTGGTTAACCGACCGAATTAACCGAAAAAGTTTGATTCGGTTAATTTTCTTTGAATTTTTTTTAATTCGATTAATGGTTAAGGGTTTAAAAGGATTTATTGTTGCTCACCAACATTGATCATAAGCAACCAAAGTGTCTTTATTAAAGGAAGAAGTACCTAAGATGACATTATCATGGCCAGGAGCTGGTGTAAAGTTCTGGTAGAACTGCCGTATCTGATGCGCCTTAAAGATCTATTTAAGAAAAAGAAGCAGCCTTCAACAGATGTAAAATGGAGCTTTGTATTACTGTTTTAGGAATAATGGGGTTACCCCCAAATTTTCGTTGAGTGGATTGAGGCTTTTGTACTACAACAAGATTTTTTATCTCAATTAATGGGGCAGTTATTTGGATATTTTAAGGGGGTGCACAAAATTAGAAAGGGGGTTATTACCTATCAATTTGCTACCCCAAATATAAAGGAGGACTTGGATTTAAGGATTTGTGATCATGGAACAAAGCCTGTATCCTACAACACATGTGAGCATTCACTGTTAAAGTTGGTCCTTTATAGATCGCATGGTCATAAAGTTATATTCTTAGAGTGGGAAAGTTTTAATTACTTGAAATTGTAGTTGGATTTGGAGGGAGTTGTCACAAATGCGTGATGCTGCACAAAAAATTGTGTTCCAAAACGGTGTTGTGGGGATTCCCTGGTGACAAATATATAGTGGCTTAAGTTTTGGGAGAAAATACGAGTATGTTAAAACATTTATGATTCTCATTTCATATTTGGAAACATTTATTTCATAATTTGTATAATCGTTCGCATTGAAGGTAAACTTATATCATAGTGGATACACGTTAACGGAACAAGAAATCAAAAACCATATTTCCTTTTGAGTATCCTTTTCTAAGGAGATATGAACTGACGCATGACTACTGTCCTGTGCCACATTGGAAGAGAAGTGGGAAACTAGCAACATGAGCTTGTAACTAGATTGAAAGGAAATAGGGTACCTGATAACTTGTATGGGATATTTGCGAGGTGTTGGTCCAAACTTGGGAGATTAAATTGTAAGCAAATAGGGCAACTGATATCTTGTCCAGATCAACCAAGAAGTACCTCTTTGGTTTTGGTTTTTCTACAAGAGAGTTTAGTGTTCGCAAGAAGTATCTCTTTGGGTTTCTCCCACCTTCTTTCTTTTTTTACAAAAAAAGAAAAAAGAAAAAAGAAAAGAAAAGCACGAATTAGCAGCTGCTTTTAACAAACATTTTTTACGAAATAAAAATATTATTGAAAGAAATAAGAAAAGCCAAAAGGATGACAACTGCTGGTTTAACAAACATTGCAAAATATCTAATTTGTTATGGTGTTTCTCGTTACCGATTCGAAATTTAGATATAATTTCAAATTATTGATCCGCGACTCGAGTTTAGTCTTACAAGATAGATATATTAAGGGTTTGCAAGTCAAGTTCACATATTTTTGAGTGTTCATAAATATATTTTTGGGTGTTCACAGATAAAAGGTGCGAAATCAAGCAAGTAGACAGATAAACACGTGTTAAGTCTAAGACAGCATACATGTTGACATTAATAAAACTTACCTAAAATATTATTTTGATAATCAATAACTATATCTTATAAATACTCGGTCCACAACAGAATACTTAATAGAATAAATTTAATTAAATTAAAAAAAGTTGCGGGATAATTCAAAATTTAGAAAGTCTGAGATGTTCCACATTAACACTTCCAATACCGACGCAACCAATCAAAAATTTTCAGCGTTAATATTATTAAATTTATTTTTCAGTCTCCACCAATTGGTTGCAATACTATTTCTCTGTATTTTAATATATTTTTTAATTTAGATCAGCTGAATTCTGGTCTGATCCTATACTTAATATTTTTCACTTGGATCTTCTTTTCTAATCAATCTCGGCCGTCCATTTCGACCCTCCTTTATCTACTGAAACTTTTTCTCAGCTCTTTTCTCTTCGCTTTTCTGTGTGCTCAATCAACCATCTCTTCTTCCCCATGCCTTCTCGACCCGATCCTTTTCTGACCCGATTCGTTTTATCGCCGGTTGACTTCCGTTTCGTTTCGGATCCTACCGACGTTTCTTTTATGAAAAAATAAAACAGAGCTCCGAAAAAAAAGTGTTTACTTTCTTTATTCAGATCGATCCATTCTTTTTTGTCCGTTTCGGTTAAAAAACCGTTTTGATTTTAATTTCCTTTTATAAAGATCCGTTTTGATTTATTAGATGGAGGAAAATGGTAACAAATTGCACAAAACGATGGCGTCACAACCCGGTATGTCCGATGTCGTATTAGGCTGCGTGATGCCGTACATCGACGACCCGAAAGACCGCGACGCCGTATCTCTAGTTTGCAGGCGGTGGTACGAGCTCGACGCGCTGACTC
The DNA here is from genome assembly GCA_039519145.1 of Kokia cookei. Lineage (NCBI taxonomy): Eukaryota > Viridiplantae > Streptophyta > Magnoliopsida > Malvales > Malvaceae > Kokia > Kokia cookei. The sequence goes on from CM076903.1 coordinate 59,124,495, forward strand.
GTAAGCACATAACGATTGCGCTTTGTTACACGACGAGTCCCGATCGATTGAGGCGACGGTTCCGTCACTTGGAATCTTTGAAATTGAAAGGGAAGCCTCGGGCGGCGATGTTTAATTTGATACCTGAAGATTGGGGTGGGTACGTTACGCCGTGGGTGAATGAAATAGCGGAGAATTTTAGTTGCTTGAAAGCCGTTCATTTCAGAAGGATGATTGTTAAAGATTCGGATCTGGAAGTTTTGGCTAGGTCTAGAGGGAAGGTTTTGCAGGTTTTGAAGCTTGATAAATGCTCTGGTTTTTCTACTGATGGTCTCTTGCACGTTGGCCGTTTGTGCCGGTAACTTTTTCTTCCTTTTTTAATTCTTGTGTAACTATGGGTTCTTGTTTCTTTGTGAAATTAGTCAAGCTTAGGCTTAAGTCCGATGAAATTCGTTCTTTAATTCAATGTTGAAAATTCTTTTAGTTCGAGCATCTTCTGAAAGAAATTATCAAATATGGAACTCAGTGGAATCGAGTAAAGAGGACTGATTTAGTAACTTCCAACTACTTGGGGGTTAAAGCATAGCTTAGTTTACTTGAGTTTGGTTGAGTTGAATTGTAGGAATATTTCGATTAGTGTTTATTGGAAGTGGTTATGTTTAATGAAACATGTATTCAATCCCAATTACTTCTATTTGTAACTGTTTAGTTCAAGAGTTTGAAGTCGAGGAAAATCTTTCTTCTCCTCAACCTGTAAGCATCGCATCTATAGATATGGTTGTTGCTGCGTTTGTTTGAATGTGGAACTGATGGAAAATCAATCTGAACGATGAAACATTTTTATTGCATATGTGGGAAAGTTCCATGAAAGTGTAGGCGGTCATTTTGAATCCCGAATCTTTAGGAGTTAGTTACTGGTCTAGTCAGGGGAAGAAGCAACTGTGGAGAATTTGGTTTTGTTTGTACTACTTGAAGTTGCACATGAGTGCATGATTGTGGTAGTGTTGGTAAATTTTATGATTGTAGAACCAATTGAAAATAGGTATGAATGATGAAACATCCTGATTGCATATGTGCAAAAGTTGCATGAAGTTGTATGGGGTCTACGTGATTTCTTGAGCTTGAGGAGTTAGTGACTGGTCAAGTCAGGGGAAGAGCATTGGTGAAAGTTTGGTTTGGTTTTGTATTGCTTGTAGTTGCATAGGACCATTGTGATGCCATGTCATGAAGCTTTCTGAGGTTGTAGTAAGGCACTCTAGTATGAATGACAGGATACCGATAACAATACCTGTGTTTTTACTTGATTGATCCATTAATGTTTTATTTACTTTCAAACAACAGTTTTGATAGCAATTGCCTTTGGACATGGGTCATGTGATAACTTCCATATATTTAGTAAATTACTTGTTTGATTTTTTTCTCTGTGAATATACCCGACAAAAATTTTGCTTCACATTGGAAATAGAATGTTATATGGACTAAAGGTTAAGTTGCTATAGTTTTTTATATTGTTAATGCTTTGCTTGTGCTTGTCCAGGGCAATTTTCATGCTTAATGGCATTATACATATTCTTTTTCAAAATCTATGGTTATAGATCAATGATCTCTGTTTTGGAGTAATGGTGTTAGACTTTGTTAATTGATGCCTTTTAAATCCTTGTTGTGACTTCCTTTATATATCTCCTCAGGCAATTAAGAACTTTGTTCTTGGAAGAAAGCTCAATTATTGAGAAAGATGGTCAATGGCTTCATGAGCTTGCAGTAAATAATTCAGTTCTCATGAATTTAAACTTTTACATGACAGATCTTGTCAAAGTGAGTTTTGAAGACCTTGAACTCATTGCTCAAAATTGTCATAATTTGGTCTCTGTGAAAATTAGTGATCGTGAAATTTTGGATCTTGTTGGTTTCTTTCGTGCTGCTTCTGTTTTAAAAGAATTTTGTGGTGGTTCGTTCAATGAGCAACCAGAAAGGTATACTGGTGTATCATTTCCTCCAAGGTTATGCCGTTTGGGTTTAACATACATGGGGAAGAATGAGATGCCCATTGTGTTTCCCTTTGCATCATTGCTTAAAAAGTTGGATCTCCTTTATGCATTATTGGACACAGAAGACCACTGCTTGTTAATCCAAAGATGCCCCAACTTAGAAGTTCTTGAGGTAGAATTACAAAACCATTGTCTTAATTATTTTTCTGCACTGCTTTCTTGGAATTACATCTCTTAAATTATAACTTTTTGGTCTGGGGTTCTAGCTATAACTTTTTGGGGTTTCAAGTGGACTTTTTAGTTTCCTTATACTAATGATTCAAGTTACTTTCCTTTTTTGAGATGTTTCTCAAAATTTGGTCCATCATTAAGACTCTTTTGACCTTTAGTTTCTGGTCTGTGTTATAGGGTAATATTAAGTTCTTGATTGTTATCATTTGTGTGTGTGTGTGTGTGTGTGTGGCTAAGTTTATATGGCAGTGAGATTACAGTAGTTGAATGGACTAAACGGTAAAAAGAGGTCTTTGAAAGTGTTGGATAACGTAAAATGCCAAGGATATAGAAAGGAAATTTTGTTACTTTTTATTCTAATCTTTAATTATATCTTATTAAGTATTTTCTGGATGAACAGACTAGGAATGTTATAGGAGATAGAGGATTAGAAGTACTCGCTCGAAGTTGTAAGAGACTAAAGAGGCTTAGAATAGAGCGAGGTGCTGATGAGCAGGAAATGGAGGATGAAGAAGGTGTGGTTTCGCAAAGAGGATTAATGGCTTTAGCTCAAGGATGTCTTGAATTGGAATACTTGGCTGTTTATGTATCTGACATCACCAATGCTTCATTACAATACATTGGGACATACTCGAAAAATCTGTGTGATTTTCGTCTGGTTTTGCTTGATCGAGAAGAAAGGATAACAGATTTGCCTCTTGACGATGGAGTCCGTGATCTATTGAGGGGCTGTGAAAAGCTTAGAAGATTTGCTCTGTATCTTCGACCTGGTGGTTTAACCGATGTGGGACTTGGTTATATTGGACAATATAGTCCAAAAGTAAGATGGATGCTTCTGGGATATGTCGGGGGATCTGATGCGGGGCTTTTGGAGTTCTCCAAGGGATGCCCTAGCTTGCAGAAACTAGAAATGAGGGGTTGTTGTTTCAGTGAGCATGCACTGGCAGCTTCCGTGATGCAATTAACTTCTTTGAGGTACTTGTGGGTGCAAGGATATAGAGCATCGGAATCAGGTCGTGATCTGTTAGCTATGGCTCGCCCATTTTGGAATATTGAGCTAATTCCTGCAAGACGAATAGTTGGAGAGGCTGCTGTATTTGACCATCCGGCTCATATACTGGCATATTACTCCCTAGCCGGACCAAGAACAGATTTCCCTGAAAGTGTCATTCCTTTGGATCCATCCGCTGCTGGAATATCAAGCTAATTTCCACAAGACAAAATGTTATGACTGATCAGGTTGGAGAGGCTGCTGTGGTGAGCATCCGGCTCATGTACTCATGTACCACTTACTCCCAACCCAAACCAATATCTGAATTCACCGTAAGTGTCATTCCTGTGGATCCATTAGAAGCTGGAGTAGAGCTGTAAATATAACCTTCATCCTAGCATCCATTTTTCTTATCCACGCCCTGTTTATAAAGTTGATGTGCTTGTCTTTTGTCCTTTCCGATTAGAGGGTTTCGATCTTATTCCTGGAGGTTGTGATGTAATAAGATTGTGTTTCCCTGTGTAATTCTGAAAGCACTTTCAAGCTTGGTGGGCTACTGTTATGCCATTTGTTCGTGGAAAGTAGCTTAGGCCATTAGTCTTTTTTATTGATTTTCATACATAATGCTGAAATGAAACTTAACTGAAACTTTGGGAATTGATAGACAGTGGTCATTTTGAAATAATTTTTTTATGGATGGAAATGTATGTTGTTAGTGCATAAGAAAATAAATCAAATTGACATTCATCATTGTTAGTGTTACGGGTCGCATATTAAATCTTGTGACCATTGCATACGGAACATTCAATAGAGGTCAATTTATTAAATGGGATACATTTTACTCATGAATTGATTTGATTTGTGAAATTCATGAAGAAATCCAATTATTTGAAGTTTTGGGAGAGTTCAAATTTTGATCGTTAATGTAACTTAATATGTTTTGTCGGGTTTCAGAGAGTTCAACTATAAATAGAGATATCCATCTTCATTTGTATTCACTCACTTGTAAACCTTCAAAATAATATAAATACTTTGAGAGTTTTTTTGTGTCTTCTTATTCATTCGTAGTTTTTTGTCTTTCGAGTTTGTTTTCGTTTTGCTTTGGTACCTTTGAGAATTTCTGCTAGAATTCTCATTTTTTTGGGGAGTAGGCTGACTTAGGCAAGATTTAAACACAAGAAATTGTTTAAGGTCACACAATTTGCTAGACTGAAGTTCTAACCCCATGATAGTTGATATTAGAGCTAGTGTTCAAAGGTGTCGATTGAGATGATGAAAGGAAGAGGCGAATTGAATGTTTTGATAGGGACTCGTGGGAGGTCCAAGAAGAATAGTAAATCGAGGGATATGTTATAGACGTTGGAAGGTCAGGTGATCAATCTTGAGGAATTCAAGGGTGGTGTGAAGGAAACACTCGAGGTAGTTGAGGGATGCGCTGATGAGTTAGACTTGATGAGAGTGCAATTGTAACACCCCTTAACCCTAAATCGTCGTTGGAATAGGGTTATAGGGTATTACCGGACATATCAGACAACTTACAAATAATAAATAATTAATTAATGAACATACTATAAAATAATCATAAAATTACTTAATTGGACCCTCGAGGCTCAAAATACGTATCAGAAGAGAATTGAGACTTGTTTTGGTGCTCCGTAGATATTTCGTAAATTTTTTTGTTCGAACGCGATATAACCCTCTTTATAAACATCTAACATTCTTTGCAATTTCAACCCTCAACCAAAACAATTTATACTCAAATTCACCTAAATCATAATCATTTCATTAACATATTAATTCAATAATTAAACATTCTTAATATTATTCAAAATTTACTAATAACTTTATTCATTTTTCATTCAAACATAATGTCAAATTTTATAATATACTCTTTACCATTTTATTAAACTAATATATATATATATATATATATAACCAACATTACAAGCATATACATGTAACCTATACAACACTTAGTACATGCCACTTTTACCAAAAGAGGAGAAATTCATCACCGAGTTTATACTGAGGTCGGGATCGATCTGGATGTTGAACTAGGATCTTAATTTCTACTAACCTGCACACGAAAACAACCGTACGCTGAGTATTTCATACTCAGTGGTATTACTATAATTCAAATTATAAATAACCAAATAATTTTCACATAATCAATCATATACTACATGAACACATATTATCTAAATTTATACACCACTTTCATTCCATATCAATATCAAATCAATTTAACCATTTCATTCTCATTTCTCAATTTCATCACATATCACTTTATATGCCTCAATTTTTCATTTTCACATTGTTTACCCCTATTAACAAGACTCGGACCTTGACAGATACACGGATCCAACCAAACACACCAGAATGGCACCTAGTACCTCATCGGATAGTTCGAAGCAATAAAGTGACACCCAGTGTCTCATCGATTCAAGGCCGAAATATCCCTGAACTCTTCCAATCCTATGGCATGCCAACTACATCCGACTCAGTCTGACTAGTTAATAGGGACTTTCAATTTCAATTTCACTTATTAAATATAAATATCGAAATAAACATTAAATAATAAATAATTTAAATTATAGTAATACAAACCCGGATTTCGCGATTACTCCTCAATAACTTTCTCCTTTCCTTTTTGTGCCAATGCTTCGGGTTCTTTGCTAGCTACAAAAAAAAAAAAAAATTTACATTATTAATTACAGCATTAATTTATAATAATAATTGAATTTCTATCCAATTTATACCTTAATTCCAATTTAATCCTAATTAACTCATTTATTTTTTTTTCTCAATTCATACTTTATTTTTATTCAGTTTCCTTCCATATTCTACTTAACTATCTAATGTTCATAATAAAACCCTAATTTAAAATTTCTTTCAATTTAATCCCTCTATCACAAAACTTATAGCTTCTTTTACAATGTAATCCCTTTATCAATGCTAACTTGAACTTTATTCAATTAAATCCGTAATTCACTATTTTGTTCAACATGAACTATGTTCAAAAACCTTAAAACTTCCAAGACCTCAACTTAATTTCATCAAAACTTTGTTCTAAAGCTTCTAAAACATCTAATTTAAGAGAAAAAGGCTTAATTGACTTACCAATTAAAGATTAAAGTTTCAAAATCCTAGTTTCCTCTTTTTCTTTTTCCTTCCCTTTTTTTTCTCCCCTGTTTCGTTTGAGCTTCTATTCTTCCTTATTTTGTTTCTTTTTTTTCTTTCTTTATTCTTTTATTTCTTATATATATTAGTTAATAATAATATTAATAAATTATAAATATCTATTTATTTAAATAATAAGTAAATTAATATTTATTTACAAATGTACAAATATAATTTTTACACATGTATATTTTATTACCATACATTTGACTTTAATATATATATATATTTCATTAATCTAATAAAATAATACCAATTAAATAATAATGTATATTATTATATTCTAATATTAATTAATAATAATTTAAATCATGAAAAAATTTTAGATTTTTCTCATGATTTGCCGCCTCAAATTATGCAATAGGCATAATTGCCATTTTAGTCCCTCTTTCTTTCTTTTAATCTATAATTAGGCTTTCACCCCTTATTCAATTTAGTCCTTTTTACTAATTACTCTAAATTAAACTAAATTCGCCTAATCAAAGCCTAATTAAACACACTACTAAAATCATAATTACTCCTAATAATTATTTACGAACTCGGTTTACTAAGATGGAGGCCCTATAACTCACTTTTTCGATGCCCATGAATTTAGGTCATTACAGCAGCTCAAGGACTATTTGGCAGAGGCTTTCAGTTCCAATCAGGATGTAATGAGATAGACACTCAATGTCACTATGGATGATCAGATCGAGAAGTTGATAGAGAAGAATGATACTCTCGAAGCCATTGTAACGGTTTTGAAGGAACAAGTGGCAAAGCTCAAGGGAGAGCTTACTATCTGTAAAGTTGTTCTAGGTAATGGGATGTTAGCTTCGGGACTGAAGCAACATAGAATGGATGTTCTCAATTCGAAAGAGTTTGAGGGGACAAGGTCTGCAAGAGATGTGGATAATTTTTTCTTGGGGATAAAACAATACTTCCATGCAATAGGCATCGAGGATGAGATTGCGATACACTGTTAATGTCTATTTTACTGATGTCACTATTTTATGATGGTATTGTATATTCACAGATGAGAGATAAGGTGAGGTCGTGATTGAGACTTGGGAGGAGTTTCAGAAAGAGTTGAAAAAGCAATTTTACCCGTAATATGTCGAGGAGGCTCAAGCTAAGTTGTATTGGCTTACACAATAAGGCACTATTTAGGAGTATGTTTGAAAGTTCAATGAGTTGATGTTTCAAATCTCCGACTTTAGTCAAAAAGAAGCTTTGTACTAATTTGAAGATGGGTTAAAGCATTGGGTGAAGCAAGAGTTACGTTGACAAGGTATCACTGAGCTTATAGTAGCTATAGTCGAGGTGAAATCTTTTGTCAAGCAAGGTTTGATGAAAAACAAGTTCGAGTCTTCCAAACCCAAAGAGACGGGAAATAGTGGTGGAGACCATGAGGAAGATGGAAATAGAAACAATGACAATGGTAAGAATGGTGGCAATGAGAAACCATCTAATGGGAAGTGGAAGCTCAATAACAAATTGAAGGGGCTAGTGAATTGCTTCCTTTTTTATGGGCCGCTTATGGTAAAGACAGACGAAAGAAATTTGTGTTTTCTGTTATCGAAGGGGATGATGAGCCAGATAGAGCATCAATGAAGCTTGGTTCGATTGTGCATTTTTTAAGCCAAAAGGGTCAAAGAAAATGAGAAGAAGCTAAGAAAGTGATCCAGATATTGTGGTCCACATAGGATGCATGATTGTCCAAAGCGATCTAAGTTGTCTGTGAGTAATAAAGAAGTTGACGCAGAGTCAAAGAGTGAGGCTTTAAAGCTTGGATCATTGATACTCAGTTTTGCTAAAGCAAACAGGGATCATAAGTAGAAAAGGTTAATGTTTGTGGACATCAACATCACAAGCCAAAATGAGAAGTGCTCTTATTGATACGGTGCTATCAGACCTGTTCATACCAGAAAAATCTGTGGGTAAACTTGGTCTCTTTATTAGTAAATCAACTAAAAAGATCAATACTGTTAATTCCAAAGAGGTCTCAAATGTGGGAGTAGCACAAGGAGTTGAGCTACAGATCGGTTAATAGAAAGGCAAGGAAGTCGTTGAAGTAATTCACTTAGATGATTACGACTTTGTACTTGGATTAAATTTCCTTGACAAGATTAATGCTCTTTTGGGTGCTTTTTTTCGATTGTCTATGTATCTTGGATACTCAACAACAACAATGTGTTATGTCAGTGAGTTAAGAAATGATGGGCAGAATGAAGGTTTTGTCGGTAATCCAACTAGTCGGTGATGTTCATGAGGGAAAGAATATTGACTTAGTAGATCGGAGGCATGCTACGAAGACCCTTTTGGAAATGCTAAAGGGGCTACAAACTGATATGAAGCCTGTTGAGTGGGGCTACCACCTATGAGAGAGGTGGGTTGTGCATCGGACTTTGGAGGAAAAATGGTGATGCAAACTAGATAGTAGGAAATAGTAAATGCTACGAGTAGGGTACATCTCAAACACATATATAGTGTTTTACATTATGACTTATCATTGGCTTGCCAAAGATACATGGGCACTTTCAAAGTTTTGAAGTAGATAAGTCCAGGGCTTACAAACCAAAGTTAGCGGTAAGACTCAATGTGAACCCGGTGTTCAATTTAGGTATGTCTAAGCTTATTTGTACAGATCAAGAGGATCTCGATCGAGGCAAGTCACAATGGGGGCAAGTAAGAGCGGTAGAGTTTTATGATCAAAATGTACAAGAGAGAAGTACAGTGCGAGTTAGGCAACGATGGAGACATAAGCTGAGGAAAATATTCCAAGAGGTGGAACTATCCAATAGAGAGTAATTAGGAATCAACTGAGGCATCGAGATCATTCCGAGAAGAGTCAAACCAATTCTATTCTAAGGACGCAACGAGGGTGTCACAAAAATGGGTAAGGAGAATGTCAAGGGTCGTAGACTAAATTTCGTGACCATTGTGCGCAAAACGTCCTATAAAAGTGAACTTATTAAATGGGGGGCTTATTTGTTCCACATGAACTGGCTCGATTCATGGAACCCATGGAGAAGCCCATCTACTTGAAGTCTTGGTGGCCCAGTGAAACATTCCAATGAAACTAGAGTTTCCAGAGTAGTTAATGTAAATCCTAAAGGATAAATATGTATAGAGTTTAAATCCTTTAGAACTCTCATATTGTAGATAGGCACAAATCTTAACTATCAATATAAATCAATGTATATTGTTAGTTTTAGGGGAGCTCAACTATAAATAGAGGACTTCCCCTCATTTGTATTCACTCAATTGTAAACCTTCAAAGTAATAGAGATACTTTGAGAGTATTTACTCAAAACTTGGTGTGCGCTTTTTTTCCATGGCTTCTTGTTCGTTCGTAGCTTTTTTTTTCTTTCGATTTTGTTTTCGCTTTGCTTTGATGCCTTAGAGAATTTTTTTTCTAAAATTCTCATTTTTCCAAAAGTAGGTTAATTTACGCAAGATTTGAACCCAAGAAAATGCCTAAGGCCTTGCGGTTTTCCATACTAAAGTTCTAGCCCCGTGACGCTTGTTCCAGCCTAGTAAATGGTCGGATTAGTTTTGTTTTAATATATTGTGGCATCTTTTGAAGAGATTGTTGTGCTGAATTGCTTGATTATTTTTCTGTTATTTTTACTTGTAATTTCACACTCAATTAGTAGCCATTCTTTGTGAGAGATTGAACTTTTGTAAGTGATGTTTTGGTTTATTGGATGTAATAAGTTGGGACTAATTATTGAGGATGAAATTACTTCTTTGTGTAAACGTAGATTAGACTTTAGTTAATAGGTGGTTGGATCAATTTTGGAATGAAATCATTAATTGAGTGAGGCTTCGCAAAGTAAGATTGTTTCCGAATTGCGTTAGCAAAAGACTATACGCAAATCTATCTTTAGTTTCTTTGTTTTTGTTTCTATTTTGTTGTCTGTTCTAACTCGTGTCTGAACACGTGTTTAGACAACAAGTTGAACTAGTGGCAAACTGACTTGTTTTCTCATAAGCATTACAATTAGTATTGAGTTTGGTTCAACTAGATTGAATTTGTTGATTTTTAAACCATTCATAATAATTTAGTTTGATTCTCCTTTTTACTATACTAATTTTTGAATTTTAGTTTTTTGGATTTTATTTTGGCAAGATGACTTTGTTTTATGATTTTTTGATATTACTTGGTAAAGTTTTAAATTTATTTTCATAAATATATTTTTTAAAATTCAAGTAAATAAAATAAATAAATAATTCTTATATAATATTTTGAAAAAATAATTTCATTATTTAAATATAAAATGTTTATTTTTACATAATAAAAAATATAATTAATTACAAATGAAATAGATGTCGATTGGCAAATCGTTATTTATTAAGTTGTCGACCAAAAATTATTAAAACACTACAATTCAAATTGATTTTCACTATCTCAAGTTAAATTTTTTAAGTCTAATTACAATCTTGAATATATTACTACAATCATAAAAAGAAAAAAAGAAACTAAGTTAGCAACTCTTACCTAGACTTGTTTATGGGTCGAGTTATCCATCGAGGTCCGAAGTCCCACACGAATTTGAGAGAGTTTGAGCAAAAATATTATGCTTGAAAAATAGACATGGACAAAAAAATTAGGCCTGTTTAAAATAGGCTGAACTTGGGCTTGAATATTTAAGGTCTAAACCCAACCCGACTCATTTTTAAGTTTATAATATTTTATATTATGTTATTTTATATATTATATAAATCTATACTATATATATAATACTACTTTAATGTAAACATTAAAATAATGTTAAGATAACTATATAAAAATTTTCAATAAATAAAAATTTATAAAATTATTAAATATCAAAATAATATAATATAAATACTTTTTAAAAAATTAAAAAAATAAGACGGGTGGGCTTAAAATGAGCTTGGATTAGTCTTTTTGCAAATAAGAGTGAGTTTGGACAAAATTTTAGGCTCATATTTCAAGTCAAGCTGAGCTTGAGCAAACATAAAATATGTTAACATCATGCTTAAGCCCGACCTGTATCCAATCCGATTCAACTCATGAGCACCTTTAACCCTACCTAACTTATTTCAATTTTTAAATTTTTTAAGAAATATTGGAGTTGAAAATTCATATGCAATATATTATTTAGATATGGAAATAAGGTAGAATCCTCCATGAGACATATGATACATGAATCTGAATAATATAAGTATACCTAGCCATCACAGTATAATATATATATATATAAATGCTGTTGATAATATCAATACAAGTTTAGCATCTTGCGTAAAATCTGACGACAAAAAGTACTCCAAAACCTATGAGCATATTGAATGAAGTAGGTAGGTCGTTCCATATGCTGTGGTGAGAAGGTGGATCATGTTATCTCTAAAGTAGATTTACCTATTTTCTTTGTGCAGATTAAAGGAAAGAAAGTAAATGGTGTAACCTTCTCTAAAGGGCTTTTGATCATTTTTAGAATAAAGTGGGAACACACTGCTTTCATCTCCAACTTGCAAACCAAGGGCTGCTCCTCTACCATTTCTACATGATACAAAGTTCTCATGATGGATATTTTTTTAGTCTTTCTTTTTAAAATATTTATGTCCGAAAACATGTTGAACATGGGTTTTTTATATTTCAATCATGTGTGCTTTGTAGCTTTTAAAACCCTTGGAATTTTGTGGCTCAGAAAATGATAGATAATACGAGTAAGAGTGAGACGGGTAAGGGCACTAGGGGCCAATTTCATCATGGTTGCAGCGGCAACAGAAGTGGGGAGTAGATCCCACATTGGCAAATCGTAAAACAAAACAAATACAGTGACCTCCCTTTTTTCTTTTTCTTTTTCTTTTTCTTTTTCTTTTTTGATTTTTGGAATGCCTGTTTGCTGGCCTACGGGGATGGATTAGACATTCGTCACTCCTCCACTCGTCCGAATTTCTTCTTTTGTCATATCATCATAGCAGTCGTTACATTCACAATCATATGGTAGAAATCAGTAAGGAAGAACCTCAAAAGAGAGAAATCATATGGTGTGAGTGTGTGTGTGTGTGTGTGTGTGTGAAGGTCAAGGGCTGGTTCTGCTCCGCCTAATTTTTAAAGCTAGATTTTCTCTCCTTTTTCAACACGGCAATTATATATTCTTTAATTGGGGTCTGAAATGAACCACAAACTAAAAGACAGTGTTGGCACCATTGAAAATCTGGGATGGCAGAAAGCAGAATTGAATAGAAATAAAAATGTAAACCATATTGCATATTTCTATATTCCATGACTGGTTGAAGCCTAAGTGGAATGCGTACTCAGCTTCGACTAAATAATATGATGGCAATCAAGTTTTGGTCAACTATTGTTTCCATTAAGCTGAAACAATGCCCGCAATGGATCCTCCAAGGACAAACTGAGCAATCAGATTCCGAGGATTTTCCCAAGGGACAGTGCCTATTGAGTCACCCAATTTGGCCACATCACCCTCTGACATGGCACCCATGTTCTAAGCTTGTGATAGTGAATATCGGATATGGGTATTTTCCAGGCTTTTCCTATCGATTTTCGTGTCTGAGAAACCCCTTCTTATCATTCTTAGAATTGAAATTGAAACATGGAATACAATAGAAAACAACCGTCTTACATATGCATACATTTAATACCCTAAGTTAAAAAACAGAGCTTTGGGGAGGCTGAGCTTCATGAAAGCCATTGCCATAAAGATTTTGGCCCTCAAATCTGAGGCCATTAGAAGCAGTGACATACTGCTGGGATGATGTAAACCAGTTCTCTTGACTTGAATTCAAAGCCATAGCTGAAGCATCATTGTTATGGTCTACTTTTTGAAGGGTGGACAGCTTTTGGCGCAATGCAAGCACATGATCGGATCGATTGTCTGAAAAACCAGTGCTGGGGGTGGAGAGATTGAGTGTAGTGATATCATGAATGCTTGGTCTCTTCTTATCTTTCCCTCCTGAAAGCTGCCTCTGAAAGTATTTTTGAGCATGACTAGCAACCTGTGTTGGAGTCTTCGAAATCACAAAATTCCTCGATATATTTCTCCAGTCCCCTTTACCATACTTCATTAGTCCCATCAAAAACCGCCTATACATACATACATATGAATTTATGTCAAGATTGCCAATGCAGTGTACTGGAGAAAGATTTCCTCACTAAACAAACACACAAAGAGAAAATTATCATGAAACAATAAGAAACAGAGGGAAAACCTTACCTGTGTTCTTCCTCAGTCCATGGAACCCCTTTCTTCCTCTCATGATCAGGCCCTTTAGCCCCATTAGACCTTTTCCTGTAAGGTTCAAAATCATGATTATCAACCATTTCAAATGTGAAAGATGAAGTAAGATAACCCGGAATTGGGATCCTTCCAGATTCAATATCGAAAACATCTTCTTCCAGTTCTCTGTACTGTTTAATCACATCTGAAACAGTTTTTCCTGGAATCGTTGCTGCTACTTTTATCCATCTATCGGGAACATCTTCACCATATATTGCTAAAGCACTCTCAAATCTTTTGTTTTCTTCTTTAGTCCAATATGGGTTTTTGCTTATAGCTTCTTGATCAAACCAATCTGAATTCGACATGAAAGAAGTTGCAAAGAAAGTTTCCATAGACAAAAAAATCTCAACATAAAAAAAGACGGCAATTTTTAACATGAAATAAAAATGAAAAAACTAAAAAGCAAGATTTTTTAGTGCGTAAGAGAGCATCGAAATCAGAACCATTTTCATGGGAATCAAGAATCAATCTTTTTTTTCCTTTTCAACAGCATAAACTGAAGAATCAAAAAAAGACAAATCGTTTACAGAATCAAGAGAATCTTAAAAAAAGAACAATTTTTTTTGTATTCTTTATTTATGTATAACTCGAAAACAAGCTAAAACCCATAGAGATTTGTAAACAAGCCATGCTTAGAGCTTAGAATTTATACTAAAAACAAAGCAATAAAGTAGAGGGAAAAAAAAGGCTAATAAATGACAAAATAATGAAAGATGGTTGGACAAAATAAAGACCCAATTGAGTAAAAAAGATGAAAAGATGATTATTTGGATACTAAAACTGATATAATAGAGGAGGGGTGGAATGGGCTTTCTTTGTTTGGATTGCTGGAAAAAGAAAAGAAAATTATCAAAGGGAAAATGTGGAAGAGAAAATGAAGAAGGCAGCAAGGAACAACACATGGGAATATATGGTATCTTGGTTGTTGAGGAGACAAGAGTTGGAGAGAGAAAAGGAAGCTTAAAAACTGTGACTTGTTAAGATTGGATTGGATTGAATTCGATTCAATTCAAAAAGTGTTTTTTTTTTTTTAAAAGAAAATTTTGAATTTCGTTAAAGGTGATACAATATTATTTTGATGGAGCTCCTTTGAAAATCGTTGTTCAAAAGATCAAGAATGTTTGAAGATATTTCGTAAAATTTAAAATTTAATTTATTTGAAGGAATGATAATTTAGTTGCGAATTTTTTTACAAAAACTTATGATGTTCGTATTATAGACATTAACGTTACTGTTGAAAGATTTTTCGAGAGTCTAATTATTGGATTTATTTATGTTCCTCTTCCTATGTAAGGGAGTTGATTGTGGTAAATTAGTAATTTACATTTTTTTTTATTTCATTTATTTATTTATTTTTGGGTTCTAAGGTTTGGTGTAGTGGAACACTTGGCTAGCCAAAAGTTGTAATCATTATCTTGAAAAGGAGAAAGGCAAAAAAATAAAAGATAAAAAGGAAATAAATAAAAAAAGTAATTTAGTGATTCATGTATGGGTAAATTGGAGGTATGACATTTTTAGAAAATAATTAAAGTTTTAAATTTTTTTAGTGAATTATAAAGAGATAGTAAAGTGTTAATAATTTAAATCACATTTAAAACAATAAATATTATTGATTATTAGGTCAACATACGGAGTTCATTCAAATTTTCATTTGAATTGATAAAAAAATGCATTCAACAGCGCACGCATCTTTATTTATTTTTCAAATTCTAAACTTTTTGAAAAACCAACTTAAAACTCTAATTATTTCTTTATTTACTCATTTTATGTATCGCAAGAAACATATTATATTTATATAATTTGTGTATGGTATTTAAAAAGGATAGATATGCAATATAACCATCACCAATTTTGTCATTGTGTAGAATTTTAAAAGAATATATGGAAGTCCATGACGCCATCATATCAAAATGAACATTAACTGTCAACTTTTGTAATAAAGTTAAATAAAATTCTTTTTTATTCTTAAAAGTTAAAAATATCTAATTTTCAAAAACATATCATGAAAAGCTTTCAACAAAGCGATCGCAGCGCAGGGGATAGAGCGTCTGTTTCCTAAGCAGAAGGTCATAGGTTCGACCCCTATCTAGCGCGTTCTTTTATTTTTGTGTTTATGAAATCCATTTGTGGTAAAATTAGCATGAAATCCTTAGATTGCATTTTTTTATTTAAAAAAAATTAATAAATTAATCCTTCAATCAAAGAGTAAATTGATAATTTTTGTTAAGAATTCTATCCATTTGTTTGTACTATTAAAAGTACTATAATATCATACCCTCGAGCTGAATGAAGGAAGGAAGGAGATATCAATGCTGTGGAATGATTAGAATTAGAAGAGGAGATATCGATGTTGAACAAAACTAAATTGTTAGTTTATGATCCTATACGTCCCATAAGGAATATTAAATTAAATGACGTGAAAGAGGACATAAAACCAAAACTTTTTCTTTCATTTTGATTCAAGAAACCTAAATCCAATTTCCCTTTTTTTTTTTTTTTTTTTTGGGTTACCCCATCAATTATAAAGATGAAAAAAAAGGAAAGCTTTTCTTGTCTTGGTCACTTTATTTACTAGTTAAACAATATAGTCTTATCAACAAGTAAATTAAAATTTGAATAAGCTAATCTAATTAGTTACATTAAACAGGTTTTGAATTAGTCAAGATGGTTGTGATTTATCCTTCTTTGGTTTAGGACATCCATCTTTTTGGGATTTTAATTATTTTCTTCATAGAAAATTGACAATATTTTATTTTATTTTATGGGAACCAAGAGATTCACTGATTTCTTGAAAGGCGGTGTCATTGCCTCCTTCTTTTAATTGACCTCATTTGGTTTTGTTATTTTCATTTTTAATTTATCATTATTCAAGCGGAATTGTGAGGGATAATGAAACACATATTGAAGTTCAGACATCCATTAAGGACGATTTGGCTGCTGCGAATCTAGGTGAAAAAGCCCATGATGAAGAACACGTGCAGAAGTTGGTCTTCTGGGGTTGGACAAACTTCATTTGCACCTGATGGCATGACCAATGAGGGTGAGAATGAAGCTAATGATGATGATGAAGCGCTTGAATTTAATGATGGTTCGAGACTGTGCGTAGGACCAATCTTCGATGGCATGGAGGAAGTGGTGAAGAGCCTAAAAATGATTGCAATGACGGGTAAATTTCAATACCAAACAAACAAGTCAGGTAGTAGTAGCTCGTGTGGTTAAAGGGTTTGATTAAAGAAGATGGGAACGTCAAACCGTTTTGAGATTACAACTTGTGTTGGTGAACCGACTTAAAAGTGCATGGAAGGCCCATATTCAATCATTTTTGTGATGTAATTGTGGTAAAGGCCCTTCATCGAAGGAGATTCTATCAGGAGCTTGGTTGGCATGGAAAGCAAGAGAAGCAACGATGGCAAAAGGCGAAAGATAGTCTTGAACTCAGGCATGTTATCTTACCAGGATATTTTGATGTTCATAAAAGAAGAAATCCTGGAAGAAGATGGGTACAAGTACTGATTATGGTGCATCATTGCATGGATTTCAGTTTTTGAGGAAAGTGGACATTCTTCTTAACTGGAAAGCATAAAGCTGTAGGATGATAATGGTCACATTTATCTCGTCGCTGTTGATTCGGATAATGATAAGCCTTGGTCGTGGTTTATGGAGAAATTGAAAGAATACATCCTTTCATTTCATTTCATATCATAATGGGAGCATAAGGCTAGAGTGTATGGTATGACATATCACGAATGGTGTGCATAAATCATACTAATTGGGACACCAAAACATGTTCATAAAAAACTAGAAATCAAAGTTCATTCACAGAAAATTTGTCAGCAATGATGCCCAACTCCAATGCAACTTCATTCGTTGAATACACATTGGGACATAAAAGAAAAGGTCAGTAAGTAGAAAAAATTAATCTTGCCAAAGGGGAGGTAGTAAGGGTTTTAAGTGCCTTTTGATTAGAAAACTAGTATAAATTGAAATAATAGAGGAAAACGTAGGAAAATCGATTGTTTTAAGTACATAGGAAGTGAGTAGAAAATAGTGAGACATCACTGTTTAAATATGGTTATTTTAAATTACATCATTTTTCATTACTTTCCTACTAAAAGTAAACAAAGCATTTTCATTCTGTGATTGCTTGAGTATACACTCAAGGCAATTCGTAATTTATGGATAGTGAAGAAGGTCATTCAATAGCAAGTTGGGTTGACTTTAGTTCCCCACGTGCAAAGCACAAATATAATTTTTGTTAAAATTATATTTCCATTAAAGATTTAAATATATAATAAAAAATGCAACCATATTATTTTAAAATGAAAACATACTTACAAATTGTTTCGTAAAATATATATTAAGTTTTACATTTTTTTTATTAATCAAAATAAATTAAAATAAAATTTGACTGTTAACATTATTTTTAACATAAAGGGTTAAACATTAATACAAATATGAAAATATCATATACCAAATTTAAATATTTTAATATGATCTTAAAATAGTTTCAATATTTTAGAAATAATTTTTTTTTTTTCAATTTTCAATATTCAAACTTAGATATTTTAATTTAATGATAATAAATTTTAATACTTTTAAACGAATTTAATTTAATAATAGAATTTTTTTGCAGTTGTTGTCATGAAAGTTTGTCGCATTTATATCTTAATTTGAGACTCAAATTTATCCTAGTTACTTTTTCAAAGTATATAAGCCTCAATTTTATTATTATTTTAAATTGCAATGAAACTTTTTAATGCAGGATTTTTTGCTAAGATATTATTGGAAAAGGTATTTTTTTTAAAATGAAAATACGATTTTATAATCAAATTATTATAATGTAATTAGTAACAAAATCGTTCTGGTATCATATGTTACGTAAATAGTTAATGAGTCTTTTTAATACTTTTTATTAATTTGAGTTTGGGTAAGGAGATGACTAAGGTCAAACATCAAAGAGAACCTTAATTATTGTGGGTGTCACGACATTAGTGCATATGTGTCGCAACACTGATTCCCCATCACCTCAAGGAAGCAAACTTCAACAAAAAATCAATTTGGAGCAATCTGCCACTAGAGTCACAGCACTAAGTGTGTGTTGTTGCGACATCGAGACTCAAAGAAAAAAATCGATGATTTATAATTCATCAAAAAATATATTTAAATTAATATATGCAATCGGCTCGTGTGATGCACGGGTAACCTAGATTTTTTATTGTAATCACAACTAGACCTGATCATGGGTCGGGCCACCAACCCGATCCGAAGGTCCGTTCGAAAAATGAGAGGGTTTAGATAAAAATATAGGCCCGGAAAATGGGCTTGGACAAAAAACGAGGCCCATTTTCTAAATGGACTGGGCCTTGTATATGAGTTTTTTGGCTCGAGCATAATCCGGCCCAACCCGAATAAATTAACCATTTTTAATAAAAAATTATATTGTTGTTTTGGTGCTATTTTTTTACTATTTTGGTTACTGTTTTGGTGCCTTTTTTTTACTTTTTGGTTGTTATTTTCGTGTTGTTTTTGCTTTTTTGTTTCTATTTTTGTTGTTTTTAATGTTGTTTGCTGTTATTCTTGCTGCTGTTTTAGTTGTTATTTTTGTTGTTTGGATGCTATTTTTTATGCGTTTTTTACTATTGTTTCATTGTCTTTTTTAATATTATTTGAATATTGTAGAACTTATGTTTTATTGTTAATTTTTTTACTAATTTATTTGCAACTATCTTAATATAAATTTTTTTTAATGTATTTTAAATTTATTTATTTTTAATGTTTATTTTAATGTTTTTAAGTGTATTTGATATATTATATATTTTTTTAAATTTGTTGTATGTAATAAAATAATCTAAAAAATTAATACGAGCCAGGCCAAGTTGAGCTCGAGTTTGACTATTATAATTCGGGTCAGGTTTGGACAAAGTTTTAGGCCTGTTTTTTCGAGTCGGGCTGGGCTCGGGCCTAGTATTTGGACCTAAAATTTTATTGAAGCCCAGCTCGAACCCGACTCGACCCGACCCACGATCAGCTCTAATCACAACTTCCCAATTTAAATATATTTGAAGAAATCAATATAAAAATTTTGTAGTTAGGTTCCTTGAGTTTATTTGTAATTGAGGGTAGGTTTTAATTTCGTTTTTTATTTCATATTTTTCTTTTGTTTTACATATACGTTTTTTCACTTAATATCAAATTTTTATTGGCTAATTTTATATTTATTAACTATGGTAATTCTAGATACCATAATTATTGAGGTATCACATTAAAACATTTTAAAAGTAAAAGTACCATACTGAACATTTAATCAAAGTATAAGTACCAAATATGATATTTATCCATAGGATTAACTATTTAGGGCTTTGGGCTGGATTTTAATTTTTAAGTAAAAACATAAAATTTAAACCCAGAAAAGGAGTCCAATCTAATTGGGTTTTTCGAATATTAGGGCTTATAGCTTAACAACAACAAAAAAAGAAAAAACTGTGAAAATACACCGCCAACCAAGCACACACTATTTTCGCCCCGGACTTCAGCTACACTTTTCACAGTTCAAAGCTCTACTCTTTTTCCATGGAGGCCAGGGTTTCTTCCGGGGTTTTAACCAAAACTCAATCCCCCTTTTTAAGCCCTTTACATGCAAGAAAACTCCCATCTTTAAGAAACATGTCTACTTTGCCTAATACTATACATACCCATCAATTCTCAAATGCTTCCCTTTATTTTTGCTCAACATTTTCTAGCAGAACCCATGGTTTCAAACAGGTTTTACTCTTTCCCTCTTCGTTTATACTTTGCAATATTGATTCTTTTAATGATGGAGCTCTGTTCCTGTTGGGTTTTGAAAGAAAAAGTTAGCTTTTTAAGGTGGTAAACTTTATTTTTAACAAATACCCACAGTTTCTTTATGTTTTAAATCATATCTATGATTCCATATTGAATTTGAAGTGGCGTTTCTTTTTATTTTTGATGGAAGTTTATATTTTTTTTTTGTTCTAATTTCTTTATTTTGTTTTAGGCGATTAAAGATGATTCTCGCGAGTTCGAATTGTCAACTTTAACCGCATTGTCACCTTTGGATGGTCGTTATTGGGGTAAAGTGAAAGACTTGGCTCCCTATATGAGTGAATATGGGCTTATTTACTTTAGGGTTCTTGTTGAGGTAAATTTATAATCTGCATTCTCTAATATATTCATTTTTTAATGTAATTTCGTTTCAAATAGTTGGGTTATATATATATTAGTATCTGTTTGTGGCGTCATAAGCCCCTCCCTACAACTCATGAATTAAGAATTCTCGCAACAACAAGGTCTACTCGACATAAATGAGGAGTTAATAAAACCTTTTTGAAGAAATCTTTCAAAAAATTAACAACGAATCATTTTTCTATTTTCTTTCATATCATATGTATGGTGCAACTCGATCGGTGTTTTTCAAGTTTATAATTCCTTACTCTTTTTTATATATGTATATGGGCTTAGGGGCTTTTGGTATATTGGCTTTTTGCAAATTGTTCGAAATCAAGTTCATATGCATCTTAAAAGGTTGAAATGATCATACAAATCTTGGCTTAGCCTAGTTGAATTATGACTTCAGTTAGCTTTTCCTGTGATAAATCTTAAGCTGACCAACATCATTTGATGAGAAATACTAGAAACTGTGGATATGGTGAGTAGGGATGTGTTCTCGGTTGGTTCAGTTTTTTATATAAAAAACTGAATAAACTGAGTTATCTATGTAAACCGAATAAATCGAACTGACATAGAGAGCAAAACCGAATAAACCAAGTCAAAAAATTTTGGTTAGGTTTTTAGATTTTTTTTTTTAGTTCGAAAATAAAATGAATAGCATAAAACATTAAATTATCAATTTGGGTTTTAAATATTAATGCGTATTGAATTTAAAATTTTAATGGGTATTTGGGTTTGGGTGTGTAATGTTTATTCGGTTTAAAATGTCAATCCGAAAACCGACAGAATAAACCAATTAAACCGAACATGAGAACTGAAAAAAGGGTTTTTCAGTTCAGTTCACTTCGGTCTTTTTGGTTTTGAATATTTTTGTACTCCCCTAGTGGTGAGTCAAAAGGTAACACAAATCCTGTAACCACTTGACTGGAGGTTGCCTGCTTTAGAAATGAGTTAGTAAAATGCAAACTATGTTACTCGGACTCAAGTTAAGTGTTAAATATGGTATATGTTTGATTGGAATATGCTCAATTGTTCTACAGTCATATTCTGCCAGAAGTACATGTGTTAGAAACAGGTATTTTGAGGAAAATGAAGAGTCCGGGCAACACTTTTGGTTGATGTATAAAGTATAATTACTGATTTCCAAATTTAATGTAGTTAAAATTGATGTTAATGAACTTAGTTTTCTTTTCTTTTTGCTTTCTAGACGGACCTTATTGATTATAAATACTCTGTCAGATTAAATGGTTGCTGATGCTTTCACAAATTCCTGAAGTCATTGAGGTTCCAAGCTTTAGTGCAGAGGCTCAGTCTTATTTGCTAGGACTCATTGATGGATTTAGCATGGATGATGCCTTGGAAGTTAAAAAAATAGAGAGAGTAACTAACCATGATGTAAAAGCAGTCGAGTACTTTTTGAAACAGAAATGCCAATCACAGCCAGAAACTGCCAAGGTTGGGACTTGTTATTCGTTTATATATTGATTAACTATCCTTTCTGTTTGACTTGAGTTTTGGGAATTTTTGGATCAATTAATATTCTCTCTCTGGTTTCAGGTCCTTGAATTTTTCCATTTTGCTTGCACATCCGAGGACATAAACAACCTTGCGCATGCATTGATGTTGAAAGAAGCAATGACCAAAGTCATGTTTCCAACCATGGATAAATTGGTCGGGGCAATATGTAAGATGGCTAAGGCTAATGCAAGTGTTTCTATGCTTTCTCGCACGCATGGCCAGGTAGAAGAGAAATTTCCTTCTTGAAATATTCTTCTCACCCTTAGCATGTTATAAGCCACTTGGCCAATTAGTCTTTGAATTCTCAGGTTGATCACAGAGAGAGAGAGCATGTTTTATACCTAGATTGCTTAATTCTTTTCGTTGTTTCTTTTATTACATGTAATTTATTACTGTTACATGCTCTATGAATATCTGTTATTACTTGATCATCTAAATCATTAATTTGTTTCAGCCAGCTTCACCTACAACCTTGGGAAAGGAGATGGCCATTTTTGCTGTTAGGCTAAGCAGAGAAAGGCAAGAAATTTCTCAAGTCGAGATGATGGGAAAATTTGCTGGTGCAGTTGGAAACTACAATGCCCATATTGTTGCATATCCTAATATTAACTGGCCTCAAATCACGGAACAGTTTGTGACTTCTCTTGGATTAAAGTTTAACCCCTATGTTACTCAGGTATGTTCCCTGCGCTCCTTCCTCTTATATTGTAAAAATATATATCTCAGTTGATGGATTGACACTTCTAGTTAGCTTCATATGGGTATGATATGTAATGAGAATTTTTTTTTTGGCTTGTCTGCAGATTGAGACCCACGATTATATGGCAAAACTTTATTATGCAATTATCCGGTTTAATAATATATTGACTGACTTTGACAGAGATATATGGGGCTACATATCTTTAGGATACTTTAAGCAGGTGACTGTTTTGATGCAGCATGTTGACTTTAATTTATTATTATTGTTATATTATTTTCCCGACCTAATGTCTTTTCATGGTCAAAATTTGGAGCAGATAACTAAGGCGGGTGAGATTGGTTCATCAACAATGCCTCATAAAGTAAACCCTATTGATTTTGAAAACAGTGAAGGTAATCTTGGTAAGGCTAATGAAGACCTAACTTACCTGAGCATGAAGTTGCCTATTTCCCGTTGGCAGGTATGACATTTCTTTTTTAGGATAGCCGCTTAATTTTTTGCTTGTGAAGTTTGTTCATAACTAATATAACTCCATTTGAACAAAATAAATTGTCTTATGTGTTGAATTTGCAGCGAGATTTGACTGATTCAACAGTCTTGAGGAACATGGGGGGAGGACTTGGTCATTCCCTTCTTGCTTACAAAAGTGCTCTGCAAGGAATAGGAAAGCTCCAGGTATGTTGCATAACATGAAGGTTCTGATCTCCTTAAAGTGTATTTTAGTGCCAAAGGTCTTGGTAATTAAGTAATGTATTTGGTTATTAGTTTGTGAAAGGTCTAATTATGCCCCTGCCCCTGTACTTTTTAGACTTCAATATTTAGTCCCTCTGCTTTTAGTTCTTAGGGATTAAAGTCCAACGGATAATGCCGTTAATGGACTTCCACTAAATTTGAATATATATTATCAATTGGACTTAACCTTTAAATAAAAAGTTTGAATGATCAAATGCCACATTTTCAAATTTAACGATAATCCATTGATAGTGTTATCGGTGGGATTTTAATTTTCAAATTTGACAAATGAGGGACTAAGTTCCTGGAAATAAAAGCTAAAGTATTAAATTTTAAAAAAGTCTAAAAGAGTACAGGGACTTGGGGCATCTTTAAATCTTTGTGAAAATTTTGACTTCATGATGCATCTGTAACTTGTGGTAAGGCACATTAGTACATTTTCTTCAAATAGTGATAGCTAGCTGCTTGATATCACCTATGATGCAAAAGCCCTTGCTAATCCTTCTCTAAATTGTAGTTTTGGGTGCTTTACCGCATACTACCATCTCTATTAAGCTCCATTTTGATTCCAGGTCAATGAAGCTCGGTTAAGTGAAGACTTGAACCAGGCATGGGAGGTACTTGCAGAGCCAATTCAGACTGTATGTATCTTCTGATCTTGATTTATCGAATGCCCTTTTTTGTAAGTGCAAAGTAATACAGGCTAGATCAATACATTTATCGTATTCGGTCATATTTTTGTTTCTCTTTTAAACTTGATCTGTAGGTCATGCGTAGATATGGTGTTCCAGAGCCTTACGAGAAGCTGAAGGAGCTAACTAGGGGGAGAGCAGTTACCAGAGAAAGTATAAGGGAATTTATTGAGGGCTTGGAATTACCCGAAGAAGCTAAGGCTCATCTTTTGAAGTTAACGCCACATTCCTACGTGGGTGCAGCCGTTGAATTAGCCAAGACTGTAGATTCAGCTGTGAACGTGATAAACGGAACTGAGGTCTTCGAAACGTGTCGTTGAAAGAATTAGCCAAGAAACTTAACACATATTGTTGCACCATACGAGACTGGTTAAGTATTAAGATGATAAATGTGGTAGCTATTCTTTGAAAAAAAACAAATTCAGAGGGTACAAGGTGAGACAAATCCCTACTGCTGGAAGTGATTATCATGTCATGTTCATATGGTGGCATGAACTCTGATCTGAGATTTTGTAAGCAATCTTAGTAATGAAATTTAACTTGGAAATTGCTGTCACGTTCTCCACTAACAGATGAGGACTTTGTATTGAATGCGACAATACATGTCTACGTGAACATATAATATGATAGTAGCAAAAATTAAAGTTAGTGTGAAAAGATAATATAAATATAGCAAAAGCTAGCATAAATATGATGATATGAACAAGTTTGTACAGAGAATTTCACCAGGTGTACCTATAGAGTTTCTTGTACAGTTTATGACGGCAGAGAAGAATTTGACTAGCAAAAACAACGACATCATCGAATATGTTCTCTTTTTCCCAACTTTATTGGTGGAGCATACATTGCATGATTGAGATGGTGGGTCCCAAGAACTATCATACTATCCTTAAACAAAATTGCAAGTAAAACCCTGGAATAATCTCCTTGTTGTCAAAACTACCCCCGATTTTAAAGTAAAATCACTCCACAAACTGTCATGTTTATGGTCATCATCGTCCTTAGAAAGAAGCCATTAGCAATGATCAACACAGTACAAAGAAGGAAGCTTCTCTACGAAAGAGATAGTCGTTTTTGCAGTCAGGATTTCATTTTCTTATCCTCTACAGGTAAAAACCTCTCTCAGGTTCTCTCTCTTCTCTTGTCTTTTTGCCTCCTTGTATTGTTTAACTTTAAGATAACGAGGAAATAAACCCAGTTTTTGCATTATTAATTACATCAGAATTCAATTCTGTTTTGTTATTGTCTCGTGGTAATTTGGGTATGAAGTTATTTCATTTTCTTCATGGTTGTTTTTATTCTTTTTTTTTTTTTTTTTTTACCAAATTGCTACTTTAAGCAATGAGTTGATCAGCAAATTCAGGACTTTAGTGATTATTAGCATTACATCTAAAAAGTCAAATGGTTATGCACCCTTTCCTTCCTTTGAAAGATATTCTTGATAAAAATGGAAACTTGATTCCATGTCAAGAGGGCAATGAAGTTTGAGATGAGCCACTGCTAGCTCAGACCATGGTAGACCATGAAGCTGCTTGGAAGTTGTAGCTGTGAAGTTGGGATTTTTGTCTTGATTTATAATATCAGTGATTGCCACCATATGGTTAATGGGGGTGGGGGGAATTTTATATATCAGTTTGTTGTTATTTGTCGTTTCAGGTGACCCTTCAATGATTTTGAAGGGATCTGGATCTGCAGAATTTTGCAGCCCTGCTATGAATCTGGCTTGACTGAACCACAATGTCAGCTTATGGCCATCAAATGGAACAGGAGTTCTCCTCTCAGAGTCTCTTGAGTAGGGAAGATACTGGTAAGGCACTTCTTTATTAGATCCCAACAGTTCTTTCAGTTCCAGTACCCTTTTCTCATAGGCTTTTAACCATTCATTTGGCATGACTGGATTGTTAATTTATCCAAATATTTTGTATGCGACATTGTTTTAATAGGTTGACTGCTTAAGTCATTTTGTTTTTATGGTTCGTACTGCTAAACCTTCAGATGTTCGATACACATACCTATTAATCTTGGTCGTTCTTGACAGAGAGTGGAAGCCAATATGTGTTGGAGTCGGGATTCTACATGAAATCTTTTGCTGCAACAATCTTCATTGCTGGTCTTCTAATTGTTGGTGTTCTTTTAGTAACTTTGCTTGTAACATTAGCAGTAATGTTGCAATCCTGTGAAAGTAGGAGCAAGGGAGTAGTGGAGATTGAGAAAGCGAGTGATAGCTACCATTATTGCAAGGCTTTTGCTTTACATGGGGAGCTCAACAGCTTGGAAGAACCTGAAATTCCTCCAGTCTGCTGGAGTCTTGCCATTCATTATATCGAAGGGGGAGAATATGAACGAGACTTAAATTTCATGATTTCGATGATTGAGAGCTTCTTCGATACTATTTCACCATTGGACAATCATTTGGATGTTGTGTTAATGGACATAGATGACATCCTTGCTTCAAATCATACATACTCCTATCAATCAATGCACCAGCAACAGTACTTCCCCATATTTTTTCTACGTTACTTGGGACTTTTTTTCATTTTCCAGTTAATAAATTACTTAAACCAGATTAAACTCATGTTTTGGCTCAGGCTCAACCAATATGGCTCTAACAAACCAAGTGGTTCCATCGAAGATGCGGCCAATCTGAAGCACTGGCGAACACTGGAATTGTATATGAAACTCAAGTCAAGAGGATGGTCTTTGATTCTATTAACAAGGAAGCCTGAGAGACAGCGAAATGTTACTGCCGAACACCTCAAGGCTGTGGGATTTAATGGTTGGTCTTCTTTGATGATGAGGTATTGTGGGTACTTGCTCTTTTTCTTTTCAAAATGTTGGTCTTATGTGCATAAGTAGTTGCATGATAACCATGGACAGTCAAAGAGAAAGATTTTCTTTTCTACTGCGTTGTCTCTTGCAAGATTTTCCGGGTACAAAAGAGGCTGCTGCTTGGAGATATGGAAAAAGGGTTATAGAAGTTGAGATTGGAATACTAAACCATGAGCTAAGCTTTTCAGGAAAATAATGCAGGTCAGACAGCGAAATGGAAATGGAAACATGGGAATACTTTTGTAGACGAAGAACAGCAATGAGAGAAGAAGGCACTCAAATAATCAGTGTCATTAGCAGCCAATTGGATGCTATAACGGGCTCATCTTTGGGAAAACGTGTTTTTAAGCTTCCAAAACCTCTGCATTACAATTCTCAAACTCCAACACTTTGACGTTAGATCTGGCCGTCTTTTTTTTGTTGTTCTATGCTTACAGTTTCTGGAATTCCTAAGAGAATATTGGGGAATTTTCAGTTAAACAACATGGACGATTGGAGATTTTGGGGATATTTGTATATACTTCTTTTTCCTTTACTTCCAAAAGATGATATCTATATTTGAAAATGTGTTCAAAATATCCAGGCACTACTGTTTTTTCTCTTACAACTTTTGTTTCAGCCATTAACATTACCATTATCATGGCAAGCAAGGTAAGAAATGGTCCATTATAGAAAACAAGCAAAACTGAAATGATGAACAAAAGAAACACTAACAAAAAGGACAAAATCAAATTCTCTTTGGAGTGTCTCATTAATAAGAACTTACACTCAAATATTATTACCACTTTTAAGTTTCTAAAAAAGATTTAGCCCTACTTTCTTCACCGAAGAAAACCCACAAAGAGCTTAGAAATCAACCCCACCAACTAAGCTAAGTTCTATAATAAAACTTTCCCAGAAAATACACAGGAATGTTTTAACAGTTCAACTGTTGATCACAACCCACATTAACAAAAATAAAAGAAAAAAATCACCAAAGGAATAGCCATAGCAAGGCAGAGAAATGAATCCCAAACCACCCAGAAATCTCATCGTCAGCAGCAGCAGCAGAGAATTCCACACCATATTTCCTAGTCATATCTGATCAAATTCCCCATTTCCTCGCTCTTTACTCATGGTCCATTAGCTCATAAACATCAACCTGTGCCACCCCTTCTTTCGTCTAGTCTGGGAAAAAAGCAAACCCGAGGGAGGATTTCGCTGTTGAGTCGAAAAAGATTGATCAGGAAGGAGGAATTCGATTGCTCCAAGAAAGAACTGTAGTAGGAGGAAGAGCTACTTTTGGCGGGAAATTTATTTACATTTGTTCAAACAAATCATTTACTGTAATTATTAATTTGAACCAAAAAGTCAAGTTTAAATATCTCATTGGACTACAATAAATTTTAGGTACAAAATTAAACTTTACGGGTAAAAAAAATTTTTTTTAAATAAATTGATGTATTTAATTTTTTAAATGTGTATGATTAAATCGAGATTAATATTCGAGGGACTCTACTTTCTTGGATTCTTCTTTGGGTGCAAATCCCTCTTTGATATGGAGAAGTATATAGAGCTCCAAAGCACTATTGAGTTGGAGACTAGGATGGCACATTGGTTCAGGTTTTCCGGTGTCTATTTGGTCCGACTATTGGCTTCCGGGAAATGATAGGAAACAAATTCAGTCTGCTAGAGTGGCTGGATTGGAGCGCGTTAGTGATTTAATTTGTTTGGAGGGTCATTGCTGGAATAAACGTTTGGTTGAGGAAAATTTTGCACCTGATGATGTGCGCATGATTCTTAGTATTCCTTTACCTCGTACTTTTCACCTTGATAAGTTAGTTTGGATAAAGGAGAATTCCGGAGTCTACACTGTCAGAAGTGGATATTATACCCTCTTGCCTGCAGGCTCTATAGTCCAATTTCAGATTCATTTGGAATTAAAATTCTGATGTGGCGTTTTATGAGGAATTCCATACCTTGTTTTCAAATTTTACACTGTAAACGTATTATGCAGGATGCTTTATGCCCACGGTGTCGTTTCGCCAGTGAAACTCCTATACATATCGTTCGCATTTCGAATTTCGAATTATTCGAATCGAGTCATTCGAGTGAAAAGAATCGAGTTGAATTTTTTTTCGAATTTTGAGCTCGAATCGAGTTTAATTTTCGAATTTTATTTTTAATTTTTAATTTATATTACCTAAACCCAATAGTCAGACCTAATTTACCATACCCGTTTTCCTTCAAAACTCAAACCATTTATCTTACCCAATTTTCCCCCCTAATATTTAAAACCCATCAACAAACTAAATCCAAATAATTTTAAACCCAAAATCTAATTTCATTCTTCAAAAATACTCATAAACTAAACCCGAATATTTTTAAACTCAAATATAATTTTATTCCTAAATAACACTCATAAACAACTCTTTTTCGTGTCTAAATTTATTGTTCCTTTTTGTTTATTATTATTATGATTAGGTGTACTTATTTAGTTTTTATTTGATATTAATTTGATAAACTCAAAATCTATTTTTTCTTCCTAAAAAAAAATCCCTAAATTAAAACCCTTGAAAGAAAAAGCTTAAGTTATTCTACAATGGTTTTGTGTTATTAATATTCATTTATTTGATTTTTTGTTGTGTTGTTTTAATTTTTTGTTTTGTTGTTTTGAATGGTGTTGCCGTGTACATTTTTACTGTATTTTAAACTTTTGCTCATGTTTTTTTATAATCTTGTTGTGTTATTGATGTTATTTGGATTTATGTTGTTTACTTAAACTTTTGCTTATTTTTTTTATTATAATATTGTTGTGTTGTCATTGTTTACTTGGATTTTTTCACTTATTTATTTCAATTTTTCTCATGTTTAAAAACTTTAAATAAAAATATATATTTTTAAAAATTACATAAAATTAAACAACACCAAATTAATTTTTTTAATTTAACTCGAACAAATATATTCGATTCGAATTCTATCTCACTTGACTCGATTCTTAAAAATTTCAGATCGAGTTAGGATGATGAAATAAGATTCGAAAATTCGATTAACTCGAAAATTTTTCATTCGATTCGATTCGATCGAATGCTCACCGCTAATTTGCCAATTTGCCTCTCAAATTTGGATGAAATTGAGGTATCAGTGGCCTACTTCGGTTGCAGCTTTGGATTTTGATGAGTGGGTTCAATTAGTTATTTGAACAAGCTGAGAGCAATAAGGAAGAAATTGCTATTACAATTTGATCTGTTTGGCATGCCCGCAACAAATTTTTACATGAAAGACAGTCCCAAACTGTTGAGGAAGTTGTTACCTTTATCAAAGGGTTTCGTAGAGATTATAGCGAGGCGTCCATGTCGTTACTGCACCCTAATCCCCATTCCATTGTCAGGTGAGAGTCTCCTCCTGCTAACTGGGTCAAGATTAATGTGGATGCTAGCTTTTCTGCAACAACTAATTTGGCAGCTACCGGATTTATTATCCGAAACAATTTGGGGCAAATTATGGGATCGGGGTTTCGATTTCATCACCTGATTTTTTCAGTTGCTCTAGCCGAAGCTCTGGCTGCTCTCGATGGTCTCAATTTTGCGAAGGACTTGGGTTTTTCTCATGTTATTTTGGAAAGTGACTCTCGAATAGTGATCAAGAATATTCAAGATCCAGGACATGACTCTTCTATTACAAGATCTATTACCTGTGACATTAGGCATTTGGGAAGATATTTCAACGATGTTAGATTTGCATTTGTTGCATGAGATTGTAATGGTGCTGCTCATGGCTTGGCGTCGCTGGGTATGGAAAACCGTTCTGATTCTTTCTGGATTGAGGAAGCTCCCATTCGTATTCAGCAGTTGGTTGATTGGGATAATCGGTTTGTTCATCCGCGGTAGTTCCTGCTGTCAGATTGATTTAATTCAGTTGAGAATTTTATCTACATCTGTTTAATCTCAACTTGCAACTCTCTTTCGAAGCTTCGTTTTTCCAGATTGAGGGTTCCTTTGGCCGTTTCTTGTTTACTGGTTCTTCTTCTAGGGTTTGGGTTTTATCTGTTTTTGTTCTGTGTTATCATCTATGGTTGTTGACAGATCAGTTTTGATCTGGTGGTTTTATGATGGACTTTGTTTTTGGTTTTTCATCCAACCCATTAATAGAAACGGCCCGTACTATTCAAAAAAAGTTATATTTAAAATTCAGATTGGAGTCCAAACAACATGAATTTGAGGGGAAGATAGAAGGTTAGATATGTAAAGGAATAAAACCTTCTTATACATGCATGCAAATAAAGAAATGTGTTATTCATACTGCTTAATCCACGTTGTTTAGATGGCAGTTTTATGGCGGGCATGCTGTGTTGTTCCAGCTACATAAACAAAGCTATAGGGCTATAACTATAAAGTAGCAATCAGACCCTTTCAGTCTCGCTCAGAACTCTCAAGAACAGAAAAGAAAATCTTTGAGAAAAGGGAACCCAGAAAGAAAAACAATGTTGGAGTTAAGGCTAACACGAGCTGGTTTGCTGAAGAAAGTGTTGGATTCAATCAAAGACCTGGTAACTGATGCCAACTTCGATTGCGCAGCAACTGGATGTTCTCTCCAAGCCATGGATTCCAGCCGCGTTGCCTTGGTCTCTCTTCTTCTTCCCTCCGACGGCTTTGAGCATTACCGCTGTGACCGCAACATTTCCATGGGGATGAACCTCGCTAACATGGCTAGGATGCTACGTTGTGCCTCTGATGATGATATTGTCACCATTAATGCTGATGATGGCAGAGATACTATCACCTTCATCTTTGAAAGCCCTTGTAACTACTACTTTCCTTTTTGCTATTGGCTTTGAAAGGATTCTTGGGTTTTGTCGGAGGGTTTGCTAAGAAAATCAAGAAAAAGAAAATTGTTTCATTGGATTAATAGCAAACTTTAGGGTTATGGGATTCTTTATGTTAAAGTTTTCAGGAATGCTTTGCTGGTTCTTCTTTCATAGTTTTTATAGTTATTTGTTTTTGCGTAGTCAATGAGAATGAAACCTTTTAACCTAGAAAATAAGATTTTTCATGGTTCTTTTTACAGCACGTTCTAGGACATCGTTCTTTCCCTACTTTTAGTTTATAGGTCTTACTTGTTGATTGCTGGTTCATCTTTCATGGTTTTACAGCTCAAGACAAGATTTCTAATTATGAGATGAACCTAATGGACATTAATAGTGAGCACCTTGTGATCCCAGAAGCTGGATACGAAGCTATCGTTAAGATGCCAGCATCTGTGTTTGCTCGAATTTGCAAGGATTTAGGCACCATTGGAGATACTGGTACTGAGTTGAAAACTGCATATTTCATTGTCTGAATTCTGAGTTCGGGTTTAATGGTTGATGCTTTAATATGCAGTCATGATATCTGTGACAAAAGAAGGGATCCAATTCTCCACTAGAGGTGATATTGGGACTGCAAATATCTTTTGCAGGAAAACCACACCAGTAGCTAAGGTAACATTTATCTATAAGATGGAATAGGCTTTAGAATTTGGGAAGCTGATGGCTGTTTATTGTATTAGCAGGATGAAGAAGCTATTTCTATAGAGATGGAGAAGCCAGTTTCGCTGACCTTTGCATTGATGTACCTGATTACCTTCACGAAGGCAACCCCATTAGCCAAGCAAGTGACGATTAGCATGTCGTATGAGCAGCCAATTGTAGTAGAGTACAAGATGGAAATCATGGGTCACATTAGGTTTTACTTGG
Source organism: Kokia cookei (assembly GCA_039519145.1). Taxonomy (NCBI): domain Eukaryota; kingdom Viridiplantae; phylum Streptophyta; class Magnoliopsida; order Malvales; family Malvaceae; genus Kokia; species Kokia cookei. The sequence goes on from CM076903.1 coordinate 59,157,489, forward strand.
GTCCCAAGATTGAATTGAAGAAGAAGTGACTGGACCTCTGGAGAATGTAGCTAAAGCGGACACCAAAAGTAAACCAGATGTCAAGCCTGAAATGGAGGAAAAGCCTAAGGAGGTGATCAAAATCGAAAAGGGAAGTGAACTAAAGGCAGAGACAAAACCGAAGCGGGAGAAGAATGATATTGATGATCAAAGTGAGCCGAAGTTGGGGACCAAGCCTAAAGAGGGTAGAGTTAATGAAACCATGCTTCAAGCGGAAGATAAGACAGAGGTTGAAGTTATGGATGTTGAGTAGCTGCATTATCCCTACTTTGCATAACGTAACTTTCTTCTTGCATAATCTCTGGCCAATGTCTGAATTTAGGATGTGAATATGTTAGGAAATGATGCCATGCTTAGTGATGACATGCATGGACCTTCAAACATTGGCAATTACCAACAATAGGATTTTGGTATTTTTTGTATCTCTGATCAATGGGATTTAGAATGATGTTTGCTTGTTGATGTGCATGATGTATGGAAGCTTTGCCTTCGGCAAATATTGTCAATAGCTTGTTATAGTTTGTGGATGAAAAGGATATTTGGAAATTTGGTGGATTCTTATCATTCATAAAGTGTTGCATGAATCTATCGTGATGACCATATTCATCATGAATATTTGCTGAACAAAGTCAAACTATGGCTAATTAAAATTAAAGGAGTTAAATCACATCATCATACATCAGTAATTACCAGCATATGACAAAAACTAATCAAGCAATAAAGTGGTAAACTAATTGGTTTCCTCCTTCATTAATTAATAAAAAATATTAGCAATGTTTATATAACAAATGGACTGTGTATCAATTCTACAGACTTCTCCTCTTAAAAAAAAAAAACAAGAGATTCCACTACAACCCCAAGCTGGGAATGACAGAGACCGATCAGTCGCTTATGGGAGTTCTCTATTTTTCTTTTTATAATCCAGCAGATGTTGCTGATATATATCTATGTATATATGATATATAAAACCTAACTTTCCAAGCTTACAGGGAAAAATTTGAATCTATAGTGCAAATCCATGGCACCACATGCTTCTACACAGCCAGAACTGCTTCTTGAGCTTTACCGTTGTCCTTGCAATAAAATAAGAAAAATTGCACGTATGTATTGTGATCCCGGGATGTTGCCTCATTTGCTTCGTTTCTTGGCTTCACTGTAGAGTATTACGCCAAAGACTGTGAGTGTATAACCAAGCATTCCGACAACGGAGACTGGATTTCTAAAAATTAAGATGGAAACCACCACAGCTACAGCTCCTTTTGCATTTCCTAGAACCTGCAAGAGTAAACATCTCAGCATCTCAAAGATTAAATTAATGCATGTCTAAATGTCTGCATAATCATGCAAGCTTTATTTCCTATTCCTATCAGTTTGTAGAATTCAAACCTTCACAATCATAAGATCATCTTTCTTTTAAAGAATACCCTTAATAGCAAAATGTAAAAAGGGAAATGTGTACATAAAAAAGACAGACAGAAGAATAATTAACCATATGGTATAATGGTCATTCCTATTGAAAGTTTATAAAGCCGTGCCAATTTCTTTAAACGGCCAAAAAGAGGATTCATTTCATAATCATAGGAGTTCGTAGACTTAAAACACTATTATCATAGGATACGTTTCATTTTTCCTTTGAAAGAGAAAGTAACATAAACGAGGCAAGTTCCTAAAACCAAAATATTAGGGGAAAATGTTGAGTAAAGTCTGTTATAAGTATCACGCATGTCATACCTGCAAAGTCAGGGCACTGGTATGTTTTGTGACCAAAAAGTTGGTCAAATTCACAAAATATGCTAGTGATGAATTGAATAATAGATACCAAATGATCTTGATGTCATCTCCAGCAGGGGCAAGGGTAATACCAACCACGTTTTCTTCCATAATAAGTGTTGCGGGAAGTAGAAATACAACAGCCATTGGAGCCATGTAGAGGAGGAGGTTCATGGAATTCAGCTACTCTCTAAAAGATAAAATAGCAAGAATTTTTTCACAACCTTCTCTACTATAGAAGTAACATAAATTAAGCTATGCACAACGAAGCAGGTGCAAAAGGCATAAGAATTCCTAACCCTTCAGAAGAAAGCAAAATCCCTTGTAAAACTGTCTTAAGAGCCCTTGCAGCCGTAGCTGAGATGCATATGATAAAACCAAATAGGTGGAAACTTGGTTCACCCTATGGTCATGTAAGAAAAATGAAAAACAACAATAAGAAAGCTGGTAAATCAAATGGAATATTCTAAAGATAAAATGAGGATATTTGAAGGTTTTCAAATCAATATATGGGCAAAATTCAATACTACACCCTTCTAAGTAGCACAACTGAAACATACAATATGGAAAATGCCAGAGGAAAAGCAGAGAAGGAAAAGGAGATGCAATGATGAATAAGTTCATGAGCTAATTATCTATATGAAACCAACATAAAAGGATAGATAACCCACAAAGGGGAGGGATCCAATTACACTAGTGCAAAACTAAAGTAGTTTTACACCTTTTTGTATCTCTTTGTACGATTAATATTTTAATAATCCAACCGTTGAAATTGTAATTGTCATGCATGTAAAATTTCAAACCGATCAGATATCTCTATCATATCAATCTAAAATACTATATATAAATATTTATTAAATGGTTGAAAGTTTTTTACCTAAAACAAATAGTTATAAATTTTTAATTTGCATCAAATTTGACATATGAATGGAGGTTGGGTTGTTAAAATATTAATCATAAAAAAATATACAGAAGGGTGCACCAGTGTAAATGGATTATTTAAAAACCCTCCAAATTAAGATAAGAAACAGGGCATTTCAATTCCATTTTTCAGCAACTGAATAGAGCTAGAAGCAAATCCTTCAATTCATAATTCTAAGTTCAAAGTACTGCAATCTACAACAATTAATGGATTCTTTAGGCTACATGATGGTCATAAAATTTAAATGAGACTCAAGAACCCCATTTATTTACAACAAGACAATACGTTATCCAATAAAAAAAAAAGGAGCAAATCAACACTAATTTGAACAAAAATAAAATAAACCAGTTTCCACATTCCAAAAAGATTCTCAACAGATCCCTAAAATAAGCTACCACTTTCATTAATCACTCTATCATCACTTATATTATATAAAACCAACAAAGTAAATCCAACCCATTTCCAGTTAAAGGAAAAGAAAAGAGTAACCAATTTCATATTCCAAGAAAAACAAGCAAAATACATACCCCACTGGCAATGATAACCCCAGCAACAACAGGAACAAGGGTAAGATAAGTAAGCCATGCCTCCCTCTTCAATGTTATCAAGTAAGCAAATACCGCCGTAAAAAATGGCGTCGTAGCACCAACAGCCTGATTAAAGCTAACCGGAAGGAACCTCAAAGAAATATTCCCAGACACCACCGACACACAAAACACCAAACTCAAAGCCGAAATCTTGAAGAATTGGACCCTAGATCGAATGGTCTGCATGGGGACCATCTTCATCCATGCAATTGCGATGTAGCTTAACAATGAACAAGCTGTCATGTGACACATGGTTAAGAAGATAGGGTATTTGAAACCATAATTGCTTAGTAAATATTTGTTTAACAACAATACACCAATGTTGGAGGAGTACCAGGCTGTTACTAGCCCGATTGTGAACAATTTGGAGTTGGTTTTCATGGTCTTCTTTGGTGTTTTGAAGATCTGGGTATCTGGGATTTAAAAAAAAAAAAAAAAAGAGAGAAAGAGAAAGAAAATGGGATTAACTTGAAATCTGGGAAACAAAGGGATTTTTCTTGGAATGATGGGATTGAATTAGCTTCTATGGATCTAATTGAAGTTTCTTTTTAGAAAATCAAGGATTCCCATTTCCAAAATGGAAGAAAATCTAGAATGTGGCTGCCGGTCCACAGATTTTTCTGAAGAGAAGGAATACAGAGAGGAAGAAATGTGATTTTAAAGCAGAGAAAGTAAACGCCTGTGTTTCCTGTCTTTCTTTTTAAATTTTTCCTAATGTTATTAATTTAGTACCTTACGGAAGAGGGCAAGGTGGGCTTACTAATTGATTAATTGAGACTCATTAGTTTATTCGTTTGGGTTTATCATCAGAAAGGTGAATGTTTAGAAATATGTTAGCTCAATTTTGGATACAAAATTCAAGAGAATTGAATTGCTTTTCTTAGCTCAATTTTAGATACAAAATTCAAGAGAATTGAATTGCTTTTCTTTTAATTAAGAGTGAAGAGTTTAGCAAGAATTGATCATTTTAATAAATAAAGAAAACCAAACTAATTTTATAAAGATTCCCATCTGAGTCGAGCTCGATTAGCCCTTAGTTAAAACCTAACAGAAGACGAAAGATGACAATAGATTCCCAAAAAATGAATGATTACCCCAAATCTTCAAATTTAAGTAAAAATCCTTGAGAGAAGAAAATATGTAAACAAAATGCTGATTGTCTTATTTCATACACCATCCTAAACAAACAAAAAACAAAACACAAAACATGTTGAATAAGTTTATCAAAACAAAGTAAAAAGGCAGAGTCACTCATGTAGTCAATCACAAGCCCTCCTGCATCGAGACAGCTGCAAACAAAGAAGAAAATACAAAATTAGGAGATAGTAAACAAGCATTAGTAGCTACAATAGTATGGCACAAGGACGATTTACCACACTTTAAAACAAGAGGTTAATATCACTATATAAACAATTTGAACAAATGTTTTAAGGCCAGGTGCAAGGATCTATATAAGAATTAGGCTAAAAGATGACAGATTGTGTCAACCATAGCAATGATCAAAGGTTTGAATAATTACAGATGTAGTCATTATAAAAGCTGCAGTTGTTCATATGGCTAAACTTCAACACAAATTCCAAAAGCAAAAATTGTAACAGAGACACAAAAAGTACATAACAATGAATACAGAAGGCAATTAATGTATAAAAACTAGCTTGTCCGTCAAGCAGCTAATCTTCAAACAGAAAGTTGCAATTATTAAACTGAAGAAGATTCCTCATATACAAACAAACAAATCCCGGTTCAACCAAAGAAAGTGGCAAACTCATAAATCCACAAAACAAATAAGATAGATCATAAACTGTGAAGCCAAGATTACCTTAGATATTGCTAGGGTACATGAAGACTCTGACTCGATCTCCCTGCAAAGGAAACAAAAAGATAAAGTAAGATCTAAAACACAATGTAGAGAAACCCATTAAATAATAACAATGTAACACACTCACCATAGATTTTGGGGGAAGGTTAGACTTGAACTTAGCACGAATAACACCACTGTTACCATGAGATCTAGTGACCTTTCCCCAAATGCAGCGATAGTGTGAGCCGTCCTTCTTCACCTTAGCTTTGTATATATAAGCCATGCGCTTTCCTGCATACCAAGCTACTTCCTCCTTGGTGTTAACTCCCTCAATCTGGATCAAAGAAGTATTTGGGTACTGGTTCGACTTTGACCTAACCACACCACCACCATCAAACAAATCATAACCTTCAATCCCAAACAGAAAATATGACAGCCACAAAAATCAATTTCTAGTTCTTCAACTCAGTACATATAAAAAAACACAACGCCAAACCTTCATTCTAAAACCTAGAAATTCAATCACCCTTTATTACCCAAACACTGATTTTAGTTCAAAAATGAAGCACTACCCAGCACCTATAGTCAATAAAAAATCTACTTCAGAAAAAAAAAAAAAAAAAAGTAACTAAATTTTTGTTTCCTTCACTCAATTCATAACAAACAAACCATACAGTGAAAGCTTCAACTTTATTTTCCATTAAACAGATTAAATCAGCTAAATTTAATCCTACATTTAACTAAATATTCAATTTCCGTAATAAAAAAAAGTTTCCCCTAATTCCTAAAACTAAAAGCCCGGCTTTAAACCAACAACAAAACAAAAGGTAATTTTTTTTTTTGGAATAGTCTTACTACCTCTTGTAACCCAAGATGGTTCCTCTTACATAGAGTCTGCAAAAAAGAAAAAAAAAGTGAGTGAGTTAAACCCAAAAGCTATATTCCGTACGTAAAAATGGGAAAATTGATGGAAAAAGGGAGGTAGGTTCAGAACGAAGAACAAGTGAAGAGATCAAAGGTTACCTGACACGCTCTCCTTGGCGTCCCTTCACCATTTCCTCCGGACTTGGACGCTGAAGCTTATTCCTTTCGAATCCTGAAAAAGGTCTAAAACCCTAATAAGATTTCCGATTTGGGGAAATTTATATAGAGCGGCTGTAAGTTTTTAGATACGAAGGAAATTATGAAATGAAGTTGGGCCAATGTTCTTGTTTCTGTAAAAAAAAAAAAAAATCAAAGGGCTCAAAATCGAAGGTTATCTGTTCATGGGCCAAGCCCCTTACTCAACAACTTTTTTACATGTTTAGATTCGTAACTATTGATAGTGCAATAGATTTTGGTTACATTATAAAATCAATAACAATAATGGAATTGTGACGCCTCATACTCGATTCGGACAATGTATTTGAATACGAAATATTATATTATATTATATTATCATCAAATGGGTTAAAATATTAAGTTTTAAAATTATGAAAAATAGATAAATCAATTATGTGTTTTTTAAAATTATGTTTAAAATCAATTTTATGACATGTCTTGACTCAAGTGGGGCTCATGAAAAGGACCATGAATTTTGAGATCAATTTCAGAGCTTAAAAGGACACTTGGTAGATGCAAGACAGTTTTGAATTGATATAGGAACTCTCGAAGAAGAGGACAAAATAAACTCGAGAGAAACAGGCTTTTCCCAGTCACCCGGTCCTACTGTCATTCTCCATTGGCAATAGAAGACATGATAATATCTGAACCAAAAATAAAAACAAAATTAGTAAGAGGATTCTCTCACCCATTGTGGTTAGCATACAATCAATTCACTGGTGCTAACGAATGGCTGCGCTTATCGGCTCCCTTACGAGTCGAGAGAAAGGAGAAATGCTGAAAATGCACCGCAAACAATCTTGAATCAGCAAACAGAAATCAGAGACATCTAATGTTGGGCAAGTCAAAGAAGGAATAGTAACTAAGGAATCTGACTCCACCACATTTAAACCAAGAAAGAGCCTCCCAATTGCAAATGCTTCAACTATGCAAGGGTCTTTCAAAGAATTAACAAAACCAGTAGCCTCATGCGGAGCCGCATCTACATTCCACTTAACAAAACTTGAAGGTGGCTTCAACCAAGTCGGGGACAACATAGTAGACACCTGCACAGAATATAAAAAAAAAAAAAAAAAAAACTCCTTGAATGCTGCCAATTCTGCAAAAACGAATCAACAAACACCAAAATACTAAAAGCAGTAGTATAGTGGTTCCGCCAGAGAAAGAAATTTTGATGGAACCAAATGCACCTTAAAATCGCCAGGCTCCAACTACTCAAACTCGCCTCAGTAGTTTGCAACAGAGGAATAATAAAAGAGTCGATAATAGACTGCCCATGTTACATCTATGCTAGCCGGTGTTCATGGGTCGGATCAGGTTGGATTTGGATTCAATTCAAATTTATTTCCGTTTGTTAGGTTTAACCCGGCCTAAAAATAGATTTAAAATTTTACTTAAACTCGACCCGAATAAAAATGCTAAAATTCGGATTTGGCACGACTCACACGTATTAAATTTTTTATATAATTTCTTTTAAAAAAATATAATACATCAAAAATACTAAAAAATTAAAATAAATGTTTCCCGATAAATTAAAAATAAATTTAAAAGATATATATTTAAATAACACTAAGATAAGTGCAACTTAATAAGCAAATACCTTTAAAATAGTAACAAAATTAACAATAAAACAAGAGTTATACAATACTAGTAACATAATAGTGAAATGATAACAAAATAGTGAAAAAACAATAAGAAAAAAACAGTAAAATAATAATAATAATAAAAACAATAAGGAAAAAAAGTTTTATGCAAATTCGGGCTGGACCGAGTCAAGCTTGAGCAAAAAAAAAAATTATCCATTTTTTAAATGGATTTTATTTTTTGTCTAAACCCATTTTTTAAACTTATACTTTTACCCAGATTTTTTCACATTTCAACAGCACACCCAACTCACCCACGGAAACTCCTATGCCAAACTTCCATTGCAATCGGACACTGAAAAAACACGTGATTGAGGCCCTCCACTTCTTCACATCGAGAACATAAGGGAGTCATATTCACACCTCTCTTTATCGGTCAAGCTTTTGTTTACAAAAAAGAAAGCATGAATACATTTCCAGGTAAATTTTTTATTCTTTGGTGGCATTGGTGGATTCAAGGGAGGGCAGGTGGGGTCACTATCACTCTAGGTTTTTAAAAATTTACATAACACATATTATATTAAATCTTTTAAAATTTTAAATTTTGTCCCCAACCCTTAGAATATATGCATATATATTTGTAAATTTTATTCATATTTAAATCATAAATATATATACTTTAATTATTTAATAATTGCACATAAAAATTAATAGTGAAAAATATATAATCAACAGTATTGATATAAATTTATCTCCTCAAAATCGTATTTTTGGATTCATCACTATTCGAAAGGAACTTGCAATTCCAAAGACGTAAGGAAGGTCCCTCAACAAAATGGTTTCGCAAATTAGTAAATAAATCTCATGTCAACAGGAGCAAAGATGCCTTATTAATGCCAAATAAGCTTGTCGGTTTTAACAAGGATGCCTTGTTATTTATAATTATAATTATGATAATATTTGTTAATGATGTCTTGTTGTGCTAGTAAGTGTAACGATTCAATTTTTATTAGTGTCGAAAAAATTTCGTAATCGAATTTATTAGATTGAGCCGTTCAAAAATTTCAATTGAGTAATTATAAAGCGAGTATGAAATTAAAAAAAAATAGAAATATTAATAATTAAATGAGAAATAAAATTATTTAATAATTAGTTAAGGTAAGTGATTAAGTATATAGTATAGGGACTGAATTGCAACGTGCATCATGAGTGAGATTCGATTAAAGGATTGGTTGAGGCCTTAAGTGTCTAAGTGACGATTGTTCTAAGGAGGCAATGACAATTAAACCATTTTTAGATAAAACTTATTGAATTATTAATTTAAGGTTAATTAAATTAGTTTAATATTTTTAATAATTTTTATGAGCCGGTTGAGTCTTAACTCGATTGACATGAGTATTGTTGTGACGTGGATTCGAATGCGCTGAAGTTGCCACGTGTTATCACTTGATTGATCCATTAATTTATTTTAACAATCAATATAGTCACTAAAAGAAACTGTTAATGGAGAGACATAATTATTTTTTTTAATGACAGAAATTTAATTAAATGCAAATTTAATACATAAGCTTAATTAATTTTTTTATTTTTTTTGGCATATAAACTCAACTTAAATTTAAGATTTTTTTATCTTTCTATAAATTAATTTAATTAGATGTTTCTAATATAATTTTTTTCATGAATTTTATTGATTTCATTTTTTCAATATTACAAGAAAACATGGATTAAGGAAAAAAAAATTGCGGAAAAATTGGTAATGGCTAACTTTTGTAAATTCGGATTTCCAAAATTAAAAAAAAAAAGAAAAAAAAAAAAGGGGTTATGGAATGAGGTCCGGAAGCATGGGATTAAAGGTAAGAAGTTAGTTTAGTTGTGATGGGTAAGTGATAAAAAAAATTGGTTCTGATTCACAAGCAAAGACGAAGTCAAAAAATATTTTTAAGTGATTAAAATTAAATTATAATTTTTACAATAATAAAAATATGATTTTATCATTTGAATAATTTATATTTTTATAATTTTTAAAAATTAAATTAAATTTTTATTATTTTTTAAAAAATTAAAATATAATTTTATTTATATTAATTTAAATTTTTAAAAGATTTAAACGGAAAATTTTCGCCAGGCGATCCAAATACGCCCGGAAAGATGTAGGGTTGGTGGAGTGTTTTGGTGGTTTGGGTCGTTAATGTTAGATTTTGTTTAATTTAGATTGTTAAAGGGGTATTTTGGTTGATTAGCAATCTTTGAAATAAATTATATAAATTAATTGGGGTAAAATTTTTTGTGTTCAATATACATTATATATTATAAAGAGATGAAAAGAAAGAAAAAAAGACAGATGAAAAATATATGTACATTTATTAATATATTTATATAAAGTTTGCCAATTTTGTAAGTTATTTCAGATACATTTTTATATGTCGTTGAATTTGTGTTATATTTGTTGGTGTGTGAGGATAAAATAAATTTGTGATAAATTAACAAAAGTTTCAATGTATGTATTAATAAATTTTTTTTAAGGTTCTATTCGTATATTTTATGTGCAAAAAAATTATTGACAAATAAACTTCGAGAATATAATAAAGTGTAATGATTGTTTACGTTTTGTATTAAGCAGAGTATAATAAGGATATCAATTTCTTTGAAGGATTTTTACAGTAATTCTTTATAGCACAATTTAATAATATAAAAAATAGAAGGAGAAATAGAAAGAAACTTTCTTTCTATATTTTTAGGTGTGTCATATAAATAGAACTTCATTTTTATTTATAAGAGATTTTATGTCTATTCAAAAGTCTCATATCTCTTCATAGTGACATAATTACTCAAAATAGATAATCATATTTTTAGTAATAAACGTAATTATTCAATAGATATTTAATTAAATGATTATGACTATTTGTTAATAATTGACATAATTTTTAAATTTAAGAAACATAACTCATCATTATAAATAGTAGTATAATTTTTTTTTAATATACTAATGTGATTACATGGTAATATCCGTTCATACTTTTTTAATTTTTGGACAACGCACACACATTGCACATAAATTATATATATTTTGAAAATGTTATTTATATTATTTTTATCGTACTCTAATTAATTTTTCTTCGTCCAATGTTGTATTGTTATGTACTAGAAATTACCAAGTCTAATAAAACCTATGTCATTTTTATAATTGTATTTAAAAAATTATATACTATTTAAATTTTGACATACTAATCATAATTATGTAGTGTTACTTTTAGGTGTGAGTAAAATTCGATTCGATTCGAAAAATTAAAAAAAAATCAAATTTCAAGTCAATCAAATCGAGTTATTCGAATCAACTCGAATAAGTTATTTAAGTTTTGAGTTCGAACCGAGTTGAATTTTACAATTCTAATAAATTGAATAACAGATTGGTGTAAATACCTTTTTAGTCCCTATCAAGTTTGAAAATGAACAAATTGATATCTCTCTCAACAAAAATTACAAAATAATTTTTAAAATTTAAAATATTTATAAAAATTCCAAAATTTATAATATATATATATTAAAAAATTAAAATATTTCTAGAATAATAAATTTGAGGACCTACATAAGTTAATTAATTATTCAAGTTTATCATATTAAAATGTTTTTTTGCTTTAAAAATTTTTCAAATATATATGATTTCAAATTTATGTGCTCTAAAAATTTAAATCGAATTAGAATGATAAAATAGAATTGGTCAACACGATTAACTTAAAATTTTTTCACTCGATTTGATGAAATATTCACCTATAATTGTTTTTTGTGGTTTAATTTATTTTCATATTATGATCATGTTATATATTCATATTGCATACAACATTATTGAATCTAATTGACTATATGTAAACAGGGCTCGTATTTAACTTCTTTTTTTTATTGAAAGATGAACTTTTATTATAAAATAAGTGCAGTAAAAATACCGCAGCTGTTACAGACGAACAAAAACCCTTCACAACACATCTCAAACACACCACTAATAAATCATATTAATAAATTTATTAATAATTTTAAAATTATTAAATATATAGTTATTATATTTTAAAATATTATTTTAAATAGGATCATTGTCGACAACAGAGAAATAATAAGCCTATCGGTTCTAACAAGGATGCCTTGTTATTTATATTTATAATTATAATTATGATAATATTTGCTAATGATGCCTTATTGTGTTGGTAATTGTAACAATCCCATTTTCATCAGTGTCAAAAACATTTCGGAATCGAATTTATTAAGTTGAGCCGTTCAAAAATTTCAATCGAGAGCAATTACAAAGTGAGAATGAAATTAGAAAATATAAATATTAGTAATTAAATGAGAATTAATATTATTTAATAATTAATTAAGATAAGTGATTTAGTATAGGGACTGAATTGCATCGTGTATCACGAGTGAGATTTGATTAAAGGAATGGTTGAGGCCGTAAGTGACGATTGAATTACTAATTTAAGGTTAATTAAATTAGTTCCATATTTTTAATAAATTTTAAGAATTTATGTACGTTTTTATAAAATTCTAAATATATTTTATTATTTCTTTAATTTTTAATTATTATGAGAAAATATTAGATTAAATTATAAATTATCACCTGATTGATCCGTTAATTTATTTTAACTATGAACATGATCAATGAAAAAAATTATTAATAAAAAAGTTTAATTGATTTTTTTTTATTAACAACAGAAACGATGCGAGTTTTATATATAAATTTAATTGGGGTTAGGTTTAGTTGTGATGGGTAAGTGAATTGGAGAGGGTAGGTGTTTTGATGAAAGCTGCTGGGTTCGTGTTTTAATTTTGGATCTGATCAAAGATTGTTACATCATTCAATAGGAAACTTCATTTTCATATTAAAATTCAGGTTTCATTTATTCTACTTTTTTACGAAAAAAGTTGAAATTTTAAATAATATTTTTATTTTTTGGTGGTAAAACTGAAATAACAAACGTAATTAATACGACTCGAACCCAAATTATTTGAGACGATGAACACCATTAATCATCATGTCATTACATATAATTTTTAAAATATTACTTTTATTATCTATAATCTATAACTAATTATAAAAGTTATGCTTGATTTTCTCCAAAGAAGATGTGGAGGGCAATTGGGGTTAGGTCAACTTTTTTGTGTTAAATATATATTATAAAGAGATGAAAAGGAATCCGCCAACAAAAGAAAAAATTAAAAATTCATACTAAACAAATTGATTTTTCTCTCAACAAAAATTAAAAAAAATTCAAAATTTATATTTTAAAAATAAAAATTCAAAAAATATATATATATAATTAAAATTTTAAAAATTTTCTAAAACAATAATTTTGAGTCCTAATTAATGATTCAATTTTATTATACTCAATTATATATATATATTTTTATTTTCTTTATATTTTTTCAAATATATATGGTTTTAAATTTATGTGTTTTAGTATGGAATTAGTTATACTGTAATAATATTTGTATTTAACATGTTTAATTTTTTTAATTTAATTCGAACAATTTCACTTGATTCGAAAAAATTAAAAAAATTGAATTAGAATAATAAAATAAAACTTATTAACTCGATTAATTCAAATTTTTTACTCAATTAATTCGATTCAATCGAACGCTTAAACTTAAATCAACCCATTTAATAATCCTTCGAGCTTTCGTTTATAACATGATTAAGGAACTTCAACTTTTGTTTGATTGTTTTTTTTTTTTTGGCTTAAAATTCAATGGAAATTAATGTTTTTCTACAAAACGTTGAATATTCCCGTCAAAGAGTTGATTGTTGAACTTAAGAAATAAGAAAGTCAAAGTTCATGAAACTAACGAAACCCAAATCCTTTTCAACTTATTACACTCGCTTTTGTCACTAGTAAGGAAACAAGTATTTGTTAGGATAAAACATAATATATTTATGTAAGGGATCCAGTTACATATATCGATGTAAAATTTAAATAATTTTATATTTTTTTATAATTTTTTGTACTATTAATATTTTAATAATTCAATTGTTAAATTCATTAGTATATTTGAATCTACTCTATCTTTTTATCTCTTTCTCTCTCTTTATATATATATATATATATATATATATATATATTTAAATGTTAATTTTTTTATTTAAAATTAATAGTTAGAAGAATCCAATTAGTGGCTTTTCAGTTAAAAAGAAAGTGTTATTTATTTTAAAAGATTTGGGCTCGAGCACTTCTTGTGTAAAATGTGTGTACATTGTCAAAAGATTAAGAAAGTATGAACAGATATTATCATATAATCACATTAGTATATTCAAAAAAAATAATAGTTAAAATATTTTTATTTATGCCAAACTTGAGATGCATGATCTACATGAATGGAGTATAAAATATGACTGTTGGATTGTTAAAATATTAATTATATAAAAATTACGAAAAATATAACATTTTTTAAATTTTACATCGATTTAAATAAAACTTTCCCGTATGTATGATATTTAATTAATACAATCATCTAAAATCAATTGATAATCAATAAAGGTTCAACTCCAATATAGAAATCTTGGTAGTTTAAAATTAATTTATATGAGATATTATGGGAAAAATTATATAAATAACAAATGGTTGAATGGTAAAGAATTTATGTTTATATTTTATTAACGCATGTTCAATCTTTTTGAATATTATGAATTTTGGTTGGGTGATTTTTTTGGTCAAAATTTCAATTGATGTTTTATAAAAGCGTGAAAAGATAAAATATTATCTTAATAAATATATTATCATTAAAAAAAAAAGGAATAAAATATATTAGGATGATGTTAAAATTTATAGTTTTTAAATATTAATAAAATAATATCATATCATTAAATTTTAAAGATAATAAAATATTATTATACATTCATCTATATTTAATATCTTTTACAAATTAATTTAATTTTAATTAAATTACTTAAAATAATTAATTTTTAAATTATAACCAAATATCTTTTCTTTTTTTACAAATTCTTTTTGGTGGATATCTTCTTTTACAAATTTTAATCACTTTTTTTGTGCAATCAATTTAAAAGAAAAAGTAACTTTTGTGCAATTTTTTTTATGTCATTGAGATATAATTTTGATAATTATTTTACTTTAAACATCGGACATTGAACTCAAACCTTAAACCTTGAACTCCGAATCTCGAGGTTCAAAGTTTGGGTTTTGAGTTATGATTTCGAGGTTCAAGGTTCAGGTTTAGGTGTTTGGGTTATGGGCTTAAATTTCGAGTTTAAAGGTTTAAAGGTTTGGGGTTATGGATTATGAGTTTAGGATTTATGGTTTTAGATATTGAGTACAAGATTCGAGATTTTAGATTTAGGATTTAAGATTTTAGGGTTTAGAATTCGAGATAAAAAATTTAAGATGTGTCAATACGAAAAAAATTATTAAAATGTTATTAAATAATTAAAAATGGATCATGAATAATTTCTCTATGGATGAGTGTGTAATAATAATTTTATGTATTTAAGATTTGATGATGTGACAGAATTTTATTAATGTCTAAAAACCTTTAATTTTTAGAATCATTATAATGTAAGTTATTTAAAAAAAAAAATCTTTATCTCTTGTTATCTAGTTAAATCAATGAAATTTAATATTATATAAATCATTTTTTTACAGGGTAAAAGTCAATAACAGAGCAGAAATACACAGTCATAGAATTATAAAAAGAAAACAAAGAGCTTGATTATATTAAATTATGGTAAGGAGCCAAGTTCTTAATCTAATAATTTTTATTTTTAGTCAATAATGGGCTGGAATTCCAAACTCTTTAAAAAAAAAAAACATGATCACGGCACAACACATATTCCGAAGTTGATTGGATTGTCTCGGTATGTTCTGGTCAATTCCAAACTCTTCAAAAAAAAAAAAACCATGATCACGGCACAACACATCTCGTCGCCTTCAGCCTCCTTTTTCTGTCTTATTCGATGAGACAGACAAATTAAGAAAGTTGGTCTGAACCTCAAGTGTGATGTTTGAGATGCATTTATATGCTTCAAATATAATTAGGTTAGATTCTATACACTTTTTTCCTCCACCCATGTCTTTGCTAAGCTTGAAGAGATAAATCCTGAGATGGTTCATGATTAAATTAAACTAATCTCTGCTTCCACCTCCAACACCAAGTCCTCTAACGTTTCTTCTAACAATCCTAAAATGGAAAATTTCACCTTTAGTCCTTTTATAATTTTAATTTTTTTAAATTAATATATGGTAAAATTGTACTTTGACCCCTCAAAAATGGGAGAAGTTTGATATAATCTTTTAAAATAATAAAGATATAGAAAATTAAAATAGTAAAATTTCATTTTTACTATTGTAAAAATGTACAACCTAATTTTGCACCTCTTAATTTTGCACCTTTTAACCAAATAAATTTCAACACTGCATGAGAACCAACACTCTATCACCAATCTCCATAGCTCCAACATTTGCTTATTGTTGTTGTTCTTGTTGTAACACTTGTTATTTACATTGTTTTGCTCGTTTAAAGAATTACAAGATTAAGGCATTGGAAACAACCAAGGCTTTCCTATATTTTTATCGATCTAATTATTGAATTTATCGATTTTATTTTTAGTGCATGTAAATTTTCGAATTGATTCGATATTTTTATCATATCAATTTTAAAAAGTATGTAAATTAATATTCATTGAGCAGTTGAAAGTTTTTTACATCAAATAAATAATTACAATTTTTTAAGTTACGTCAAATTTGACATGCATAATCTATAAATAGAGAATGAGATATAACAATTGGATAGTTAAAATATTATTTGTATAAAAAATTATACAAAAATATAAAAATTATAGCATAGTTGGGGGCTAAATTAAACATTAAGCCATATATATGATTCTGAAATTTATACATTATGCTAAAATGTTTAAATTAGTAATTAAATTTAGAATATGTATAAATTATCATATTAGGATTTCAAATATTAATAAAAAAGATGTGAAGAGAATCATGAAGAAAATTTAGAATTCTGTTTGTAATTAAATTGCTGAATTGTAAGTACTTGGAGGATTTTTGCTTTTCTGACCCTCAAAGGAAATGCACTGAAAGTGATGTCTAGCGATCCTCCCCTCACTCACTGAACATTGTCGTTGAAAAATCAAAAGAAAAAAAAAATTGCGCGAGAGCGCCGTTGTTCTTCTGCCTCACGCGATTGAACTTGAATCCAATAAAGCATTCAATCATGTTACTCTACATTCACTTTTCCCCATTTTCCTTCTCCGATGGAGAACGACCCCAACTCCATCGATGGAGCTCTTTCCACTCGTGCTGGCCGGAGTGTAGTGGTGGCTCCTCTTCCATGCCTCCGTGCCGGTGCTGATTCTAGCCGCGGACTCCGCACTCCTATTCCTGTTTACTTTCCGTGTGGAAATAACAGGTTTTTTTACGTCAGAGACCTCCCTCCATCGCGAGGCACCGGAGTTTTCATCCCTAATTATATTAACGGGGGAGCACATAATGGTGGCCATGGCAACAGGACAGAGCCTGAAATAGACGAAGATGTAGGAGCTGAGCTCATCGGAGTCGCGCTTTATAACTATATTAACACAGGTGTAGAGGATGGCGGCCATGAGAACACGAGGGAGCCTGAAATAGAGGAAGATGAAGGAGCTCAACTTATCGGCATCGAGCTTTATAACTATATTAACGCTGGAGCAGAGGCTGGGTGGTCATGGCAACAGGACGGATCCTGAAGTAGACGAAGGCGAAGGAGCCCATCTCATCGGAATCGAGCCTTATCACCTTATTCACTTCAACAATTGAGGAAGATATGGTCGATTCAAAGCTAGGATGTCAGTAGAACACTACTGCCGTTTCATTTCAGGGGTGTCGTCTTTTGTGTGTTGAGTTTGACCACTTGTTCAGTCAAACCTGTTTATTTAGTTTTAAATTGTCCTGTGTTTTCTTACATAGAAAGTAAAATGTGTCTGTTTGATTGCCTCTATCATCGAACATATTTCCTCTTTCCTATCTCTGCTTCAGTTTAATCGGAATTTCCTGTTTGCTTGAAGAGAAAACTGGGGAAGAATTTAGACATATCAAATCGCGCTAATATTTGTGTTTGCGATCGCGCAACTCTTTAAAATACTCTCTTTTCATTTCTGCTTCCAATTTTTCACACGAATATTTTTCTACCAATCCAAAGATATTAATATTAAACATTTTATTCACCAAAAAAAATGTTAAACATATTTAAATTATAGCGGGATAGGAAAAGTAGAAGGGAAAAGAAAAGAGCGAAAGGTCGAAGGAAAGTGAAGGGTTGGTGGCCGGTCAAAAGGCCGTCGCCGGCGATCAAAACAAGTGAACAAAGGCTCCCCGATATTACAAAATGATAGAAAAATTAGAAGGGTAATTTTGACCGTAGCATGGTAATTTTGGGTTATATACTTATATCGATTAATATTTAGGTCTTTTAATTTTTTTTTTTTTACTTTTTAATGGTATTAAAAAAATAGATTTACATAGTAATTTATCAGCTTAACTAAGACTCCTATTTGATAAATTTAAAAATCAAAATCATACAATAAAAAAGATTGTTGTTGAATATTTTTTAAGAAAGCATATAAAAATCTATTTGATACATTTTTAATGAACATTAGGTTAGATTCTGTAGCTAAGGTCTAATTTGTAACACATTCCCTTTTAAGGTGTAACAAAAAAAAACAAGTATTGCAAAAAGAAACGCATTGAAATATTTAAATTTGAAATTGAAAATTTTCATCGATAATATATTAAATATTAATCAAAATATTTTATTTTTAAAAATTTATTTTTTATTAGATTAATGGACTGTTTAGGGTATAATAAAAAATAAAAAATTAAAAAAGAAAGGATATGTAATAATATTTCAACTCTTGGTAATATATCAAATACTAATTATTTTCTAAAATGATATTTAAAGGGTTGATATGGTGCTTATTTGAGGGTCGATATAGGATATATAATTAACCTATTCAGACAAGAGAATTTTGAGTTGATCGATATGTTCACTAGTCATTGATTTAAAATTTTTGTAGGCTATATTGAACTATCATCATAAATTTAATTATATTAACATTAATTTTGTGAAATAAAAAACGATTAATATGTAGTTTATCTCCTCCACACTAATATTATTAGTTTGTATTGATACATGACCACTCTAATAGTTACATGAGACAGCCTCTCGGTATGACACATGACCAACATAAATTAAAAAAATTAAAAATCTATAAATTAATAAAAAATAGTATTATTTTTTTCATACCAAGAATGAACTTGAGCAACCAGATGTCCAGATACATCTAAATTTGGACACATTGTCTAAATTCATTCCAAATGTATTTTTAGTAAGTTTATATATTTTTCATTTTTTTTGTAAAATATCATGTTATTTATATTATTATTTTGAAATTAATAAATATTATAAATTAATAAAAATATATAAAATACAATTTTTACATTGAGAATGAATTTGGACAAATAGTTGTCCAAATTTAAATGCAACCGGATAATTATAAGCCTAAATTCATTGTAGACTTTTTTTTAGTTCTTTTCTAAATTTATAATTTATATATTATATATTAAAACTTTTTATATAGTTTTCAAAATATTATAGACTTTTTAATTGTATATATTTTTATAAAATTATATTTTATATATTTTAAAACAATAATAACCTAAAAAATTTAAAATATATAAATATATTAAAAAATACATCTAGAATGAATATGGACAAATGGTAGCTATATTAGATGTATATGGACAATCATATGTCTAGGTTCATTCTTGATGTATTTTTTTAGTAAGTTCATATATTGTTAAAGATTTTCTTTAATTTTTTTAATCCATGTCTGTTACATGTCATACCAAAGGCTTCCATGCGTCGCCATCGCATTGTCCATCAGTATCATGTCAATATAAACTAATGGTGTTAGTGCGAAAGTGCCAACCTAGATGATGAAATACAAGTTTTGGTATCAATTAGATAAAAAAATTCAGGTACCAACTCGAAACTTTTGGATAAGCTCACGGGACAAACTACATATTAGCCCTAAAAACTCCACAAGCAAGTTTAAGATGTTGTCATGTATCTCTTTTGTTATTTTTTATTTTTATAATGACTTGCACTAAAAATGTGTACAACAATTATCTAATTTAAAAAATAAATAATTATTTAATTAAAAAAATTAAAACCCTGGAAATGCAGAGAAATAATTCTAATTATTTATATAAAATTATTTAGTAAACTGTCAATAAAGTTTTTAAACTTTATAATGAGATTGACAAGTGTCTTATAAGGATATAATAAAATATTTAAAAATATTTTTTAAAAAAGAGACACATGTCAATTTTTAAGACTGCTTATGAAATAATATATAATATATATATATTCTCAATGTGCCAAATACTCACTAATAATTTATTTATTTACAAGGACAAAATTATATTCGGGTGGAAAAGGCCTGTCTCCCTCGAAATATTTTATTTTCTTTAAATTTAAGTAAAAAAATGATTTTATAATTGGTTAAAATATTATGTTCATAGTTGGAAAAATTTTTAAATTTAATTATTATATTTTTTATTTAAAAATTTCAATTCAATTATTAAAATTATAAGTATTTAATATCAAAATTTGTCAACTTTAAAATTTTGATTAGATTATTCTCATATGACATGACATATGATTGATAGAAACTATCAACAATTATAATGATTGGATAAAAATATTTAAATTAAAAAATAAAAAATAAAATTTTAATTTTCTACAAATATAAAAACTAATAACATACTTTAACATTTTATAATTTTGTAGATGAATTGCCCACAATTTTGAGCATAGTCCACCAATAATTTTGGACATGGATTGGCTCCCAGCACCTATTAGACAATTAAGTTTGAAAGGTTTATTTTTGGGTTAAGCCCACTTGTTTAACTAGCTTTAATTTTAATATTATATTTAAGTAAATTTAATTTTAAAATTATTTTTAAATGATTGAAACACACAAACAAGAGTATAAAATAAAATAAGAGTAAACTAAAAAGAACTCCTCACATCACTTTCGTAAAAAGTGTTGCTTCAACAATTTTTTAACATCACTTTGATGTTGGTAATCTTAATGGTAAATTTTGAAATTTCTTCTCTTTTTTAGGATTTATGAATGCAGTTTTTTTAATTACTTCAAATATTTTTAACAGATTTATAATTTTAGAAATGTTCAAGCCTTCAAGTGATTTGGGATTTTGTTTAAATTAATATTTTATACTTAAAAGGGATATTGTATAAATAATCATCCAATTATTTTAAAAAATTATAAAATATCACTGAGCTAATTAATTTATTTTCTTTTAATCCAAAACCGTAAAGCACTAATAATGACATGTATTTTTCTTTAACCATTTATTTTTTCCACATAATTTTTATGAGATTTTATAATTAATATAAAAAGCTAATTTTTAAACCCAAAAATCCGATACAACTCAAATCAATTGTATTCTCCATCCCAATAATCTCATCGTTGCCGTCGTCGCCTCCATCATAACCATCTTTTGCATCACCATCATTAACCTCCAAAGCAACACCTTATATTTTTCTTTTTTCCTTTTCAACCCCCAATAAAAGAGCCATCACGGTTGGAATCTGATTGTCTTTTTCTGCTATCCAAAGCTATTAACTTTGAAAAATTAGATTGAAATGAGATTGGAGACAATTTGGGGTCAAACTATTCGTGCCTGCAACCAAATTGATGAGGAGAAATTCCTCCAAAGGAACATTCAAGCGATTTAAGAACCAAAACGATTTGGATTTGTCGAGATCTTCATGAGATATGATGATATAAACAAAAAGGTTGTCGATTAAGCTAAACAACACTAATTCCATTGCCAACATGATCAAGTTGCATAAAGCAAAATCATAAGCAAAATAAGAGGAACATCTAGACAAATCAAACAATTGATTGAACCCATGATTTTCGAGAATAACGGAAGCGATTCCTCCAAAAGGACAATCAAATGCCGACAAGTGAAATTTTGGATCGGGTTAGTGATTAGCAAGATCCCAAAGTCGAAATTGGACTGGGTATTGTAGAAACTGATGATGAGAGATGGATTAGAAGCAGAGCGGTGAAGATGGTTAGTGATGAAAGCTGAGGTCAAGGTGAGGTAATCCCAATCTTTAGAAAGGGATTTGAATCAGGTCACGCGGACTTAAAAGGTAATCTAGAAAGGATATTGAAAATTGCATGTTGGGATAATGACAATGAGAAAGACATGGTACAATATTTTGTTAATATTATGCTCAGTTTAATCATTCAAAAGTGTCGCATATCATTTCTATCACTTTTGTGCATAATATAAGAAGGTACTTGAATTCTTTCCAAGGATACAATTACCAACATCTTACAAGTCAATATTACTTTGTTATTTCTTGACATATTAGTCTTGTACAATGTGATTTTCTCTTCTAAACGAGTTACCTTCAATCACATTCTTTGCATTCCCTCAATATTGAGCTCATTGTTCTCAACTCTTAATCTCTTATTCCTTGTAAATAACATATTATTTTGTAGCATTATTTCATCGATTGTGCATCCCTGTTCTTTTCCAGTTGAATCTGTGCCGTCATCGCTAAATTCAACCTACTAGAAAAAATCACAACCCCCGATCTTCCTTTCTCACATAAAACAAAAAGATCAGAATATATATGTGTAATTAAGGTAAAATTTACATATTTCCAACTTGAAACAAAATAATTCAAATTCATTTCCAAAACATGTTAAAACCTTAAATTACACAAAATCTTCAACTAAAATCACAAAGCCCTCTGTTTTTACAAACCCAACAAAGGAAGTACACAACCAAAGCATAAACATTAATTTCCTTCAACCCAACAATTAAAATTTGAACATTACCTTTTTGAAGTTCGCACACCAAAAGAATTTTCTTCATTTGCTTCATGGAGTATGATATGGGTTATTTCTAAAAAGAGGTTTGGGCTGATTTTAAGTGGGTCGAAGGGAATAATTGAAACGGAACGTATAGGGAGTTAATGAAACGAGGAGTTTTATGCATAGAGAGGTTTCTCGTGCTTTCATCGATCTGTTAAGTTTGTTAGTATTTTTTTTATATTTCATGTGTAGAGAATGACCTAGATATGAAGAGTAATATACAGTGTCTTCATCCTCTGAATTCATCACAACTTGAAACGTTGAGGGAGCGTTGGTAAGGTCGAAGGGCATCACTAAGAATTCATAGTACCCTTTATGCGTTTTGAAAGCCGTATTAGGAATATCAGCTTCAAACATTCGGATCTGATGATAGCCTGCCCTTAAATCCAACTTGGAAAAAATTCTTGCTTGCCCTAATTTATGAAGAAGTTCCTCAATTATAGGAATTGAAAATCGATCACGTACAGTCAACTGGTTTAGTTGTCTGCAATTGACACATAGCGGCTATCCAACAACTCAAGATTGCCTTCTATACCGCTATTGTTTTGGTTTTGCCTAACTTCTGGGAGGAATTTGTATTAATACTGATGCATCTGATTTTGGCCTTAGTGCGGTTCTTCAACAGTTGAGACGCCTAATAACTTATTTTAGGGTGCGGTTCTTCAACAATTGAGACGCATAATAGCTTATTTTAGTAAAGCTTTGGGAGTCCGTCATTAAGAACTATCGGTGTATGAGAAAGAAATGATGGCACCTCTCCTTGCTGTAAAAAAATGGCATTATTACTTAGTAGGAAGCCATTTCAAAATTCGTACTGATCACCACAGTTTGAAGTTTTTGGTAAATCAGGTGGCGGTCACTCCGTTCTAGCAAAAGTGGGTTACAAAGATGATCGGATATGACTATTGTCGAAACCATCCCTATTTGGAAAACGACGAGTTTCAAAAATTATTTTAAAATCGAAAAATAATGGGAGTCGTCACCAATCCTTTATTCGGTGTGATTGGATCACCATAAAACGTTTTAAAAAACCGTTTTGAGAACATGTAGGTCTTCGAAATCCAAAAAGAATAGGTTCGGGAGTCGGTTACGCATGAGGATGGATTAGCACCCTCATACGCCCAAAATTGGTATCGTATTGATTATTTCCGGGTCCTTGAATGCATGGGTTAAGTTTAAAAGAAATCGGGTTTGTTTGGAAATCCCGCTATTTCAAAGTGATCGAAGAAGAAAAGTTACGTCCAGTAAGTTAGGACACGACATTTCAGGATCCAAAAATGACGAGCTTTCCTTTGTAAAACTTTTTTAAATTTTTGGGAAAAGGATATTTGATTATCTCGATTTGAAGAAAGGTTGCACCTAGTAAGTTAAGGCGCAATATTTCAGAATCGAAGATAAGGAAACATTACCTCGATTAAGGGTATTCGATTATTTCGATTTGAGGAAAATTACACCTAGTAAGTTAAGGCACAAATTTTCGAAACTCGAAATAAAAGGATATTGCCTCGATTTTAAAGTTTTTATAAAAAACAATTTTTTAGAAATAAGCGTGCGAGTTTAATATGAATAAGCAGTTAATAATCGATATCGAATAACGCGAAGTAAGATAAATAAAAAAATAAATTATTCACGAAAAATAAAAAATGCAAAATACGAGTGCATAATAATTTAAAAATAAAGGCAAATGTTGATGAGAAAGAAAAATGATGCAATCGAAATTCAAAACGAGACTTTTCGGATGCACGGGGTAAAATGGTAATTTGGGGAAATTTGGGGTTAAAAATGGAATTTTAAACATTCGGGGGTGAAAGGGTAACTTTGAGAGTTTCGAGGTCGAAAACAGAGTCTTCGAACATCCGGGAGTAAAATGGTAACTTTTGGAAGTTTCGGGATCAAAAATGAGATTTTTGGAAGTTCGAGGGCAAAATGGTATTTTTTAGAAGTTTTAGGGGTCAAAAATGAGATTTTTGAAAGTTTAGGGGTAAAATGGTAATTTTTGGAAGTTCGGGGTAAAAAAGGAATTTTTAGAAGGTTCGAGGTCAAAAATGAGATTTTTGGAAGTTCGAGGGTAAAAATGGAATTTTTAGAAGTTTTGGGGTCAAAATTGGTATTTTTGAAAGTTCGGGGGTAAAAATGGAATCAAGAAGATAATTTTGGTTTATTTCCCCGTATTTCATCAGGAAGCTAACTGTTTTATTACTTCGACCTGCTTATCAATCTCTCATTAAGAAGCTGGGGTTTGAAGATTCGTTCATCGCGCGTGGGTTTGACTTGGTCTTCTTCTCAGTATCTTTATCAGGAAGATGACCGTATCGTTTGTCTCAATCTGCTTCTCTGTATCTCATCAGGAAGCTAACCTTTTATTGCTTCGACCTGCTTCTCAGTTGTCTTCTCAGGAAGCTGGGGTTCGAAGATTTTGCTTGCTTTGAGCGTGGGTTTGATTTGGTCTTCTTCTCAGTATTTCATCAGGAAGATGACCGCGTCGTTTGTCTTAATCCGTCTCTCGGTATCTCATCAGGAAGACGAATTTGGTTCACTCCTCAGTATCTCATCAGGAAGCTAACCTTTTATTGCTTCGTCCTGCTTCTCAGTGTCTTCTCAGGAAGTTGGGGTTCGAAGATTTTGCTCGCTTTGAGCGTAGGTTTGATTTGGTCTTCTTCTCAGTATCTCATCAGGAAGATGACCGCGTCGTTTGTCTTAATCCGTCTCTCGGTATCTCATCAGGAAGACGAATTTGGTTCACTCCTCAATATCTCATCAGGAAGCTAACTTTTATTGCTTCGACATGCTTCTCAGTGTCTTCTCAAGAAGCTGGGGTTCGAGGATTTTGCTCGCTTTGAGCGTGGGTTTGATTTGGTCTTCTTCTCAGTATCTCATCAGGAAGATGCCCGTGAAATTTGTGGATAATCGCAATCTGCCTCGCGATCGGGGCAAGGCGTTGGAGTCCTGCATCTCTTCAACTTTCCTTGGTGGTTTTAAAGATTCATCTCACCATGTGGCGGAGGTGTGATCTGTGAAATATGCTTCTATGGGCCTCTATGTAGGCCTGAATTGGAAAGTCATGATTAAAATGAATTAAATGCTCCTATCTCGTATGAATGTATATGATGAATGTCAGATTTGTTTATTATTTAATCAGGTCGACATGGTTTGTCGTCTGTCCAAATTCTGTCTTTGATGAGTTGCTCTGTCTTTTCTAGGTTGTTCTGGAACGACTTGTTTTTAAACCCGTCTCCCAGTTGATGGTCTTGTTTCGGACTTCTTGTAATTTCTGAAAGCGCCAGAACAATGCTCATAACTTTTTGTATGATTTATTAGTTCATTACCCGTTATTTAGATGCAAAATGCTTGAGCAAATTTGTGCAGAAACAAAGTCGTATTTCCAAAATTCTATTAAGAAGAGGATCAAAGGAAACAATTTAAAAGGAAGATCAAAGGAAATAATCATTAGTTGAAAATTGCCAAGTATACAAAGAATAATTGGTTGCCTTAGACATCGCGAAATGAGCTACTCTATGCCAACTTGCTTGTGAATCATTCCTAACTCAGATGCGTGTCCAAAAGATCTAGAGTGCTTTGTTGATGTTTCAAGTTGTAACCTTTCTTCATCTCGTCGACCCGTTCTTGGACCTGAGCCGCCCTTTGCGGGTTTTCAACTCAAAGTTTCCTTGGTTCCAGGACGTGATTTGCGAGTTTTCATCCTGAACCTTTTTTTTTTTTTGAGACGCCCTCTGTGGGTTTTCATCTCAATTCCCCTTTTATTTTTAGGCGAAGTATTTTTTTACCGAATCTGAATTGACAGGGTTGCATAGCTCCTTGCCGTCCATTTCCGTTAAGATGAGAGCTCCTCCTGAGAAAGCCTTTTTTACCACATAAGGCCCTTCCCAATTAGGCATCCATTTTCCACGGAAATCTTTGTGTATGAGAAGTATTTTTTTAAAAACTAGACCTCCCTCATAGAATTCCCTAAGACGAACCTTTTTGTCGTAAGCTCGCATCATTCTTTTCTAGTACATCTAGCCATGACGAATGGCTTTTAATCTTTTTTCCTCGATTAAATTCAACTGGTCATATCGAGCTTGGACCCATTCAGCTTCGTCTAGTTGAAGTTCTGTTAAGACTCGAAGGGAAGGTATTTCAACCTCAATAGGTAAGACTATTTTCATACCGTATGCCAACGAGACTGGTGTTACCCTAGTAGAAGTTCTGTAGGCGAAGAGGGCAAACAGTAGTTTTTCATGCCAGTCCTTGTAAGTCTCAGTCATTTTTGCCACAATCTTCTTGATATTCTTATTAGTTGCCTCTATAGCCCCATTCATTTTAGGGCGATAGGGAGAAGAATTATGATGCTTAATTTTGAATTGTTCACAAACTTCTGCTATCGTGTTATTGTTCAAATTGAGGGCATTGTCGGATATGATCCTTTCGAGCATCCCGTATCAGCAAATAATTTCTTTTTTCAGGAACTTACTAACTGCAGACTTGGTAACTTTTGCATATGAGGTTGCCTCTACCCATTTGGTAAAGTAATCAATCACCACAAAGATGAATCTCTGACCATTGGAAGCCTTTGGAGAAATTGACCCGATGACATCCATGCCCCACATTGAAAAAGGCCAAGGAGAGGTCATGACATGATGGTGTGATGGAGGTACATGGATCTTGTCTCCATAGATCTGGCATTTATGACACTTCTTGGCATAATTGATGTAATCGCCCTCCATACTAGACCAGTAATACCCAAATCTCATTATTTGTCGGGCTATCGTGAAACCGTTGGCGTGTGTCCCACAAATACCTTCGTGAACTTCTTCTAAGATCTTCTTAGCTTCAATTGCGTCGACACATCTTAGCAACACTTGATCCTTCCTCCTTTTGTACAAGATTTCCCCGTCTAGGACATACTCATTGGTTAGTCTTCGTAATATCCTCTTTTCATTTTCTGAGGCTTGCTCAGGATATTTTCGATCTCTCACAAACTGAAGAACATTCTGGTACCACGGGTGATCATCTTTTTCTTCTTCTTCCTCTACCTTAATATCACAAAAATGCGCGGGAGCTTCATAGATACTTATCTGAATGGGCTTTACATTTTCCGTCCTACTCACCTTAATCATCGAGGCTAGAGTGACAAGAACATCAACCATTTGGTTTTCTTCCTGTGGGAGGCAGTGGAATGTGACGTCATCGAATTCTGTGATCAACTCGAGGACCAATTTGCGGTAATCCATTAACTTGGAATCCCTTGTTTCCCATTCTCTTTTTAGTTGATAGATTAACAGTGTAGAGTCTCTATAAATCTCCAAAATTTTGATTCCTCGTTCTATGGCCGCACGGATTCCCAATATACATGCTTCATATTCAACCATGTTATTTGTGCAATCAAAATCAAGTTTGCTGGTGAAAGGGTAATGATCTCCTTCTGGTGATACCAGGACTGCCCTGACCCCATTATCTGTGGCATTTGAAGCTCCATCAAAATTCAATCTCCAAGGTCGTTCTTCCGTGGTTGCCCTTGCAGTTGTTGCAATATACATTAAATCTTCATTCGGGAAATCGAACTCTATCGGTTCATAGTCTTCTAAAACCCTACTTGCCAGGAAGTCTGCTATCGTACTCCCTTTTATTGCCTTCTGATTGACATAAACTATGTTGAATTTCGAGAGCAAGATTTGTCATCGAGCTAATCTCCCGTTCAATGCTGCTGACTCCATCAAATACTTCAGAGGATCTAATTTTGAAATCAACCAAGTGGTATGATATAACACATATTGTCTTAATCAGCGTGTAGTCCAGACTAGGGCACAACATAATTTCTCAATAGGCGAATATCGCGTCTCGCAATCAGTGAATTTCTTGCTGAGATAATATATCGCCCTTTCTTTCTTTTCGGATTTATCGTGTTGGCCTAGTACGCATCCCATGAAATTCTCGAAGACCGTTAAGTATAGGATCATTGGCTTATTAGGAATTGAAGGTACCAAGATGGGTGCCTTGGATAAATATTCTTTGACCTTATTGAAGGTTTCCTGACATTCATTATCCCATACGCCCGGGTTGCGCTTTCTAAGCAGGCGGAAGATAAGATCGCATTTCTCAGTCAACTATGAAATGAACCGAGCAATGTAATTTAGTCTTCCTAAGAACACCCGAACTTCTTTTTGTGTGCTGGGTGGTGGTAGCTCTTGTATGGCTTTGACTTTATCCGGGTCGATTTCAATTCCTCTTTTACTAACCACAAAACCTAACAATTTTCCTGATGTGGCCCCAAAGGTGCATTTTGCTGGATTTAACATTAATTGATATTTTCTTAGCCTTTCAAATAAATTTCTCAGGATTCTTACATGTTCCTCCTCTGTTCGGGATTTTGCAATCATGTTATCGACGTAAACCTCAATCTCCCTATGCATCATGTCATGGAACAAGGTTACCATGACCCTTTGATAAGTTGTCCCTGCGTTTTTTAGCCCAAAGGGCATCACCTTGTAGCAAAACTTTCCCCATAGCGTGACAAAAGTGGTTTTGATACCTAGAGAAACCATCCATAAAGGAAAACAGTGAATGTCCTGCCGTGTTATCGACTAGAGTGTCGATGTGGGGTAAGGGAAAAATATCTTTTGGGGTAGCTTTATTTAAATCTCGATAGTCCACACACATGCGCACCTTTCCGTCTTTTTTAGGAACGGGGACTATATTAGTTACCCATTCAGAGTATTTGACCACCTGGAGGAAGCTGGCGTCAAATTGTTTCTTGACTTCTTCTTTTATTTTTAACAACACATCCGGTCTCATCCTTCAGAGTTTTTGTTGCACGGGTTTACTTTCTTCCTTTATAGGGAGTTTATGGACCACAATGTCATTGCTCAAACTGGGCATATCCGGATAAGACCATGCGAAGATATCTTAAAATTCTTGAAGTAAATTGATAAGATCTCTTCTGGTTTCTTCAGAGATGCTTGTTCCAATTTTCACCTCTTTCTTTTCATCTTCGTGCCCCAGGTTAATAACTTCCACTGGGTCCGAATGAGGCATGATTTGCTTTTCTTCTTGTTCCATCATTCTTAACAGATATGGAGGTAGATCACAATCTTAATTATCTTCAAGATCTTGAAGCTCTTCCGAACACGTATTTTGCTCGAAGTAGGATTCTAAGTTAGCTTCAGGGTTGCTCATATTATTGATATTTAGGGATTTGTCAATGGTTGAAATTAAGGTCCAAAGAGCAAAATAATTTACGAAAGAAGGAATATGTGGTATATGTTTGAGTATGTATGTATTAAAGAATAATTACTCTTGTTTATTGGATATGTACGAATGGTTTATTAAGCCGAATTAAGAATTAAAAGAATAATTATGGAGAATAATATAAAGTGGAAAATGCATTTCATTCAAAATAACTGAGTAATGACCATGACCCTTTTTTACAAAAAGATCCATATTGCTTTCGAGCCTAAGCAATAGGTGTTTTCGAGCATTACTCTGAGGAAATCTTAAAAATTACAGGGAGTTCCTCCACGGTCCAATTATTCAAGGTGCTTCCGAGTGCACACGGGCCAATTCTTGATGGATCCCCTTCCTTTCCTCCCTCAGATATAGCATTAATGCTTAGACCTTTTATGATGCCCTCTTTGGTTCCAATCGTTACTCGCTCCTTTCTCTGCTGGTTAATCACCTCTCCTAAGATGAAGGTCTCGTAGATGTGTGGGAAGACTATGGGTTCCCACGAGATGTCCTTTCGAGCCAGTCTGGGCCTCCTTCTTTCTTGTCTTTTCTCCAGCTCCTTCTTCTTTTGTTTCGCGTCTGGCTTGTAGCCCAGGCCATAACGATCCCGCTTTTCTATTAGCATCGGCACAATAACTCTTCATTGAAGGTATTTTCCTAGTCCTCTCCCAAGTATCTCTCATTTTTCGACTGTTAATGTTAAACCCATCCTGGTGGGCGATGATATTGTAGGCACAGGTATTTTCCTGCCTTCCGAAATGAAGGTTGCATTGACAAACTCTAGTGAGCGGAACGGGCATTTCACAGCCTCCTCGTCTATTCCCACGTAGGGTGAATCGCTTATTATGGACGCGATTATTTCCTCCTCAGCATTAATCGTGATCAGCAGCCCTTCATTTATTAGCTTCACTTTCTGGTGCAAAGAAGAAGGTACTGCCCCAGCAGAGTGGATCCATAGTCTTCCCAGCAGACAGTTATAAGTGGGCCTAATATCCATTTCTAGAAAATCTACTTCATATGTATTTGGCCCAATTTGAAGGGGTATTTCAATCTTCCCCATTACCTTCCTTTTTGTCCCGTCAAATACTCTCACTATGTTGTTACATCCTTTCATTTGAGAGCTATCAATTAGAAATCTTTGCAGTGTATCTAGCGGTAGCACATTCAGGGCGGAACCATTGTCTATGAGTATTCCAGGTAGCGTATAACCTTTACAACGGGTAGTGATGTGTAGAACCTTGGTAGACCCTATTCCTCCCGTTGGTATTTCATCATCGCTGAAGAAAATGAAGTTATCAGCACTCACATTATTAACCAATCGATTTAGTTTGCTGACGGAGATGTCATTTGCTATATATGTTTCATTCAGCACTTTCATTAGTGCACTTCGATGGGCCTCCAAGCTTAAAAGCAATGATAGGATCGATATCCGAGCAGGGTGCTTGTGTAGTTGCTCTACTACACTATATTCACTATGTCTTAAAAACTTTAAAAACTCTCTCGCCTCATTCTCGGATACAAGCTCGATGATGGGTGCTTCCGGCTTGTTAGTCATTTCCTCCTCAGGCTCATGCATTATAGCTTTCCTTTTGTTGACCTCTTTTTCTTTATTCACAAGGTCATAATTCTTACCACTACAGGTAACAAGATTAACGTCCTTCTCGGGTTCCCCCTCTCTTGGTATGGTCACGTTACAATTGTAACTCCATGGGACCTTCTTGCTGACCTTATAAGGAAACATTGTAGGCTTTTGTATTATAACGCAGGGAGTTGTCTATTCTCTTACCGTACCACGAATAATCACTTTGGGGCAATTGCTTCCATAAGTCTTAGCTGTCCCTTCCTCAGAGGCGCAAACATCATTAGCTTCCACCCTTTCTTCAAAAAATTTCAACTATCCATTGTCCATAAACATCAAGAGCACGGCTTTGAACTCGACGCAACTTTGAATTTTATGCCCTTTGACGGTGTGAAACTCGCTGTGGTAATCATCCCAGATTATCATACTCTCTTTATCGCTCACGACTATCCCTTCTTTAACCAACTCCTGCCATACGTACCGAAGTGAAGACTTAATTTCTTCAATATTTCTCTTAATTTTTCGGGCACCTTCTTCCAACAGGGCATTCACCCCTTGCTCTGGGTGATTAGGCAAAGGATTCCCAGCTATATTGGGCTTTTCTGGCTCTTTCAACTTTACGATCACATGTTCTATGAGTCATTCGACTCGTTTTTTAAAAGAGAGACAGTTTTCTATCGAGTGTCCTTCGGCCCCCGCATGGTATTCACAATGAGCTTTTGCATCGTACCAAGTTGGGAATGGAGGTTTGTATGGTTTTACATGCTGAGGAGCCACCTCATGCGCATTATATAATATATTGTAGAGTTCCCCATATGACATCGGAAGGGGAGTATATTGAATTCTTCCTCTATTTGGCCTAGTGTCCATCTCATACCGCGAGGTATTTTGGTAATTGTCCATTGGAGTTTTGGGCTGACTTGCAACAAAGGGTCTGGTGTAGCTAGGTCTGTATATGCTTGCATTGTTGACCTCATTATCCTTTTTTTTAGGAGCAAGCTTTTTAGGGTTTTCTCCGGTTTCAATTTTTCCGGCTTTGATTGTATTTTCAATAATTTCTCCTGACATGACCATATCAGAAAAACTCTTGGTGGCGTTTCCTAATAGATAATTTAGGTAAGGAGCTGTACTTGGGTTGTCATCTCGCGCCACCTCTACGCATATGTTCTAAAGCTATCGTTTGACCTCTTTTTCATATTCTGTAGTGTAAGCCGATCAGGAGCTATCTCTATCACATAATCGTATTGTCTTTAGAAAGCTTGTGCCAAATCCTTCCACGAATGGATTTTTGATCGGCTCAACTGATTGTACCATCTGATTGTCGACCCAACCAGGCTGTCTTGAAAATAATGAATTAACAGTTGGTCGTTATGTACATACCCTACCATCTTTCTGCAGAACATGGTTAGGTGAGCTTTAGGGCAGCTCTTCTCGTTATATTTTTTAAATTCTAGAACTTTTAATTTTGGGGGGAATGCTAGGTCCGGAACCAGACTTAGCTCTTTGGCCTCTACCCCATAGGAAATTTCAACTCCCTGCATTGCGTCGATTTTCTCTTCTAACCGCCTGTATTTCTCTTCTATTTGTTTGGAGATCTTCTCTTATCATCTCGTCAAAGTCTGGGACACCTAGATTCGCTGCATTATCCTCTGGATTTGATCCTAATCCAATTAGATAATTAGCCGGTTGCAACGTGCACGTAGCTGGTTACTATGCCCTTACAATAACAGTGGGCTCCCGTGTCGGTATTTCATGTGAAGCCGGGTTATGGAGGGGTGTAAAGCTTGGGGGGACCATTGGGTCTTCTTCTTCCTCAATAACAGGGCTCTTTCCCCTATCAGCCATGCTTTGTTTTACCTGTGCTAATTCATTCATTAGGCTTTTCTGTACCTCCATGAATTGATTCTTCATTTCTCTGCACATCATGCCCATTTGCTCTTGGATGCGCTCTTGCATCTGGTCTTGTAACTCTTTTTGGATTTGTTCAAGTCTTTGTTCCATGGCTTTAGTTTTCTTTCGAGTGTTATAGCGGTGTGAGTTTTCAATGGTTACTGATGTAGCTGATGATAAATTTTTTAATAGGTTAGGATTGTTATGCAGAAGTATGCGAAAATGTGATGTGAATATGATGCATGTATGCATGAGAGAGGTATTGACTTATAATTCACTTTCCATTTAGAAAACTTCATTTGGATAACAAGTTCCTTAACGTAAAGCAAATTACATAAACGGTTTTGCTTTGATGCTCAGAGTGTTGACTTTCCTAAGGAGTTTTGACAGTTTCTGTCCTCGTTCCGTCTTCATCTCGTACTGTATGCTCAGCACTTCTGCTTCAACTACCAGTGTTTGCACATGATCAGCTACTTTGCGAATTTGATTTAAAGCTTCACCCATAACATAATCCTTTTCTCTGACTTCTTTTTGAGTTTGTTGAAGATGCCAATCGCTCGTCTCCAACGTCCTTTCCAAAATCTCGGTTCGTATCTCGCTATTCTGCAAAGAGGCCTCTAATTCTTCCACCCTCTTACTTAGTGTCTCGACCTCAGCTCGACTTGCTTTCAATTCTATTACTGAATTTCGGCTACGATGCCTGTACAAGGACTCCTCCAATTCTCCCACTCGAGCTTTTAATTCAGTCACTTCGGCTTGGCTTTCCAGAAGGCTACTCTTCATAGCATTCTCTTGAACTTGGGGGTCTTGAAATTTGTTTTTCCAGTGGCTTGTCTTATTTTTCTCTTCACGGATTTCCTGCTGCCATTGCTCTGATGTCTTTCCTAAACCGACAGTTCTAATTGACACTCGAAGCTTTTTATAGTCATTCTTTAGGTTGCTAAGATCTTCTTCAGCCTTATTCTTCCCTTTTCTTAATTTCTCCGCCTCTAGCTTTTGAACATCAACGTCCAATCCTAAAAGCACCTTCTCTTCCTCCAGTTTTTCTATCACTTTCCCCATCTCAGCAATTTTTCTTTTCGAAATCCTGTTTAATTATTTCTAATTCAGTTGGAACAACCTGCAAGTGTTCTTCCATTGGGCAGACAATCTTCGAGTTTGGTACAGGAATATTGTCGTTAATCCTTCTGTTTCTCCACCAATTATATTCTGCAGTTATCATGGGATTAGCGTCGAATGCTTTCATTTTTCAAACCTGATTCCATGCATTTGAGATTTCCCGAATCCTTTTCTTATTGTTTTCTCCCCGGTACACGAATTCACACTAAGCTATCCCATGAGTCACGGGTATGAACTGTCTTGATCTATATTGTCTTGACACTAGCAAAGGTGCATACCTAGTTGCTCCCCATATTCCTGCCAATGGGACCCAGTCGAGATCTCCACACCGATACAATATTTCATCAGGAATAAACCATGACACTCGCCACTCTATGTGTTCATCTTTGAGGCTTTGGAGTATGGCCATCCACTTTTCTTCTGAGAAATTTTCTTATCTCTACGTGGCCACGAACTCTTTCAAAGAGGAGTAATCTTTAAACAAGTACTGATAAGAGACTTTTTCTTTTTTCCAAAAGTGACTATGGAACCATACCATCAATAGCGGTGTGCAGGCGATAAATCGACCTTCTCTCTCCTTTCTGCATGTATTTAAGGATCTGAAAGTTTCAGCTAGTATAGCCAAGACAGGTGTCACTCTTTTACTTAATCTATCGAACAAATTTATCACCGTGTCTTCTATATGCCCCAAAGCTTTCAAAAAAATGACCAACCTGTAGATACTTAGGGCTAGAATGTCGATCTTCTTCTTCGCATTTGGATGAGCTAATATTAAGTCTCGCAGGCTTTTCCACGTGATGCACTTGTTATCGCCTTTGACCTTAACTTGAGCTATAACCCACTGTTCACTCATGCCCGTGATGTTTATCAATCTTTTAACCATGGTCGGGAGATTTGAGGCTCTAGAATAGGCCTTATCTACTGACAACTTCGAATAACGGAGCAGAGTGGTGTATTCTTCTATCGTTGGTGTCATGTCTATATTCCCGAAGGTGAAGCAATTGTAGGCTGAATTCCAATAATGTGTTAAGGCTCTAAAGAGGGATTTGTCCACCTTAACTTCGTACAAGTATGACAAATCTCCGTATTCTCGGTAAAAGGTCTGTTTCATGTTGTTGTCCCAACTGTCCTATATCTCTTTCAATTCTAACACATTGTTTTGAGCCGTGCTGATCCTGGTATAATCCCAAAGCTCTGATTCATATCCTTCCACTAAGCTGTCTCCTTTTTGGCGTTGAGTCTCTTCTGACCACACGCGACCATATTGTCCTCCACTTTGTCAAAGTACTTGTTTTCCATGATTAATTCTCTTATAGGTAACTGAACTTTTGAGTCTATACCTTCTCTGGATATGATGATGAAAATGCGATGCAAAAAAAGAGACAAAATAAACAAGTTAGCGAAGCACACAGTATCAATTCAAATATAGCATAGAACCTAAGAGTTTGTCTTGGCAGGTTGCCTAATGGTTTAGTATAACTCCTTTCTAGGCAAGTTTCTACGGTTTGCTATATGTGGTTTTGGGTTCTAAAGTAGAGGTACCCAAACCAGCAGATTCCTCGATCCTCACCCATTACAGGCTCACACGGACGAGTTCGATTTAGGGGGACGCATTTCTCACATGTTTGCACGGAAGTGAAAACTTCACGAAAATAAGGGTACTTTGTAATCTCGAAAGCGATCCACTATCCTGCACGGAGGTGAAAACCTCACGAAGGAATAGTTTCAGGCTTCTACTTAAGGTAATATCAACTGCAAATGTATGCGAATTTACACTAGCAATATCGCATGATATAATGCCACAAAAGATGTCTAGGATCGCCTATTAAACAAAACTGAAGCTTAAAAGTTTCCAAAGAAGACCAAAAAATAATCAATTTCGGCTTGACTCTCGTTTATTTTAAAAGTCGCCAGTGGAGTCGCCAGCTGTCGAAACCTTCTTTTTTTGAAAAACGACGAGTTTCAAAAATTATTTTAAAACCGAAAAATAATGGGAGTCGTCACCAATCCTCTATTCGGTGTGATTGGATCACCATAAAACGTTTTAAAAAACCATTTTGAGAACATGTAGGTCTTCGAAATCCAGAAAAAAATAGGTTCGGGAGTCGGTTACGCATGAGGATGGATTAGCACCCTCATACGCCCAAAATTGGTACCGTATTGATTATTTTCGGGTCTTAACTTTTAACATTTAAAAGCTTAACGTTTAAAATACGATCCTTGAATGCATGAGTTAAGCTTAAAAGAAATCAAGTTTGTTTGGAAATCCCGCTATTTCAAAGTGATCGTAGAAGAAAAGTTACATCCAGTGAGTTCGGACACGACATTTCAGGATCCAAAAATGACGAGCTTTCCTTTGTAAAACTTTTTTACATTTTTGGGAAAAGGATATTTGATTATCTCGATTTGAAGAAAGGTTGCACCTAGTAAGTTAAGGCGCAATATTTCAGAATCGAAGATAAGGAAATATTGCCTCGATTAAGGGTATTCGATTATTTCGATTTGAGGAAAAATTGCACCTAGTAAGTTAAGACACAAATTTTCGAAACTCGAAATAAAAGGATATTGCCTCGATTTTAAAGTTTTTATAAAAAAGCAATTTTTTAAAAATAAGCATGCGAGTTTAATATGAATAAGCAGTTAATAATGGATATTGAATAACGCGAAGTAAGATAAATAAGAAGATAAATTATTCACGAAAAATAAAAAATGTAAAATACGAGTGCATAATAATTTAAAAATAAAGGCAAATGTTGATGAGAAAAAAGAATGATGCAATCGATATTCAAAACGAGACTTTTCGGATACACGGGGCAAAATGGTAATTTAGGGAAAATTCGGGGTTAAAAATGAAATTTTAAACATTCGAGGGTAAAAGGGTAACTTTGAGAGTTCGAGGTCAAAAACGGAGTCTTCGGACATCCGAGAGTAAAATGGTAACTTTTGGAAGTTTCGAGATCAAAAATGGGATTTTTGGAAGTTCGGGGGTAAAATGGTACTTTTTAGAAGTTTCGGGGTCAAAAATAGGATTTTGGAAGTTCGGGGGTAAAATGGTAATTTTTGGAAGTTCGAGGGTAAAAACAAAATTTTTAGAAGTCTCGGGGTTAAAAATGAGATTTTTGGAAGTTCGGGGATAAAAATGAAATTTTTAGAGGTTTTGAGGGTAAAAATGGAATTTTTAAAAGTTCGGGGTAAAAATAAGATTTTTAGAAGTTGAGGATAAAAATGAGATTTTTAGAAGTTCGGGGGTAAAAATGAAATTTTTAGAAGTTCGAGGGTAAAAATGGAATTTTTAGTTCGAGGGTAAAAATGGAATATTTAGAAGTTTCGGGGACCTCCAGGGCAATAAAACCAAAAATAGGTGACACATGGCAGCCCCGCAGGCATCCTGAAGTCAGAGGACGAATTTGAAAATCATGGAAAATTTTTGGGGCAATTTTGTAATTAAAAAGAACTTGATTTAAGGATTAAATTAAAACAAACTAAAAATAAAAGGGACCATTTGCAAAAATAAGCCGAGATCACTACACGTGGGAGCTCCTGGTGCTTTCAAAAGGTCAAGGGACCAAATTGAAAAGCAATAAAAATTATTGAGCCAATTTAGAATTAATTAAAAGTACGAGAAGGACCTGATTGAAAATTTGAAAAAAAGTGAAACGACCAAATGCATAAATATCCCTTCAGGTGGGTCCGGTCGGCCAGGTCGGCCATGGGTTTTATCAAGCAAAATGACGTCGTTTTGGGGTTGAAACTCAGCCCTAAAAACGGCGTCGTTTCCATATGTGTATTTAAGTCAAGATTTGTCTCAAAAAATCAGTTTTCAATCATTTAAAAAAAAAAACCCTTTGCTTTTTCCCTTTTCTCTCAAAACAGACCCCTCGGTCCGACCACCCTCTGCCTTGGTTCCGCCCTCGTCGGTGCACGTGCCGATCGAGCGTGCCATCGTCTCCTCCGTCCACGCGCCATCCCCGGTGCCCTCCGACCACAGTCTAAGGCGTTTCGAAGGTAAAAGGTTCCATTTTTCATTATTTACTCCATTTTAAAAGGAGATTTGTATCAAATCTTCAAAAAACCTTTTCTTTTACTCTCTTTTTTAAAGGAAACCCTTCTTAGAACAGATCTGGGTTTTGAAAAATAAATCCGAGTTTCTTAGTTTGTTTTGAAACCCAGATCTGGGTTCTCGCACATGAAACTGTAATCAAAAGAAAATTTTCAAACCTCGCTATTATTATTATATTTAAAAAAAAAAGACATCTGTTTTTTATCCATTTTCGTATTTTTTGAAAGGTTGGGTTTCCTTTTTGCTCTAGATCTAATCCCTTTTTCGTGTTTTTTACAGATCAGTGCATAACGGGGCACGGTCGGCGTTCGGTGGTGGCCTTAGCATGACTCCAGCGATGGCGTAACCACCAAAGGGAGTAACCTTGACTGACTCTTCGATTTTTTTTATTTTAATTAATATTAATTTTTTTATAATAATAAATTTCATTTAATGTCTTTGAAATAACTGAAAATAATAATAGATAATAATGGTTATAATCAATGCATTAGATTGTAAAAAAAAAACAGAATATAAATGGTTTTAGACACTTAAATTATGAACAATAATAAATGAGTGCATTAAAATTATACCTGAGTGATTCAATGCCTGAATATTTTGAGGCTGTTTGTGGTTGCCTCGTATCTGTACCCTTTCTTATTCTGTTGCAGAATATTTAGTGTAGTGAATTAAAAAGTAAACTTGTATACTCTTATCACAAATGTTTTAAAGTCTATTTCTTTGTATTGTTTTTCTTAGAATCTCCAGAGAATATCCCCCTTTTTACAATCGTTTTGAATATGGTTTTATAACCAGTATTTCAATGATGGCTATTTGTTGTTTGCAATTTAATGCCATATTTTCATCTTGCAAGTACCAGTGGTGGCTATGGTAGCTGGTGGCAGAGATGCAAGTTGCAGCTGGAGATGACAACTTGGTTGCTGACGTGGTGCGTCCTGGTTGGTTTAGGTGGAGGCAACAGCAGCACTTAACAGATTAGGGATTTGGGTGTTTGGGCAGACTTTGGGCCATTTTGTAATCGGGCCACATTCAGGTTCAAAAAATGTAATTTGGACTTTATTTTGGACTTTTAAATTTAATTTGAGCTTTTAATTTTAAATATTAAGCTTTTAAATCTATTCAAATTTAATTAAATTTAAATTTAAATCAAATTTAAATTTAAAAAGATAAATTTAAATTTAATATAAATTTAAATTCAAAAATAATTTTAAACCAATTTAAACTTAATTTTAAAATCAAAACTTGATCTAAAATCTGGATCCGGTTAAAAAATTGGGCTTCAACAACTATGAGGTAATTAATCGACGAGGTTCCAGTAACACTGCTGTTGACGTCTTGTCTAGACAACCAGGGCTGCAGGAGGGTCCGTTATTGAATTTGACTTGTAGCACAGTCAGCTCTCAACTACTCTCTCGGGTTCAGGCGTCTTACTCAGTGGATCCCAAGCTTCAGAAGTTGTGCAAGCTCCAAACCATCATCATCCTACGTATAGTTGGGATGGCAGATTTTTACGGCGAAAAGGGAAGATTTTCGTGGGTAATTTTTTGGGGTTGCGACAGGAATTATTTAAATTATTCCACAGCAGCTCCATAGGTGGCCATTTCGGGGCTCATGCAACTACCAAACGCTTGGCTAGCCAAGTGCATTGGAAAGGCCTTTCCAAAGACGTTAGACAATGGGTGAGGGAACGCGGTACTTGCCAGCAGTGTAAGAACGAAATAGTAGCTTCTCCGGGGCTGCTACAACCTCTACCAATACCGGAAAGAGCATGGTCATCAATCTCGATGGATTTCATAGAAGGATTACCACTGTCCAAGGGGCAAAATGTGATATTTGTTGTGGTAGATCGCCTTACAAAATATGCCCACTTCATGACCTTATCTCATCCATACTCGGCATTAACGGTGGCACAAGTTTTCTTGGACCATGTCTACAAGCTTCATGGGATGTCGGATTCCATTGTATCCGATAGAGATAAGGTGTTTATTAGTCAATTCTGGCAAGACCTGCTTCAAGAAGTTGGGTACACGACTACACCTATCCACGGCCTATAAACCCTGAGACTTTGGAAGGCTATCTGCGTTGTATGACGGGGGAGCGACCACAAGATTGTGTTCGTTGGCTGCCGTTAGCAGAATGGTGGTATAACTTAACCTTTCATTCAGCCATCCAATGTACTCCATATGAAGCTCTATATGGGCAGATTCCTCCTCACCACACACCTTATCTAGCTGGTGCTTCTTTGGTCACAAAAGTGGATAGGAGTTTACAGCATCGTGAGGCAGCTCGACAACTCCTTAAGTTTTACTTAAGACGGGCTCAGGACAGGATGCGTTAGCAGGCGAACAAGCATCGTACGGATTGTGAATTTCAGGTGGGCAGTTGGGTCTACCTCAAATTGCAACCATACAGGCAACATTCGGTTAAAAAAGTGCTGAATCGGAAGCTAGCTCCGAAGTATTTGGGTCCGTACCAGATCATTGCTAAAATAGGAAAGGTAGCTTTTCGTTTACTGTTGCCTCTTGGATCGAAAGTCCACCTTACTTTTCACGTTTCATAGCTTAAACGCCATGTTGGTAATGCCCCCACCCAAGCTGTTCTACCGGTTATAGATGATAAAAGAATGTCGATTAAGGAACTTGTTCGGATCTTAGATCGCCGTATGGTGAAATATGGAAACGCAGCTGTCACCGAACTAGTGGAGTGGACTAACTCGTTTCCTGAATATGCCACTTGGGAAACTTGGTCAACCTTGCAGGCCACTTATCCACAGTTCCATCCTTGAGGACGAGGATGTTCTCGTGGAGGGGGTATTTGATATGGGTTATTTCTAAAAAGAGGTTTAGGCTGATTTTAAGTGGGCCGAAAGGAATAATTGAAACGGTGCGTATAGGGAGTTAATGAAACGGGGAGTTTTGTGCATAGAGAGGTTTCTCGTGCCTTCACCGATCCGTCAAGTTTGTTAGTATTTTTCTTTATATTTCATGTATAGAGAATGAACTGGATATGAAGAGCAATATACAGTGTCTTCATCCTCTGAATTCTTGTCACTTTCTCTGTTCTTTGTAAGTTCTATTAGCTATTGGAATTTCTAGTTTTCGGATTTATCAGAGTATTCACGTAGCAAACGGGAGCCCTTAACCCGTAATGACAGTATACAACCCTCATTTGATCATTGATGAAGTCATTTTTCCTTGTTTTCTCCTTCTACTCTGCCTATGGGAATCGGGTGTGTTATGAAGATAAACCGTAAGAGAATGTTAATGAACACATTAGAAAAAGGATGAAAAGATTAGAATGTTAAGAAATCAGGTGAAATGATTTCAGGTAATTTTTATTATAATTAATGGAAAAAAAATTCGATTTCTATTTTCCACGCAAAAGAAAAAAAGGTTCGATCATTGTTAAATAGGACTCCACATAATGCTACGTGATTGGCTAACGTTGTCACGACGTTATACGATTAACCAACGTTATCACGTCATAAAAAAATTAACGGTGTTAGATTCGGGTATCAATTTAATTGACGAAAAAAAAGTTCGGGTGTCCTTATAAATTTTTTTATTATTTTCAGTTTTCCTTTAATATTATTTTAGTGCCATTAAAAACCGGTTAATATTTGGGTATATAAAAAATAAACCATACATTCGGCCTTGGGGTAGTGGGGGGAAAATAATTTGGATGTTGGGTCTTAAAAGTACTACCTTTCACTGCCTTGTTGGATCCGAACCGACCCATTTCAAACCGGATTTATTTACGGGTCCTTTCCCTTTTCTAAATGTCGAATCTATTTACAGTTGCAAGGAAGAAACAGCTCTCTCAATCTGCAGCGCCCATATCTTCACTTCTTTTGCAGGTAACCTTTAATTCTTTATTTATTTACTCAATTTTCCCTTTAATCTCTTTCATTCTGATGCTTTGTATTGTTCAATGTTTAAACATGGTCTTTTTATTTAAAAATCATGATCTGCTTTTTGTTTCCCTTCAAATTCCATAGATTTTAAGTTCTTTATTATGTTTTTGTTTTCTATATATAGATAAGAACCCATGGATCTAGTCCTTCTAAATCCAACAAAGTATTGATTTTTCGAATGGGTTTTAATTTTTAGTCAACATCGGAATCCCTTTGATCTGCTTTTCTGAGTTTACCCTCTTTTCCATAACTTGCTTATGGAATATGGGGTTTTACTAAATCATC
This sequence comes from Kokia cookei, assembly GCA_039519145.1. Classification (NCBI taxonomy): domain Eukaryota; kingdom Viridiplantae; phylum Streptophyta; class Magnoliopsida; order Malvales; family Malvaceae; genus Kokia; species Kokia cookei. The sequence continues at coordinate 59,200,330 of CM076903.1, forward strand.
TTATTGTTGTTATAGAAATCAAAATGAACTCAATTATCGCTGAGGTTATGTTTGATTTAGAAGTTTATTCTAGCTGAAACTGAAGCTGCTGTAATGGGTTTTTTAGTTACTTATGCCTGCTGAGTGTTTAAGAATCTTTATGTTATTCCTGTTTTGTTTTCCGGAGTCATGATTGATAGATTTTTCTTTATCTTCATAGCTACGCTTGTGTGTGAAACGTTTTAGAAGTTGGTTGAAGATTAATAGAAACCCTTTAATATGCAGAAAATGGGCTTGTGGACGATATTGGAAGGATTTTTACTTCTTGCAAATGCTTTGGCAATATTAAATGAGGATCGTTTTCTTGCTCCCAGAGGATGGAGTTTCTCGGAATTCTCTGCGGGGCGTACAAAGTCATTTAAAGGGCAACTTATTGGTCTCATTTACGCCACTCAATACATGAGAGTTCCTCTCATTCTACTAAATGCAATCTGCATTTTTGTTAAGCTAGTTTCTGGTTGATGCGGCTCTAGGTAAAATGTTTATGTCTATGGCTGCTGATTGGTTGAATTTGTATTAGGTTCTCAAACCGATGCCCCTTGTTTCTTTTGCATTCAAGAACTTGTTTATTAGTTGTGATGACCATTTTAGTTGGTTTTGTTTTCTGATTTCTACAAATTACATGGATTTAAAATGGTGTGATCAGTAGGTGTCTGTGAAACTTAAGCAGAATGATTATTAGTTATTTCTAAACCTATTAATTGGTTGACTATATTGTGAAAAGGGAAACTCTTAGTCTTAGATTAATTTTTCGGATTACCATTGTTGAATTACACACCCGAAACTTAGGGAGTTCGAATAATATCTTTTTGACACTGCAAGTTCTATCATGTATTACTTGACCAAAACGTTGAGTAGGCCAGATCAGGAATGGCAGAAGCTGCCTTTCAAACCTTTTACCAGGTCTGATTAATTTCTGTTAATTTTACCGGAACATGTAAATTAAGTAAATAAATTGATTGTTTGAACTGGCTATCCATTACAGAGAAAAGGGGATAACTACATTTGTATCTTCATGCTTTTCTGTTTCTTCCTAATTGGTTATTTGAGAACTATTGTTCTCTTCCCTTTTCGATCTAATGCATGCCACAGATTTCACCCTTGTAAGGAATGTGCGTCTCCTGATATTCTTAGAATGTGATTCCTTATCTGTTAATTTTTAGCAGAATGCATGAAGTTGAATATGGAGCATATGAATTTGGCGAAGGTTGTGTAAGACAGAAGCAGTCAGTTAAAAAATTAGGTGATGTATCTGTTTCACTCTCAAGTTTGTATCCCCCCTCCTTTTAAAATTGGATTTGAGGTTTCATGATCGGATTTTGTCGAACCTGGAAATGTGATAACTTGATAGCTCTAGCATTTGTATAATTTGGAGACTTCACGCTGTCATTTTGAAATATGCAGTTTATTGTGCCTGGAATTTCTATTAATTGCTGCTGTATGAACATGATATTTGAAAATGGAGTTGAAGTTTGGGGGTGAGGTGGTTTGATTTCTGGTGGATTTTTCTCATTTTGGGATTGGATTCTGATGCTAGAACCAAAGTTAGGTTTGAGTTTAAGGCAATTAAGGTTCCTAATCGTGCTTCTACTAACCCAAACCAGATCCAAAAACCTATAATGCACCATTGATTCAGCATTCTTAGATGATAGAACTAAGCATATGCAGGAATAGTCCTAGAACACAAGTTACAACTTCCGACAAACATAACCCCAAAAATCCGGAAAGCATGTGCATCTCATTGTGAATTATGGATTAGTTCAGTATCACATGATCCAGTGATTCTAAATTCATTTTTTAAGAACTTTATCTTATTATTCACCATTTCTTCTTTTTTAAGTTTTTGACTCACATAGGGTGTGGTTAGACTTGCACATGAGTTGGGTTATTTATTTTGGCCCGAAGACTTGTTTGAAAAATGGGAGGGCTTGGACAAAATATGAGGTTCAAAAAATGAGCTCGAATAAAATTTAAGGCTCATTTTTTATATGGGTCAAGCCTCGAGCAAGATTTTTTTACTTGAACTATGTTTGGTCCAGCCGAATATATTATGTTATTAAAAATATTAATTGTATATATTTATATCAAATTACTAATCCAATAACAATTGAATCCATTATCTAAAACTTTAAAAAAACTTACCCACCCAATTAAATTGGCCAATCCAAAATATAAAGTTTTAAAAATTATATTTAATACAATAAAATATTCATTATATTTATGATAATGTTTTTAATATAAATACTTTTTAATGTGTTAATTTTTTTTTTTTGAATATACTGTATGATTACACATAAGCGTTTAAATCTGGGACCTTTAGGATGAATGATATATATTTTTTTACTGGAGTCACTTGTTAGATTTATGTGTTAAAAAATTTTTATTTTAGTTTTTTAGTGTATAATATATATATTATTTTTAAATAAAAAATTATCTAAAAAAAATTAAATATGGGTTGGTTGGGTTTGAGTTTACTTTTTTTTTTTTTTTTTTTTTTTAATTTGGACCGAGCTTGAATAAAAAAGTAAGTTCATTTTTTGAGTCAAAGCGAACTCGAGCTTAAAAAATTGGTCTAGATATCTTGCATAAATTTGGTCCGACCATGAATATCTCTAGGTGTGGTCAGTTTAATATAATTTAAAAGAAAATTATGGAATTTTCACTTTTTATTAGTTGAGTAGTACATGATTCAGTGATTCCAAATTCAAATTGTAGTGGTCCATCGGAACTTGGAATCAGTAGCAAGATTTTTAGATCGAAAGATGGGGCAATGTGATTGAAAAATGTATGTGAACCAAAATTTCATGTTTCAAATACGAGAGACTGTTAATTAAAATGAAGAACCACGTTGCCCTGCAATTCTTAATGGGGTTGGAAAACCCTACACCAACATAATCTGGATGTGACATCTATTAAGTTTAATATCCTGATTTCTTACCTCATGCCATCATGAGGACCATCACCACATTTATTTTATTAATTTTTTTTAAAAAGATAAAAAATAAACAAGGGTGTAAACCCGGCTTCCTTGGACTGATTCTCTTCCACTCTGGCAATGATAGCCACCTAACAAGCTGCAGTTTGCGGGCTTTCTCAAAACACTGCATTTGATGGGTGTCCTTTTCACAAGCACTGGTCCTCAGAGTCTGAAACCCTCATTCAGATGTTGTTTTGTTAGCAGTGTAAATGCCAAGCTCATGTTTTATTTTGTGTCCGCCCGCTGCCTTCCCCCCACCCAAAATAAAAACCCGGTAAATCTTTTCCTTTTTCCCATCGGGATAGGGAAGGAGTCCCAGATGTTGGGATTCAAATTTCAGATGGTTGAATAACATGCCGTAGAGATGCTGAACTCCGAGTTTATATATATATATATATATATATATATTTGTGAATGTGAAGATTGAAGATGGCTGTTAGTGGGGGAAGATGTTAGACAAATATGTAGGATCGGAGAGAAATAAGAAAAAAATGTGGTTGAAAATGACCATCAAATACACCATTCGTTGATTTAGAATGCGAACTCACTCATTTCGAGTTTTTGCCTCTTATGTCATGTGGTGGGACTGCTTCACTAACACCTTTTCATAATGTCTAACACATCAACACTAGGTTATTTTATTTCATCTATTTAAAAAGAAGAAAAAAAAAAACCAACAAATCTTCCGGACCTGTTTGTTAAAATCCTCGTTCAAGTCTGAATAATTTTTTTATACCGATAATTGAAGATATGATGGAATGAACAGAAAATTTTTGAATGTGGTTGATATAATGAATTAAGTGAAATTTGATGGTGAAGGGACTACTTCTGGACCTGTTGGTTTGAACATGAAAATGAGAAGAAGACCTCCACATACATATATACCAGTAATGGAGGGAGGGCAGTCAATTTTGAGATGTTAATGATTGCAATGTGAGATGGGTGTGTGTCTCCATGCCTCCATATATTTTCTCCTCCCACTGCTTTTCATCTTACCTCATTCCCACCTGCATGTTCCCTTTTATACATATAATCACTGGTCGTTTTACTGTAATCGATGGAGCCCCTACACATCCATTTTCCAAGCTATTAAGCTCTCCAGCATTTACTTCCCCCAATCGAAACTTGATTAGATGGAAATTCGTATGTTTTGAGGGAAACATTTTTAACTAATTATACCAACTATTAAAAACTTATAAATATTATAAAAATATAAAAAATCTAATAAATGGTGCCAAAACCTTTCATTCAAAAAATCAATTAATCAATATTTTATAATAAAAAAAAAAAAAAAAACTATGGTAAGATCGGATCGGAGTCAAGTGTATTATTAATGTTCGGGTTTGAAGCATGTTAAATTTTTTAAAGTTGGGGTTGAGTCAGAGCATGGTGGTAGAGCATTGGGTCGGGGCAGACAAAAAATGCCTCGCCTCGTTACTATTACCAGTTAGCCGATGGGTTATAAAGAACTAAAAATATATATTTTTAAATATATATTTAAAATTTTTAGAGTTAAGATTAAATTGATAGATTTTGTAAATATTGAGGGTCAAATTTATTAAATTTTTTAGAATTAGAACTAAAATGACAAAATTTATAAAAATTGAGGGCTAAATTTGTAGAATTTTATATATTTAGGATAAAATCGATGGAATTTGTAAATATTGTAGAGCTAATTTTATTATTAGACCAATAAAAAAAAAAACTCACGTAAGCTTAGAGAGACTAAAATATTTAATTTCGAAAGTTTAATGATTAAATTGATTTGGGTGACCAAAATAGAATGAAAAGCATAGTTGGTTGACCATTTTTATATTTATCTATTAAAAATAATTTTCAACATGTTCCACATCTTTATTCAACAGAAAATTTTGAGAGAGGAGTTAATTTACATGTTTCGAAATGTATAAGCGTTAATTTATTCATTTTTTAGTGCAAGAACCGAAATACAATCCGTCTCTAAATAGATGACTTCTTTGATACTTTTACCGAACTGTTGGACAAGTTAATTGGATGAATTCTTGGAGGGGGATGGATTGCCTTGCCGCCCAACATTCCCCACATCGTCTAAAAGGAAGCCTAATATAAGGTTTTAGAAGTTCGTTTTGGACTACAGAAAAATGATTGTAGTGTTTTATTTAGACTTCTCAATCAAGTTGTGATTCAATTATTGCAAGTGAAGTCATTATGTATTTAATAAACCAATTTTTTTATTATTACTTTGAGACGCGTAAAATTTTTTTTTTAATTATTACTTTGAGATGCGCAGTTTTGCAATACATCAAAGTACGTAAATTACACATACATATATAATTCCCTTACTCAAAATTTACTATAACTATTACAAGTGAATAAATTTATAAATCGAATTCGAACCTAAACATTGGGAAGCCATTCACCGATGCTTTAGTTAATTTACGTTACTTCATGTTACGACAACATCTAGGGCTTGGCTCATTCTTTTTATTACAATGTTATTCTTGTGTTTTGAGAAGGAAATGTTTACTCAAATTATTAGTGTCATTAATTGAAGGAATGTGGAAAAATAGGTGAGACTTGTTTTGATTTAATCCTTAATAAAGCTTTGAACCCAGACAAAGTAGATAATTAAGAAGGAAAAAGCAAGATGTTGGGGTCCTTGGGCAGGCAAGGGGCATCCAATCTCTCACCTGTGGCTTGGAAATATATACATTATTTTGGTTTGGCAGCTATGTGTCCATGGAGGAGACATTTGAATTACATATTTCACATTCAAAGGACAGTTTCTACGCTCTGATCTCCAAAATAAATTCTTCCCCCAACCCTGGGACCCCATATTTTGCTTACCATTTTCGCTTCCATTTCAGTAAAGAATTTATTAATTTGTTTCCTTTCTTCTTCTTCTTTCAGTCTAAGAATGACAGTTCGAGAATAAGAGAACAGATTATTCAGTTCTTAAACCTTTTGGTGTCCCATCTTAAAAATAATATGATTCTCATGAATTTTGAGTGATGAGGTACAGACTCATCCTCAACCAGTTGAAAGAATGCATTGAGATAGCAGTACTAAGATAGAAAGACTAAAAAGTGTCGAATCTAATTATAAAGAGTACTGTCATCTTAGAGATGGCTAGAGTTTAAGTTCGAATCTTAGAGACACGTCTTCTTTACAGCTTTCGAATGCAAATAAATATCACGCTTTCGGCAATGATGAAAGGGATCCTCTTTACAGCTTACATCACATACATCACAATAGAAACTTATATCCCATCGTGAATCAAAGAGTGATTTTATGATTTCTCCCAAAATAACAAAGATCATTCCGGTGAAACTCGCATTTCAAGGGCCGCCTTAAGGAATTAGCACATATAACATGGAGGTTAATGTCACAATGTTCACAGCTATATATATGCAAATTCACCCGCCTCCAAGCACAAATTGCAACCATAACACCATTGATCTGTAGGGAGCAAGCGACTACCCAACATGTGACTTAGATGAAATGGGACTTGAATCTTTTGTGGCAACCTAAGGCAAGATTCATGAACTATGTACCTGCAACTTCTCTCAGGGCAAAAATAGGCTGGACCTAATATTTGCAATTTACAAATGTTGCATTCTGGTTTATGTTCAGGGTCATTACAATTGGCAAGGACAAGCTTATGGGGGTGGGTGAAATGGTCAGTTACTCTACCCATCATTTTCTCTTCTAACACCCCAATTTTATGGGTTGTTAGAGCTGCACATTTCATATCAAGCTTGAAATTACACTACTCGCAAAAGTATATGAAGCCATGGCAAATGTCTCTACACTCATCACATGCCTTATCTCATATGACAATTTAGCACATTTTTCATGTAGGTAAAGACCAGGACATGCCTCGTAAAAGCAGCTTGAACCATTAAGTAGCAAACGACAACCCCTGCAATAATTTTCTCCTTTTAACTCTTCAGTTAATTCATACATTTGGTGAGGGTGGATGATACGTTGAAAAACAAACTCTGCACAATTACAAAGAAAAAAGAAAGAAAGAAAGAAAGAAATCAGAGAATGAGCAAACTCGTTTCTTAATTACATAAAAAGCTGGGTTACGTTTTTGGAGTAGATGTTCAAGTGTTTTCTGCATGTAGCATGGCATCTTCATGCCTTTTTCTTATTAATAAAATCATCCATTTTTACGGAGAAAAAATACTGTAACATATCAATCTCATTATTGATATATTCATAATAAAGTTGCAAACCAGAGTGCGGATGCCATTTGTTCCTTCATTCTGCTCCATTGTATCAAAAAACAAAGCTTTGTTTTGCATGGGCGGGGGTGACGAGGATGGGACCTTTCCTGATGCAACTTTATCCTATAAATCAAACGAGTATTAATATTTATTTCATCCGCACTGATCAAAGTGGAGAGCTTGGCAAATTTACTTCATATTTGATTGCGAAAGTTAAATTAAAGGGTGAAAAAGGATTATTACCTGATCAAGTACACATTGAATATGAGCTATGAATGTGCAACTTTGACAATAATACACAGGATCCTCAGGATTTCTTTCTTTCTCACAAACATCACAATAATATTTTTCAGAATCATCTTCCTTAATCATTTCCATCATGGTAAGTGGGTGTCTGTGATATTTATGTGTAGCTGAAGATGGTGCAACACATTTTAAATCGAGACTAAAATGGCATTGCACACAACGATAAAACGCTAGCACCACTACAATGCTTGCCACATGCTTTGCAATATGAATCTTGCCCTTCCTCACCTTTCTTAAAATCTTTGAAAAAAGTGAGAAGGTGATGGTGGCAGTCAAGTTTTAGGGAAGGCGAGAGTTTAGCGCAGTCAAAATCAAGGCTGAAGTTGCACATCTCACACATATACAAAGGGCTATTATCACCACACTCCTACGAACAAACATTGCATTTACTATTTCGATAGGTATAGGTTAAGCGAAGCTGGTGACCAGGATGAAAAGAATGAGAAAGTGTCCTGGGTATCTTATCACTGCACACTTGATGGAGATAGAATATGCAACTTGTACAACCATAGCATACTTCTGATGGCAATAGATGTTTTTCACACCAAAAACAATCATAGTCTTCTTCGTGTACCTTCCTATATTTGAAGAAGCTCAGCTCATGACGGTGGCTGTAGTGCAAGATTGTCTTTTTCTTTCCATCTTTAAATCTCAATGGCTCTTGATCTGTAGACAGTTTACCATTGACAGATTGAAATCACATGAAGAACACCTGCATTTATTATATACAAACATTTATCACAAATGAAATCGCCCCAACAATCCCATTGTAGTTAAAGTCGGTGTTGCAAGTGGAGGGGGTGTATAATCTCATGAGGCAGCAGATCAGGATTCAGTTTATCCGCACATGAAATGTGCTTCCAAAGCTTGCACGAATGATAAGTAAAGGCAATACCCGAGATTTCCCCTCCACATTCTTCACAACAATCCTCTATAGTCTTCTTAATAGACATGTAGAACAAGTGAGATTTATGACTGCAGGGAGGTATGATGATATCCATGTCAAAGAAGAAAGAAAATGTTGAAATTTAAGATTAAACAAAGAGAAAGAAAGAGAATGGGGAAACGTCAGAATGTTTTTAGTGGGCAAAACTGAATTATAAAATTTTTAGTTCGATTGATATGAGTATTGTTGTCAATGCAAGAATACGTGAGTTCGAGTGCGTTGAAACGTACTATCCTCCTAATTATGAGTTGAGAAGGGATTATGGATAGTTCTCGGCATTATGTTAAAAAGAGCATATATAATTAGAACTAATTAATAGCAACACATGAAATATATATGATATTAAAATGAAGAAAATAGATTAAATTGTGAGTAAAACAAAATTTAAACGCAAAAGACATCAGATAAAAATACTGAATGAATACTATTATTTATCATAATATTGCTTTAGTAAAAAAAAATTATATGCATGGTGTCCTTGATTCAAAGTTTATTATGGATAAATTTTTATTAATTTATAAAAATATAATAAAACAAAAACACTTATATAATCATATAACTTACTTAATAAACTGAGTTTCAACCCAAATTCATAAAATATATGACATTATATTATAAATTAATTTCCTTTTGAATGATGGATTCCAAGGTTCCTGGTTAATTATTTACAATTCTACATGCATAAATCCAAGAATTATTTCGAAGAGAAATGCTTCATTCAAAAATTATAACCTTAAAAAAACTTAGGAAAAATTATTTTCTTCAAATTACATGTTCTTGATCATTTAAAAAAAAAATTTAATTCTTTGGGTTTTTCTAGTTACCTAAAATAACTTACAACAAAAAAGAAAGAAAGAAAGAAAGAAATTAAGATCCTCCTCTATTAACTCAAGATAAAAATATTGATATTCTTCACCCTGTTTCTTTGATGCTGCTTTCAAACACACAAATTTGTTAAATGATCCTCACTCTTTCTCAAAGAGAGACAAATTATCATCATTTCACTTTCATGCAGCTAAATAGATATGGGATAAGTTTCAACAATTTAATTTCTTGGGGACTGATCCTCCATCAATTATCTAGGGATCAAGCTATAAAAATTTCTTGATAATCATATCCCAAATTTGTTTAAAAATCTAGGATTTCGTGTTTGAACCATGGACTTTAATTCACCCAATTTTAAATTTAGAAGAAAATAAAATAATGTTAACATATGAAGCAATAAGGGATATTTTCCAATGAAAAATGAAAAAAAAAAAAAAAAACCCTACAAAACCTGAGTGAAAACTCATGCAGAAGATGTTGAAACACAAGAAAACCCAACAAAGCATATATGTACTTGTAATAGAGTTTTTGTTTCCTAAGAAGAAAAAGCAAAATTCAAAGTTGATTGTAATCATCACTTACTTGATTCTTTGATGAATTTATATGAAGCTACCAAAGGAAAAATCCGAAGGGATAGCATGATCCAAAATTGTGAAGGAAGAAAAAAGGGTTAGAAAAAATAAAGGATCAATGCGATCCCTTTGGATGCCTCCTCTAGCTGCCAGCTTCTCTTCTCTCTTGAGAAAGTGGTTTGAGAGGGGGAGAGACCTTAAATATAAAAGAAAACTGGGAGAGATGTTAAATTATCAAAGAAAAAAGAAAAAAAGAGAGAGAGAATATATTTCATTTTCGGAGCAACCAAACACATGCAAAAGGTTTTTACTAGGAGTGGGTCAGCTATCCATTCTTAGAAATTCCTAACAACTTAGGTGGGTAAGTAATAATAATTTTATTTGTTATTTGCCTATTTTAATCAAGGTTTGTGGTCCATCTCTTACATCAAAAGCCCTTGTATTTTCTTCTTTCTCAAGGGATATACAAATCTCATTCTCTGAAGTTATTTATTAATCATCTTCTGATCAAAACAAAATTTTTAAAAATAAAACACTACTTGATCATTAGTTTAGGGTTTTAGCTTATTGTGTCAGTTCTAGTGCAGCTGCTGTCCCCCAGTCTTATCATTATGCAATTAGTTCCTTACAAGAAAAAATGAGAATTGTTGTGTTTCCATTGTGATGATTTTCTAACCCTTCCCACACATTTCTCTTTATAGACATTACTTTTTGTTTGTAATCAATCCTATTCAAGGTCCACAATGTTGTTTGGAGTAAGATTGAGGTGGTTAACATCCATTAAGCAGGCATAGAGTTTTAGGATATGTGTATGATATAATAATGAGGGGAGGGGGGTGCAACAACATTAAAGGGTATAATTTCTCCAGAAATAAAGAAGAAGCAGATGAGGGGTCTCTCAATTGACCTCTCCAGATCATCATGATGTATGGTGCTAGATATTGTCCAAACAACTGAAGCATAGTGGATCACATCGGAACTGCACCCTTTTTATTTTTCCGTGTTGCTATGCTGTTAAGACCCCACCCTCCAAAACTATTTACTCCCCCCATGCCTCAAAGCTTTCACATGTGGAAGTAGGGTTTCTGCTAAACTCTTGGTTTGGATAAGAAAGTCTGGATGTTGATAATGGATGAAACCTGCAGCTATGAACTCTTTAATATAATATATATATATGGAATTTGGGTTTCTATATTTCTTTAATTATTATCTATATTCATGGTGATAATATTGTTTTAATAGTGTTTATTTTTCCAATTATCAGCTTCTTAATTTGGATGTTGTGCTTGAGGTTTGAGAGACTGTTGTGGTGATTTGTATTGTACATTTTCTGTTGTAATAGGAGAATAATGTGCTTCAGCGCACAACAATACTATTTATTGATATAGAAAATATATAAAGTGTTGGATTAACCTAATTATTATTGACAAATTAAGAGTTTTGAGGCTTAGTAATATCTCGATATGAATTATTATTATTATTTTTTATAATTTTGAATTGTTATGCATTCTATTGATTTGAAATTATCACGTGGTGGTCCTACAACTTCTAATCTGTACAACTATTCTTCTTATTGAATGCGTGAAGTTTGGACCACATATCCTAAGATGAAAAGCAAATTTCATTGCATCTTCTGCCCCATAATTTGAACCAGATGTAGCAAAATATTAATTCACTCATACTAACATAGTAAATGATCCTTGTCACGCACACTCATTTCTTTCAGCTGTCATCACTTTGATTTTAATGATAGTCTAGCTAGCTCTAAGATTATGTTATTTGGCTTAGGTATAAGGGCTAAATACTGGTATTTTATTTTATTTTTCAAGACCATATCTTATATTCATGTTTGGGTACACGTAAGCTATAAACACACAGAAAACAAATGAGCAAACCCTAAAAATGGAGTGTATGATAAAGAGAGGGAGAGGGAGGGGGGGGGGTGGGTGGGGGGGGGGTTATAAATGAGAAGGGAAGGTATTCAGAGGTACTCATTTGTTGGTTTTGTGAATGGCACATGGGATCTCAATTAGGAGGGTCTTCCACATATATAAAAGGACAATTGGATTAGTGGTAAGGGACATTGCCCCTACCCTACCCAACCCTGTATCTTTCAATGTGGTGTGGCTTGTGCCAGTGGGGCATTGGGTGCATATCAAAATTAGGGTTTTGGGGACCCTCCATTACAAAGGGATTTTTTTTTCCTGCTTGCTCATTATCTTGTCTCTATATAAATTTGAAAATTGGAGGTGGCCCTAGATGCTGTCGTTATCAATCATTTTATTGGCCATATGTGTTACTTAGGGAGTTAGGTTTGAATAATCATTTGGTTCCCTACAACCGCATGACAAATTAATTTCTGATCTTAATGTATTTGTCCAATTCTATTTTTATTTACCACCAATCATTTTCCTCCTCGAACACTAATTCTAATTCTATTAATATTCAGTGTTATATTTAAAGAGGTATAGGATCTCCATGACTAAAAATGTAAAAAACCCCATTAGATATCGAAGTCTGGTTTAGGACATTTGACCAAAGCCCAACTAAAGGCACGAATTTTTGGACAAAACCCCTAAAATGAAGGCCCAGTTGTACAAGGGCAAAACGTAATCATGATTATACAAGTCTACTTTACTCAACTCTGTTAAAAATTTAAATTTAAAAACTATGATATATTAAAATATTAATTTATGAGATTTACATCACATTCTTAATAAAATTTACGAGTATGCTTTCATTTGTATTTGGACACCATAGGTTAATTGGATGAAAGTTACAAAGAATTCTAATTCCCTACATGTATTTGACTAATAGAAGATAATTATATCGTAATTTTTTATGTTATGTTTGGTTGTATAAATTTTAATTACACAATTGTATAACTCTAAATTTTAAAAAATATATATTAATTATTATAAAAATTATCAATAGCACTTGAAAGAAAATTCTCTAAACAAGTAACAAAACCTAAAATCAAACCATAGTATATAGTACATTATTCCAAAAAAACAAAAAAGTATTTGACAATATGGTTGCTAATAAAAGTATTTGACAATAATTTTATCTAATTATTCTATTACTCTATATTGTTGAGTTAGTCTCTCTTTAACATTAAACATATAAGCATCGCTATCATTGATTGATCCTTTACCAAGTACAAATAATTAATAATGAATACTATATAATTCACACTACAACAAAATAGGCATATCACGACATTTTTTTTTACTTAAGACAACGCAAAAGAAGTTGGTATAGACCATCCCAACGCTTCAGAAAACGTAGTCTGTAGTACAGTTGACATAGGTCCCACGACACTTTTGAAAAAGAGTTGACATAATTCAACATAAGCCGACCTTTATTGAAGAGTTGACAAAAACTTATTCAAGGTCGACCTTTAGAAAAGACCGAGATAAACCCGTCTAAGGCAATTTTAAAAAGGTTGGGATAAACCCGTTTAAGTCAAAAAAAAAATTCTATTTTTTATTATTTCAATATTAATATATTTTCATAATAAGGATAGAAATTGTGCTCTAAATATAACTAAAAAAATTATAAAATTAAAATTAAAATAAAGGTTTAATATTCACTACAAAAAAAACAATCCGACAATCAAAATACACTAACGTCTAGCCGAAATGTATATCACTAGCATTCAACCCGATGTACAAAAGCAAACAAATAAAAAAAACACCTAAGACCATGGACATTGATATTGATGTTGTATTACATAAAATTTAATACAGTCTGAAACTGCAACTTAAATCTCTTATTTCTATGAGGGTAACCCCAGGTAGTGAAACATCTCCAGATTTAGGCTCTTCAACAATGGAAATGCTGTGATTAGTAGGATCAAGAAGATCCTGTAAGCTCTCCATGTAAAGCTGCAGAAATTTTCGAAGAACAGAACTGTTAGGCACATTAAAATTTGAAACTCTTGTAACTTTGGAGAAAATGATGGAAAAAAAATTCTAAAAGAAAAGTAAGCTTAGATCAAGTAGCACAATTCATGAGGGTATCATAAATCAAACACCAAGAACTGCAGTAATATGTATCTCCCATTGAAGAATATCTAACATGCAGCAACCTGCAAGTAGGAGACCAAAACAGAATGAATTTGTGGTGAAACTTGTGCTAAAATATCCTCCATTATTCCACGAGCAGCCGTATCTTCCTCCCCAAGTCCACCAAGAGTATATGTTTTGCCAGTCCCATTGCAACCATCCAAAACATCTTATGAGCACAAATACACAATGACCTTGTTAATAAAATGAATAATGCATCAAAAAAGGCACCAAATCCTTTATAATTAGTTTCCATCAATTTATTAACAGAAGATGTCGAGCATAAAAAGCTGATTAAATGAGTTAGTAGCTGCACCTCATATTAATTAAATGATTTTTATACAAAATTAGTGCCAAAATATAAAAGTTAGAGAATTGAAATTATTATCATACTAATTAAAAATATGTCATGACAAGAAAATAATAGCAAAAACTTCAATGATTAAATTAAATTTTTCTCAGAATTCAATCACTGATTATGTAATTTACTTTTACTTTTCTAGAATTTTGGTGCAGAAACCAATAATGTGATAATAAAAAATTAAAATACGTGTGTGATGATTAGGCTAGAGGTTTGTCTTCCTTTTAATTGTTTTAATCCAAATTGACATGACTTAGATCGATTGACTGTTACAGCCACGGCTAGTCAACTAATCATGGAGACAGTTAGAGATAAAATGACAAAAGTACGGAATAGAATCTTTCCAAAAATATAAAGTATAATTATTTACGCACGGGTAATTAAAAATAAATTTAATCAAACTCGAATGAAAAATCGAGATTATTCGAAATTCAACTTATTTAATTTTTAATTATATGATACTAAAATCATTATTTAGTATTTAAAATAATCAAAATAATTTAAAAATTCTATATCAAAATATTTTAAAAAAACTTATTGATTTTTTTATTTAAAAAATTTAAATATTTTGGTTATCCATATTTTAAAATTTTCTATTATAATCACTAACTTAACAAAATTTACTATATCGATCAATGATCACTCTCCCATTAAATAACCAACAATGATTTTTTTATTGTTATAATAACAAATTTAATCTTCCAATATTTATAAATTCTATAAATTTAATTTTAAATTAACAAAATACAACAAATTTAGCCTTCAACTTTAAACATTCTATCAATTTAATATTGATTTTGAAAAATTAAAAATTTAAAAAACTAAAAATTCTTTAAAAGTTCTTTTTTTATTATAAAAATACATAAGATTCTATAAAATACATACAAAACTATAATAAAATAAAATAAAAAAAAGTATTAATAAAATAATAAAATAACATGGCAGGAAAAAAATATTTTTATTAAATTTTAAAATATAATAATAAATAGTAAATGCACAAATTATGTAAATTATTTAGAAAAATATAAATATTAAAAAAATAAAAAATTGCGAAAAAATTACAAAATTACAAAGAAACTATAGAAAATTATAAAAACTTATGGAAAATGATAAAATAATAGAAAAAAATATAGAAAAATATGAAAAATATAAATTTTATTTTCATTTTACGAACAAAAAATAAATTGAATTCAAGAAAACTTAATGGAATCAAACAAAGCTCTCAAATTTCTCTCAAATCTACTTGTATGGTGCCCCGTCATAGTGCTAACACTAATGCAACAAAGCTCGTAAATATAATCTCCTTCAAATTTGTCTAAACATTCTCTAACAGTTTAAGAAAAGCCCTTATTGTTTACTTTAATAGGTGCTATTAGATTTATACCATGTTTTTAGGGGAAAATATTTTCTAAAATTATACCATGTTTTGTAATTTGCCTTGTCGAAACCATCCCTTTTTTTGAAAATCGACGAGTTTCGAAAATTACTTTAATGTTGAAAAATGGGAGTCGTCATCAATCCTTTATTCGGTGTGATTGGATCACCACAAAACGTTTTAAAAACCCATTTGAAAACATGTAGGTCTTCGAAATCCAGAAAAATAGGTTCGAGTGTCGGTTACGCATGAGTACGCCCAAAATTGGTACCATATTGATTATTTTCGGGTCTTAATTTGTAACATTTAAAAGCTCGAATAAAGTTTAAAATACGATCCTTGAATGCATTAGTTAAGTTTAAAAGAAATCGGGTTTGTTTGGAAATCCCGTTATTTCAAAGTGATCGAGGAAGAAAGATACATCCAGTGAGTTAGAACATGACATTTCAAGATCCAAAAATAACGAGCTTTCTTTTGTAAAACTTTTTAAATTTTGGGAAAAGGATGTTCGATTATCTCGATTTGAGGAAAGGTTGCACCTAGTAAGTTAAGGTGCAAATTTTTAGAATCGAAGATAAGGAAACATTGCCTCGATTAAGGGTATTCAAATATTTCGATTTGAAGAGAAATTGCACCTAGTAAGTTAAAGCGCAAATTTTCAAAACACGAAATAAAAGAATATTGCCTTGATTTTAAAGTTTTTATGAAAACAATTTTGGAAACAAACACGCGAGTTTACTATGAATAAACAGTTAATAATGGATATTAAATAACGCGAAGTAAGATAAATAAGAAGATAAAATGGTAAAAAATAAAAAATGCAAAATACGAGTGCATAATTGGTTAAAATTAAATGCAAATATTGATGAGAAAGAAGAATGATGCAATCGGAATTGAAAATGAGACTTTTTGGATACCAGGGGGTAAAATGATAATTTTGGATTCTCGGGGGCAAAATGGTAATTTTGAGAAAGTTCGGGGGTTAAAAATTGAATTTTTAGACATTCAGGGGTAAAAAGGTAATTTTGAGAGTTTCGAGGTCGAAAATGGAGTTTTTGGACATCCGAGGGTAAAATGGTAATCTTTGAAAGTTTCGAGGTCAAAAATGGAAATTTTGGAGGTTTGAGGGTAAAAATGGAATTTTTTGGAAGTTTTAGGGTTGAAAATGGAATTTTTGGAAGTTTTGGGGTTAAAAATGGAATTGTTGGAAGTGCGGGGGTAAAATTGGAATTTTTGGAAGTTTTAGGGTTAAAAATGGAATTTTTGGAAGTTCGAGGGTAGAAATGGAATTTTTGGAAGTTTCGAGGGTAAAAATGGAATTTTTAGAAGTTCGGGGGTAAAAATGGAATTTTCGGTTAGTTTAGGGATCTTCAGGGCAATAAAACCAAAAATAGCTGACACGTGGCAGCCCTTCAGGCATCCTAAAGTCAGAGGACTAGTTTGAAAACCATAAAAAAATTTTGGGTCAATTTTGTAATTAAACGGAACTTGATTTAAAGATTAAATTGAAACAAATTAAAAGTAAAATGGACTATTTGTAGAAATAAGCCAAAATTATGATAGGTGGCAGCCCTTGGTGCTTTCAAAAGGTCAAAGGATTAAATTGAAAAGCTTTGAAAATTATTGGGCGAAATTAGAAATAATTAAAAGTACAAAAGGACTAAATTGAAACAATCAAAAAATGCGGAAGGACCAAATGTATAAATATCTCTTTTCTTAAAAACACGGGAATCCTTTAAGCGGGTCAGGTCGGATCGGGTCGGCCATGGATTTAATAAGTAAAACGACGTCGTTTTGGGGCTGAAACTCAACCCTCAAAACGATACCGTTTTGAGGTCCTATAAAAAGCCCATTTTAGTTAAAAAAAATCATTTTTACCTTTTTTTTTTTTTTTTAAAAAAAAAGGCTTCCTTCTCCTTTTGTTCTGTTCTCTCCTCTCACGCAGGCCAAGCTTCGGCCCACGTCCGGTCGAGCTCTGGTCGTTGGCCTGCCGCGAGTCCGTAGCCACGCGTCGCCGCGTGTCTCCGCCGTCGCACACATAACACCGTCCAATCGTCCACGAGACCTCATCTCCTGTCATCGGTAATTTCAAAAGTCACTTCTTTTTGTTTTCCTTTCTTTTATAAAACCCAGAGCTTTTCATTTTAATTCGTTCTTAAGTTTCCATTGTTTTTTATTTAAAAACTTTATTTGTTTAAAACTGTTTCATCCTCTCTATTTCCCTTTTTTAAAAAGCCTGTTTTTTAATCCCTTATGTTCCTATTTGTTTTGCAGATCTCTCCTCGATCACAGCAAAAAAGGAACTCGGAGATGAACTCGACACGAACTCCGACAACGGTGGCACCGGCAGGAGGGAGTAACCCTGAACGCCCTTTCGATTTCCTTTTTTTATTTAATAATATTACCAAAAATATTTATTATTATTATTACTATATTCATTGATAATAAACATTCATTCAATGCATTTGAAAATAACCGAGTATAATAATAAATGGTAACAGTCAAGTATTTAATGTATTTTAAAGTATATTGTAGGTATGAAGAGTTTAAAAACCTAGCCATAAATAATAATAAATGTATGTGTTTGGAATACCTGGATGACTTTAATACCTGTATCTTTGAATCGGGCCTGAATTTATTTTCATTGCTTTTGTGTGGCTATTCGAATATCTGCTTTGTGTTAACTGATTCTACTTTGATCTGTGAATGCTTTAAAGGCCTATTTACTTGTATTGCTTTTTAAATGTTCAAAAGAAAAGAAAAGAAAAGTCTGTCACCCCCCCCTCCCCCCGATTTTTTTTCTACAAGATTTTGATCTTGGCTTTATAGCCACATTTACCATAATTCTAATTTGTTTCTTCTTACTAAATGCTTGACCATTCCTTTGCAGGTTCGGCTTTGCAGTGGTGGCTGGTGCAGAGTCGATGATGCATGTTGCTGGTAAGCTATTGATGGTGCTGACGTGGTAGCTCCTGGTTGGAAGGGAGGGAGGCAACAACTGCAAGTGGTTCTGAAAAAAAATTGTACAATTGGACTTATTGGGTTGTAATGGGTTAATTGAAATTGGGCCTGTTAAAAAAGACATTTGTATTTGGATTTTTTAATTAATTTTAATTTACAGTAAATTTAAATTCAAAAATAAATTTAAATTTAGAATAAATTCAAACTTAAAACAAATTAAAGTTAAAATTTAGACTCAGTGTTGAGTTCGATCAAAATTGAGCTTCAACATACATAAACATTTTTTTTTTTTTTTGAAGTGGTGAATGAAGAAAATAAATGTGTGGTGCGGGTACGTGAGTAGTCATCATTTAATTATACATTATTAAAATAAACTAAAATAAACGGAAGCTCAAGTAGTTGAAAATGAGTAGAGAGAAATTATTAAATTTTATCCAAGTGGGCTGTTTTTTTTTTTTTTTTTTTACCTTTTTTAAGTCATAAATGTTTTTATAATTTTTATCTTATTTTTTTATATATTTTTTATAATTTCTGTGATATTTTTATCAAGTTTTATAATTTAAAATTTTTAAAAGAAATATAATTTTTTTCACTACATAGTACATAGCACAACTCCATACGTTATCCTTTGGGAACTATCAACAATCCCGTCAGTCACATGTCTTCCAGCCACCATGTGTTGGCGTACTTTATTGGCTCTCCCACTCGGTTTAGCAGACCAAATGGTCCTTCTCTTGGCGGATTTCAATCATAAAGCAAGTAGACGCAAAATCCAAGTAGTAAGAAATCAAATCTTGTCAAATGAAAATGGAGAAAGAAGAAGAACAACAACAACAGCCACACACATCATCATCTCATGTACTAATCTTCCCTCTCCCGGCACAAGGCCATGTCAACTCCATGCTGAAGCTAGCTGAGCTATTAGCACATGCAGGCCTCAAGGTCACCTTCCTAAACTCCCACTGCCTCCATCAACAACTTCTTCGTCACACCGATATTCTTTCCCGCTTCGCCAAATATGCGGGATTCCAATTCAAGACCATACTAGATGGTCTCCCTGACGAGCATCCCAGAGTAGGCGATGATTTTGTGAGGAAGCTCTTTGATGGTTTGGAATTGATAACCAAACCACTTTTCAAGGAGATGCTGGTTAATAGTAAGCCCAAAGTGGATTGTATTATAGGAGATGGGGTCTTGGGGCTTGCACTTGATGTTGCTGATGACCTTGGAATTCCCATCATTCAGTTTCGTACTATCAGTGCTTGCAGTCTCTGGGCTTATTTTGCAATCCCTCATATGATCCATGCTGGGGAGCTTCCTATCAAAGGTATCATTCCTTTCTTATTCTTCATGTTCAATAACTTAACTCATCCATCATTCATAAGACGCTATTTATAGAGGTTGGGTTGGCAGTAGGATGTAAAAAAATCCCGGTTTTGATTTGTCCCAATTTTATAGGGTTCGATTTTTTTATTAAAATTTGGTCTGCTTGGATCCATCTCACCTTATCTTATATACGGTTAAATCCTGTTATTAATCCATGTACTTTGTAGAAGTTATAGATTTAGTCTTCATAATTTTCAAAATATGAAAATCTGACCCAAACAATAATAGTCATATCTGTTTGACTGAATTCAATTACTCATCTTTTACTATTCATAAAGTTATTGATTTAATTCATTTTTTCTAATTGGATCATTATAATTTTATATATTTTTCGAATTTTGAAATTTCAATATTAACACAAATGACATTTATTAGTCTCTTAACTAGATTTTTAGTAAATAACATGTAGAAATAATATGTTAATATAACATCACATATATGATAATATGTTTGGCGCATCATATTTTAATATTTTATTTTTGAATACACATCTATATTGTAAATATGTGATTTTCACACGTATATATATACGGTTTCTGGTATCAAATACGGCCTCTACAAAAATACTTGTGTTTGTGGTAGGAAATGAAGATATGGATCGACTAATAACAAGTGTTCCGGGCATGGAAGGTTTTCTTAGATGTCGAGATCTTCCAAGTTTTTGCCGAGCAAGCGACACCAAGGATTCAATTCTCCAACATATAGCTCAAGAAACGAGAAAAAATTCCAAAGCCCAAGGACTGTTATTGAACACCTTTGAAGACCTAGAAGGACCAATATTATCCCATATGCGAACTAAGTTTCCCAAAATCTACACAATTGGACCTCTCAATCTACACTTGAAGACTAGACTTTTCAAGTCAAATCAAATATCTTCCGGTCCATCCTCGAATAGTTTTCGAGAAGTCGATAGAAGTTGCTTGTCATGGCTTGATAAGCAACCAAAAGGATCCGTTGTTTATGTAAGTTTTGGTAGCATTGCAGTGTTGTCCAGGGAGCAAGTTTCCGAGTTCTGGTTCGGGCTTGTCAATAGTGGGAAACAGTTTTTATGGGTTCTAAGGCCTGATAACATGCCTGAAAATGGCGGCCGAGATGATAAAGGGATCAATATACCGGTCGAGCTTATTGAAGGGACTAAAAAAAGAGGATACATAGTGAGTTGGGCACCACAAGAAGAGGTGTTAGCTCACGAGGCCGTTGGTGGATTTTTGACACACAACGGATGGAATTCAACATTGGAGAGTGTGGTGGAAGGAGTGCCTATGATTTGTTGGCCTTACTTTGCTGACCAACAAATGAATAGTAGATTTGTGAGTAAAGTGTGGGGATTGGGTTTAGATATGAAGGATTTGTGTGATAGGGAAGTTGTTGAGAAGATGGTGAATGATCTGATGGTGGAAAAGAGGGAGGAATTTGTGAAATCAGCTGCCAAAATGGCCAACTATGCCAGACAATGTGTAACTGTTGGTGGATCTTCGTATTGCAATTTGGATCGTCTAGTTGATGACATAAAATTGATGAGCATCAAATTAGGTAAGTGATGCAGTTCAATCAAATTACATCATTTATTAGTTAAAAGTTTTAGTTTTTTTTCTTTTTCTAATAAACAATTAAAGTTGTAGTTCCATACCTTAGTTGATTTTTTTTTTTTTGTCTTTTACCCCACTTTAAAACAGTAATATTAAAAAAAATAATTTTATGAAATAATAATATCACATCAATATTTTTATCTCGAATTTTAACATTTTTTTCTAAAAAAAATAAATCCACTTGCACATAATATAGATTTATCATAACCTCCACATGCACGCATATCTATAAGTATTATACTATATTTTATATAATATAATACTTTTTTATATATCAACAGGCGAAACATATAGAATTCTATGATACACATAAAAGTGTTATAATATAATATTTTAGATATATCAACAAATAAAACATATAAAGTAATATAACATAATATGGTATATATCAACAGGCGGAACATATAGAATTCTAAAATTGTTCTCATTTTATTATTTTACAATATAATAACTTAAAATTGAGTAAATATCTAAAAAAAAATAATAAAGACAGAGAAGAAAATTGATAACATACTTGTATTATTGGATATTCCTAGGAAAATAATACTAATGCTATTAAGGTTATTGTTAATTTATTATTTTTCTCTTTGTTGTAAAGAGTATACTTAAGGTTTTTAAGGTATAAAATCTTAAGTAGATTGTAAAATATTTTTAGTTGAGCCACAAAAAATAGGAAGGGTTCTAATTTAGCCATAAAATTTAGGGAGAAAGGTTCTATCTTAGCCTTATGAAAAAAAAATAAAGATTGTAAATTTTATATGTCCCCTTGAAAGATATCAATTCAAATATAGTAAATTGGGAAATTCTAGATTGAGGTATACCAAAATAGTGGAGATAGACAGTTGAGGCTGAATCATTATAAATCGAAGTGCCCGATCTTTTCTTACATTTCCTCATCCTTGAGTAAAGTTTGCAAAGAATCTTAAACTATCAATTCATCCCCCCCCCCCCCTTTTTTTTTGATATTTTCTGGCCTAACACAATCCAATAGGTTTGTTCTTAGTGACTTAACCCAACTTGCTAGCATAGGAATATAACTAGTAAAGGGAGATTAACTTAGTTAGATATGGAAGGTCTTGTTAATGTCATTAAATTCTATATTAATAATTACATAGATTTAACAATTGAACGAGGGATAATTGATTAATTAGATCATGTAAAGTAAGAGTTCCAGGTCCATGAAATTGATTCAGAAACTTGAAAGTTTTCATTACTTAGTTTAGTACTATTTTTATAATGTACTTAGTTAATTTTTTGTAGTAATTGAAATTTATTTTATTGATCTAGATTAGATAAAAATGAATAGTTGGTAACAGTAGCTTAAGATTTGGTTTTCGTGAGAACAATCTTTTTTATCATTTTATTACCTGATCAACACATACACTTGTGTAAAATTTCACGTTATCAATATAATATATAAAAAAATTATTATTTAGGTTAAAATATGCTCAAAGATTATTATTTGGAATTTAATCCCTTATTTTTATTTCAAAGAATTTAATCATTGTATTTTTCCAATTTAAAATGCAAGTCGAATTGTTAATATCATTAAAACTCTTTTATTAAATTCAGGTTCATAACAATATCATTTTTATTACATGATTATTAAATGAATTTTTTTTTTATCTCAAAATATCACAGTAAAGAATTCAACAGAATTTTTTTTATCAATGTTAGCTATTAAATTTAAATTTTAAAATATAAAAAAATAAATAGATTGAATTCATGAAAATAAAAGTAGAGAAATTAAATTCTCGAGCATATTTTAACTTATTTTTTTTACTATTATTTATTTTATGAGTTGTTTGATGGTTGATTATGTGGCTCCTCCTGTATTAGCGGTTTCTGCTGGATCTACGCTGGCGTTGGTGCTTTTTTTGGTTTTGTTGTGGCATAGCCACCCTGTTGGAGGATGTGCATATCGCTAATGGTTACGACAGCCTGTGTTCCTAGATGTCCTACTCACTCCCCGACTCTCTTCTCCCAGTAATTGTGACGACTTGGTCGGCTAGGGGTAGCGTTTGGTCCTTTGGATTGCTCTTTTTTTTTTCCTGATTTGAGCCCTGCCTCTCTTTTTATATTTTTGAGTAAATTACATCCGTTGTCATTTAATTTTGATCAGGATTATGTTTCGATCACTCAAATTACTGTAGATACGTTACCTTCAAAACATGACAGTTGTCCAGGATTTAAAAGGTAATTTATTCAAAATTTCTTGTGTTAATCTGATGATTAGGATATTCACTGTCTCAAGTATGACCTGAATTTAGGTCATGTTAATTATGTTACTATTAAGGTTTTACTTTTTTTTGTAATTAAAAAAAAGTAATTTAATCAGTTAAAAGGTTCAAAACTTCATAGTTGAAGGAAAAGCTTAAAAAGAATAAAAAAGATTTGTGTTTTGTGGGGTGGGAGAGCTGTAAGAAGGGACAAGGGAGAAAGAAAACTGAAAGAAAGAAAATTAATAAAGTATTAGTACTTTATTGAAATTAATTTATTCGTGTTATATTGATTTTATTATATATATTACATTTTATTTTTTTTTATGTTGTATTTTTATCATCTATAAATTCATTAAATGTTTCACATATAAATAGATATGTATTGTGTTTTTGTAATAATTTGATTTTATATTTAAGTAAAATTTCATAGTAATTCAATTACGGGAGTTAAGTGAGATGGTAAATGTCTCTCTTACCTTAATTAGTGGTTAAGGGTTTGATCCTCGTCCTAAGTATAGAACAGCTTTAAAACTCGTGACCAACATTTATCTACTTAATAGGCCAAAAGATTTGTTATTGAGCTCATTTTCGTAAATACCTTAAGAAATAAAAAATAAAAAAAACTCATAACAATTTAATTTAGAAAATATTTTATTTTTAAATTTATTATATATTTATAAATTGTGTTTTTAAATGGGATCGGTCATATGCTCATTCGTTGGTTACCAAAAATTTAATTATTTTTTAAATGATATATTAAAATAAATATTTTTATTTTTAAGTGGTATATACAAAAGAATTAATATGTTAAATCAGTGGGTGATATGAATCATATATATGTTTTTGTTTTTATATTTTTAAATTTCTCATTTTATTATATTTTTATTCATTTCATATTTTATAAAATTTATTATAATTATTAAAATATATTCCTAACTTCATTTATATAAAATCTAAAATCTAAAAATAGTTAAATAATAATAATTTAATATGATTATTAAGTAAATGGTTTAAATTCCAAGTCGAGTGTAAAATCTAGTATGTATGAAAAGAAAGGGCTAGAAATGAAGTTGTCTCGATAGATTTAATAATTTTAGACATATGATTATATCGACAAAATACAAAAAAAAAAAAAAAAAGTCAACAAGTTTAGACTTGCGTCACTTCCAAGACAGATAACAATTTATGTATGGTCCAAAATAAAGAACATAAATCTTGAGAAATAAATTCTGGTTTCAGCACATGCTGGAAAAACATAAAGGCAGACAGAAATTAAAGATATTTGCGTCTTCATTTCTTTATTATTTTAATAGTTTATTTGAGTTAAGGTTTAACTCAGTCGAGTTAGAGTAGTTTGATTTCTCTTTTTAAAAAATTAAAGCTTAATTAAGCTTAAAACTCAAATATAGAATCGAATTTCGACTTCAATCTTTTCATTCTTTTACGTTTCTGTCATTAGGCTCAGGTGCTAGCCGCCAAAAAAAAAAAAAATGTCATTCTTCTCTTATTCCTCGTGTCATTCTTTTTCGATTATTGAGTATTTTTTGTCGTGATCTATTGTTGATTATGATCCCGTTTTAATAACAAAAATATTTATTAAATCTTGAGAGATATACTACACAACAAAATATCTTTAAAGACAAATATGTTTGTGGACAATAATTGTAGATAATAAATACTCTTAAGCCAAATTCAATAAACATTACTTGAAACTGTACAGTCAGATTTTCAGCATCCAATATTATGTTTAGGTGAAACAAAACAAATAATGGCGTTGGAAGCTGGATAAGACCAAAATGAGTGGCAAGGACAAACTTCTCTCTCCATGCAACTGCAATTTTTTCCTACTCAACCATTCATCAATTAAAGCGCAAATTACACAGTTGGACACCTAATTTTTATAAATGTTCATTTTGGGTGCTGTCTTTAACAACTATTTTCATTTTGGTCACTCGTCGTTAATTCAATGTTATTCTTCACCCATTTTAGTAACCCAACTTTAATAAATTTTCATTTTTGTCACCCATTTTATCTTTTTAAATTTTTTAATAAAAGGGAAAAACAGGATAAGAAATTATTTGAGTTTTTATAGGGAAAATCTATTTGTTTTTTAATTTTCTTTATTTATTCCTTTCTTGAATTAATTTCAGTTTTCCTAGTAAAAGATAAAAACCTATAAAATTACTTGGGTTTTTTACTTGGAAAAACCATTTTATCTTTTTTAATTTTTAATATATTTTCATTTGTTAGAGTTAATTTTTAAAAATAAATAAGTGATCAAAATGAAATCTTATTAAAATTTGATGACTAAAAAATTTGTACAGTAACATTAAATTAACAGGATGATCAAAATGAAAATTTATTAAATCTGAGTAACTAAATGAAAACAATTGCTAATGGCATTGTACATTTTGCAATTTTTTTATTTTTAATAACCAAAAAAAAAAAACTTATAAAGTGAACTGACAACCTGTATAGTTCAGCTTTAATTAAATGACCGAAATTGAAGATATGAAATTTTCCCTCTTTGGAAACGGCCATTATACACCCTTGTGATGTTTCTAATATATAATTTTTTAAAGTTTAACTAATATAAATATAAATCTAATCAATTATAATATAAAATTAAATTAATATTAAATATAATAAATAAAAAACCAAAAAAATTAAATAAAACCATACATAATATACCCACAAGATAAAATCGAAAACTCACACATGAATAATTAAATACTCAAGGCCCACCCAGAACCTGCTCAACTTTAATTATGAAAAATATAGAGGTTGGTAATAATATATATATATATATATATATTCTGATTTTGTAAAATTCTAAAATCAGTACTATTTTTCAGATTTTGCGAAGAATGAAGAGAATATTTTGGCTTTCCGTCAGATTTTCTGTTAGCATGTCAAGTTTTTAATTCAAATTTTCAAAATCATCTTTACTATATAATTAATATTTTAATATTAATAATCTGTAATATCTTTCTGTATTTCTATAATCCGACTAGTGATGTAATTAGTTTCTTTAGTCAAATTATGATACTAAATTCAACTTGAGATGTAATTTAATTTAGCACCATTTGGTGTTATTATTATTAATGTTATACCTTAGTTTATATCTGTAATATTTTTTTAAAATTTCATTAATAGGTTGATGTAAATTTAAAAAATTCAAAACTATCAACAACTGATTGGGTGTAATGGTAAGGTACATTTTGCACTCTCAATGGGAGGATTCATATTCGAACCTTAAAGACGACATTATTGAAAGGGACAATCACGAACCCCAAACATAAATAATAAAACAAACATGAATAATATCAAAAATAATTATCCTACTGTCAATGTATCAAATAATTGTTCTTTTATTAATTTGATAAGAAAGTAAAATAATTTTATACAAAGTAAATTATCTCATATTATAACTATTATTTTAAATTGGTTTTTTTTTCTTTTCTTCTAAAACCATTTATTTCGCTATGAAGGGACAATCTTATTGTATGTGGTAATTAAAAAAAAATAGAGATGGCAATAAGGGAGGGTTGGGTCGGAATTTTGCCTACCCAAACCTCGACCCAATGTATTACTCATATGTCCCGAACCCGATTCAATTCTAATTTAAAAGAATGTAACTCATTCCAGAAATTAAATAATGCACTCGACTTCGACTCAATCTGTTTTGATATGTAAAATATTTCACATTTTTAATACAATTTACAATTTTCTATCCAATGTAGTGCTGATGTGCATGAAATATAATATGACAAGACGGATATTGAATCGAGAAAACTTCAAATAAAATTTTTATTAAAATCAAAGATTTCTCAAGTTGAACTCAATAAGCCGAATCCTAGATAACTTGCCACTATAGATATTTTAAAGTTTACATAATTAGATATATTCGAAAAAGAATAACTTACAAAGATACTCACAGTTATACACAGCTAGCTAATCAAATTAAATTACAACGCATGCACGATTTTAATTACGAAAGACTTTAGTAATATAATTTCAATAATTTAAAAATGTAATTAAAATATTTCAAAGTTTGTAGATTAATTTAAACTAAAGTTGAGGATATTTAGTAAAATTATCTCGTAATATTAAATTGATAAAAAGCAGCAACACCATAAGTAAAAAAAAACTTGTACTCAAACTCAATAATAATAAAAAGGGGCATCAATCGATCAACAGAAAATGATTGTATAAAATTGTGATTGCACGTCATCCCTGTCCCTTTCCAATAAGAGAATAACAAATCAGATTTTTCATCTTGATTTTCAGCTTTTCCTCTTGAAAAAATATTCAAATCCAACTAAAAATACTAAAAATCAAGAGAAAAATTCTGATTTGTCTTTTCCCTATTGAAAAGGGATAGGAATGACGTGCAATCACAATTTCATACCATATGGTTTTTAAAACTTACTAATGTCTAATAAAATCATAAATCTCCCATTTTAAAAAAATAATATAAACTATTACGTAACAATTAATCTTGTAGTAAATAAACTATTAAGATCTTCATGCAGTGCACTCAGAGCAAAATCAAAGGTTGAGACCAATAATGAACATCAAAGCCCATTCTTTCTAGAAGAAAACTAGTAAGTTTTATTTTAAAGAAGAAAAACTAGACATATATAATATTAAAACAAACTGCGTTTTACAATTTCCTTGGTGACTGGGAAGATAATATTAGGTTAATCAAGCTTTCTAGAGAACGATATGAAGAACCTTGTTGCTGTGTACATTGATTGGCCATCTTCTTAAACTGAAGGATTCGGTCTCGGATTTCTTGGCCTTCAGCTTCGACCAAAAGCTTTCGGACAACCTTTGCAATCTCCAATCTATCAACCTTATTCTCCAAATGAACCCCAATCCTCCAAACATCGCTGACGTATCTAGCGTTAACCCTTTGGTCCCCAAAACAAGGGTGACAAATCATTGGAACGCCTTCACAAATGCTCTCCAATGTTGAGTTCCATCCACTGTGAGTCCAAAACCCTCCTACCACAGTGTGAGCCAACACTTGTTGTTGGGGTGCCCATTTCACAATGTGTCCTCTTTCTTTTATCTCTTCCATGAACTCTTTTGGTAATGGTTCCAGCCATTCTGAGCCAATCACTGAACCTGGTCTAACCACCCACAAGAAAGGCTGCTCACTGTTTGCTAAACCCCATGCTATTTCTACAAATTCCGACTTTTCAATGCTTGCCAAACTGCCAAAGCTTACATAGATGACAGATTTGGGTGCTTGTTTGTTTAGCCATGAGATGGCGTTTTGATCTTGAGATAGTAAGCTAGTTGAAGGGACTGGAACGTACTTGTGCAGTGGACCTATTGGGAAGATCGGGACCGGAAAATTGTGCCGGAAATCGGTCAGCGATCCCTGTTCAAGCTCTTCAAATGAGTTCCAAATCAGGCCTGTATAAGACTTGGTTTGTTCCACTAAAGCTGCAATTGTTTGATGAAGACCCTCTTGATCTTGTGTTTTGAAGACTGGGATGTCTTTGACTTTCAGTGGTGGAAGCTCAGGAACTGGTTTCTCCGCTTGTGATTCTGAGTGGGGAAAAACCATTGTTAAATAAGATTTGCTAAAAAGATTGTGAAAATTTTGGGTAAAATTAAGTGAAGAACCTTGAATTGGGAGATAACCCTTTTCTTGCAGAAGGGGTAAGGCAGCAAGAGCAAGGAAAGACGATATGTTATTAGTCCGAAGCACAAATCTAGGTAACTGAAGGCTTTTGGCAATTGAATCTGTGAATTTCCAAGTCGAATCCGAGATCAAACCAGCAACAGGCTCATCGGAAACATCAGATAACAGCTTAACCAAGCAATCACGAAACGGCTCGGCGCAATTCGCATTAAGGAGCGAAACAAGGGCTACGAGATTATCGGTATTAGAGCACTCACTTTTGGATAACCCGTTGGGAATGGAATGGAAGGCGAAGTGGGGATAGTTTGAAGGATATTTGGGAGAACTGATGAAGCAAGTGTGGATTATAGTGATTGAAAAGCCATTAGAATATAAAAGATTTGCAAGCTGAAGCATTGGGCTTACATGACCTTGCAACGGCAACGGAAAAAACAACAATCTCAGCCATTTCTTTTGCTTCCTATGAGTCTTTGTTTGGCTCTCCATTGGAGCGAATTGCTTTGGTTTCCAGCAATGCCAGACTCAGTCTTCTCTATAGATAGAGAAATTGTTATGGCAGGAACCTGTCAATTTTAATTGCGAAAAAAGAGAAAATGTTAACGAAGTTGCCAAATGAGCGTTAGCTCACAAACCACATGCTTCTAGACAAGATAGACAAACATTATTTCGACGAGACTCCAGTTAACAGTAGAGTATAAATCTCTACGATATTGATGGTTTTTTTTTATTAAAATAATTAAAAAATAAATTAATTACAAAAATGAGATAGTTTATAAATTAATTATAATATGTTTTTTAAAATATTTGTGTGTGTTTTTTAAATTTATTCGTATTGTTGGTATTGGAGTTTTAGGAGAGATTCTGAGAGCTTTAAGGTAAGATTTTTTTTAATAATAATTTGTATATTTTATTTTTTATATTTAGATAGATTTAATGTTTAAGATTATATTATTATATATTTATGTTTATATATATTTAATAAAGATACTTATATTTTAATATTAATTTATGTAAAATATAAAATATCAATTGCAAACATTCGGGTTAAGGTAATTTGTTTTAATATTTTTTTGTTTAGTTGGTGATTAATATTAGGGTAAATTATATCAACAGTCACACAACTTTGATATGGGGAAATAAACAGTCATTTGGTTTACATTTCAGTCACTCAACTTTGAAAATATGATAAAACAATCATTTTTTCACGTTTTCCGTCACAAACGTCACGGAACAATGACATAACAATTGACGACGTCAGTGGAGTGAGGAAAACATCCAACTGGCCAGTTACATTTAACATAACAGTTACTCAACTTTGAAAATGTGACAAAATAGTCACTAACTTTATCGAAAAGTGACAAAATAATCATTGATTAACAATTTTTGTTAGGGACTTAACGAGAATGATGACGTTAACCAAAATAACCCTAAACCAAAAATAAAAATCAAAATCCCAGTCAAAATCGAATAAACCTTGAATAAAAAATCACAATCAATACAACATCAAATTCAAATAAACACAAAATAAACCTAAATACAAATATCCCATAACCCAAAAAACAATAGAAACATACCTATTACATCAACTGTATCAACATTTCTATCTTCTCGTCCATTCACCATCGTCGTTGAGAATAGTTTGCCTTTAATCCCCAAACAGACACTGATTTCAATCAATTTCTAACCTAGATCAATTTCAAAATCTATTTTCTAACCCTAAATCAAAATAAAATCAGTGAGAGAACCAAACATTTCTCCCTATTCCTTAATTAGATTCTAAACAATTTGATTTTACGGTTAAACAACATAACCCATTTGATTTCAATGACTGTTTTGTCACTTTTCGATAACGTTGGTGACTATTTTGTTATATTTTCAAAGTTGAGTGACGGTCAATTGGACGTTTTCCACACTCCACTGACGCCGTCAACTGCCATGTCACTATTCCGTGATGTTTGTGACAAAAAAAATGAAAAAGAACTGTTTTTTCACATTTTCAAAGTTGAGTTACTGAAAGGTAAACCATGTGACTATTTGTTTTTTCATATCAAAGTTGAGTGTCTATTGGTGTAATTTACCCTTAATATTATTACATGGATATTTTGTTTAGACAAAACAAAAATAAAATTATTTACGAAAATGAGTTTTGTTAAATATTATTATGTGAAAGCATTATTGTTTTAAAATGATATGTTTATTCAATTTTGTTTGTGCAGATACTGAAATAGATTCCTTGATTAGAGCAACCGGTCACACTGCCATGATGACTAATGTATCGGTAAAAAATTTGCTACTGGCTATTCATAGGTATTTTATAAATTTGCACATCATTATTTGTTTAATTAGCATATTTAACTACTATGGTAATTTGTTATGAACAAGGTGAGTATTGAGTCCTGAGAGCGCCTGTCCATGGTCTGAGCTATTAGTCGAACGAACTTATTTTCCTCTATTTGAATATCGCGGGATTTGGAACGATAGCATTGATTAGGACGTTTGAGCTTAGGATCGACTTGATATCGACCTTAGTTGAGAGGTGGCGTCCAGAGATCCACACATTTCATTTGACGTGTGGAGAGTGCACCATCACCTTAGAAGATGTTGCACTGCAACTCGGGCTCTCAATTGACAATGTTGCGGTCATGGGTTCAAATAAAGTGATTGAACTTACGTCGCTTTGCTATTGGTTGCTTGGATGACCACCAAGTGATGGCACTGCTAAATTTACCAACTTAAAATTTTCTCAGCTTAAGCAAAATTTTGAAACTTTATCGAGTATTGTCTCTAAATGGGAGAAGATGTGCGTTAATTCAAGAATTTCTATACTGTAGTCCCCAATACTCCTCGATATATAATGTCGATTTAGATACAATGACTTTGTAGTCCACCGACACTTTCATGCTATACTTGTTGATAACAAATACACATTCCTCCTTGTTTGGGAATTGCTAACATACAACCAACTCTTCTGATTTGAGATTCGACGCCAACCTGTGGGAAGGTATTATATTTGGGTATTTTAGGAACTCAAATACGTGCACAGCATTGGGATCTACACTCAACATATGAGTTGAAGGATCATTCCATATAACAATGCCACTAGTCGAGTTTCCAAGCAGAGGAGTGTATACATTATCATCATTGCCTACGCCTTTGTTATCGACATCATCCGGGATCACCTCGAGATTAGGGTTACTGAAATCTTCACCCTATTGATCGGAACTATCATTCTTATCGAGTCTTTCTTCACCATCTGCGTAACACCCCTATACCCGGTTCATATGTATAAACCTTGTATAGCAGTATCACATTAAAATTCAGTACAGAAAAACCGAGTCATGTATAATTAAAATCGAGACTTAAAATTGATTTAAAAGAAATAAAATATGATTTTTAATCTAAAACACAATTTCTACCAAAATTAATCATTTCATTTCATCAACTCAAAGCATCCCAAATCCACATTTCTCCTTCCATTAAGATCACATGTAAGTACCATTTGTACATGTCATTTTACTTCAAAGTAAATTACCTAAACTTGAGCTTCAAGAGTGATGTGATGTGATGAGAGGTCCCTTGCTCGATTCTAGCTTTTTATATCTACGCGTTAGAATAAACGCGTTAAGCCGGTGAGGCTTAGTAAGCACTACAAGCATAATAGATGATTATTTATTTGTTGTTTATTTTATCAAACATTTAATTACTCATGTGTATAAAATTTCTAACCCTTCTTGTATGTAACATTTAACTTACCTTAATGCCACCATAACACACATTCATTCTCATACTCCAACTTACCTTAATGGTAGATTTTACATTTTCATCCCTTTTTCACAACTTAGTCATTTCACTTAATTATCAACATATAATTACACATACACATATAGTACTTATCTTTCATGGATTTATCATTTCACTTACCTTATGTCAAAATCGATTTAAAACGATGTTTCGAAAATTATTTTAATGTTGGGAAATGGGAGTCGCCACCAATCCTTTTGTTCGGTATGATTGGATCACCTTAAAACGTTTAAAATTCGTTTTGAAAAATATTTTGGTCTTTGCAATCCAGAAAATGAGTTTGGGTGTCGGTTACGCATGAGGAAGGGTTAGCACCCTCATACGCCCAAAATTGGTACCATATTGATTATTTTCGGGGCTTAATTTGCAACATTTAAAAGCTTGAATAAAGTTTAAAATACGATCCTTGAATACATGAGTTAAGTTTAAAAGAAATCGGGTTTGTTCGGAAATCCCGCTATTTCAAAATGATCAAGGCAGAAAATTACATCCAGTGAGTTAGGACATGACATTTCAGCACTTAGGAATAACGAGTTTTCCTTTGTAGAACCCTTTTTTTTATTTTTACGAAAAGGATATTCGATTATCTCGATTCGAAGAAAGGTTGCACCTAGTAAGTTAAGGCGCAATATTTCAGAACCGAAGATAAGGAAACATTGTCTCGATTAAGGGTATTCAATTATTTCGATTTGAAGAAAAATTACACCTAGTGAGTTAAGGCACAAATTTTCGAAACTCGAAATATAACAATATTGCCTCGATTTTAAAGTTTTTATGAAAATAAATTTTTGAAAACAAGCATGCGAGTTAAATATGAATAAGCAGTTAATAATAGATATTAAATAACGCAAAGCAAGATGAATAAGAAGATAAATTATTTGCGAAAAATCAAAAAAGCAAAATACGAGTGCATAATAATTTAAAAATAAATGCAAATGTTAATGAGAAAGAAGAATGATGCAATTGGAATTCAAAATGAGACTTTTGGGATACTCGGGGGCAAAATGGTAATTTTGGATTCTCGAGGGGTGAAATTGTAATTTTGGGAAAATTTGGGGTTAAAAATGGAATTTTTAGACATTTGAGGGTAAAAGGGTAATTTTGAGAGTTTCGAGGTCGAAAATGGAGTCTTCGGACATATGGGGGTAAAATGGTAATTTTTGGAAGTTTCGGGGTTAAAAATAGGATTTTTGGAAGTTTTGGAGTAAAAACGGAATTTTTGGAAGTTTCGAGGTAAAAAAAAGGGATTTTTAAAAGTTCGGGGGGTAAAAAATGGAATTTTTGGAAGTTTTGGGGTCAAAAATGGAATTTTTGGAAGTTCGGGGGTAAAAATGAAATTTTTGGAAGTTTCGAGGTCAAAAATGGGATTTTTGGGAGTTCGGGGGTAAAAATGGAATTTTTGGACAATTTAAGGACCTCCGAGGTAATAAAACCAATAACAGGTGACACGTGGAAGCCCCTCAGGCATCCTGAAGTCAGAGGAATATTTTGAAAACCATGAAATATTTTTGGGGCAATTTTGTAATTAAAGCGAACCTGATTTAAGGATTAAATTAAAACAAATTAGAAATAAAAGGGACCATTTGCATAAATAAGCCAAAATCATGACACGTGGCAGCTCCTGGTGCTTTTAAAAAGTCGAGGGGCTAAATTGAAAAACCGTGAAAATCATTGGGCCAATTTAAAATTAATTAAAAGTGTACAAAGGACCTGATTGAAAATTTTAGAAAAAGCGGAAGGATCGAACGCATAAATAACCCCTCCTTCGAAAACAAGCGGATCCTAAGTCAAAACGATGTCGTTTTAAGGGCTTATAAATAACCTTTTTCAGAAAAAAAAAATCATTTCTCTCAGCCTTTACAAAAAAAAAAACAAAAAGCTCTCCAAAAAAAACCTCCCCCCCTCCTTGGCCGGCCATGCTCCGGCTGGTCGGGCTGGTTGCCGTCCGTCGCGCGTAGGGTCACACCAGCGCCGCCGATCCCCGCGCGTGGTCATCGCATGTCACCACCTGGAGTCTTCCGGTGCACGCGCCACTGCCTTCACGTCCACACCCGTCCTAGCCGCCTGGGTTACACCACACGCGCCTCTGCACATGGCTTCCCAGGTAAAGTACCCTCTTTTCTTTCCTTTTTTTTTTTCTTTTTTCCCTTTTTTAAAAAATGTTTCACTTTTTTAACCATTTTATTCAACTTTCATTATTAGTACTTTGATTCCTTTCTTTTTTTTTTGCAGATCCATGCACGGCGAGGTGCGGGGTTTCAGCGAAGGCTTCGACGCGAGCTCCGGCAACGCGGGTTAGGGAAGTGCCTTCTGACCCTTTGTTTTTCCTTTTTCTTTTTTTTATTAATGATATTATTTAATACTATTAATAAAGTCATTACTGTTATGATTAATAATATCTAATTCATTATTATTATTATTAATTAATATTATAAAAAAATATTTATTATTAATAATTATTAAGAAAACTGTTCGTTTATTAAAAAGTCATTAATACTTATTATTAATAATAAACTTATTTAAAATATTTTGGAATAGTAAATAATAAAAATAAAAATGTATTCAATGCATGCATCTTAAACACCGATAGCAAACAAGCATGTAATTAATACTCGTTAGTTCATACCTTGAAAACAGACAGTCTCTGAACCCGATTTGAGCCTGTTATTGATCGCTTCCTTGTTCACGTTTGTATACTACTGTTGTGTTTGCATATGACTCTTAGTAAAAAAAAATTGTATTTGTATTGATCCTTTTTTGTGAATGAACCGTCATCCTTTACAGCTGAAATGAATTCGGCTTTTATAGCCTATGTTATGATCATTCTTTTTTGTTTTACATCATTTAATGTATGTCTCCTTTCTCCTTTTGCAGGTCTCAAAAATGCAGTGGCGGTTGGTGCAGTCCAAATTGGGGTAATCGGTGCTAGCTGCTGATGAGCAACTTGGCTACTGACGTGGCGGCCTCTGATTTGCTGAGATGGAGGTGGCTACAGTATCTATTTGTAGTAGATTTTTGTTCTAAGTGATTTGGGTCAATGGGCCCTAATTAGGTTTTGGGTGTAATTGGGTTATTGGATTAGTTTTGGGTTCAAGTTTTGTAATTTGGACTTTGTTTTTAGACTTTTTAATTAAGTTTTAAATCCATTTAAATTTAAAAGATAAATTTAAATTTAAATTTAAAAATAAATTTGAATCAATTTAAACCCAATAAAAGGCTCAAACCAAACCACGGTCCTTGGTTAAAATTGGGCTTCAACATAATAATTTGCACATTCTTTCACTTTTCACAATTTAGCCATCATAGTAGACTTCTATAGAACCAATCGGATAAACGAAACAAACAGAGAGTATCGAAGTACTAAACAAGGAGCACATAAGTGCTAGGCAACAGAGAGCACACAAAGTGCTAAACAGAGAGTACACAAAGTATTGAGCACACAAAGTGCTAATCAGAGAGCACACGAAGTGCTAATAAGAGAGCACGAGACGTGCTAAACAGAGAGCATACACAGTGCTAAACAGATAGCACACACAGTGCTAAACAGAGAGCGCGTTAGTGTTCCTTAATGGCATGCCACTATTATCACAATGGTTCTAACTTGTCTACATGGGCATAATCTCTCATTTTCATCATTTCTCATAATTTCATATACCACATTTACATTTCTCTTCACATATACATAATAATATATTTCTCACCTTTAGTTACTCAAAGGCTTCCACAATATCACCATTTTATCATATAATCAATATTTATAACTAAACACATAATATTTCACATATACATTGTTCATCACATATATGTCATCTTATACCTCTTTACTCTTATTTACACATTAATTTCAAAGCTGTCCACTTGCGTCACAGTCACTAAATTATTTATATCTTGGGCTACAGAACTCAAAATTATAATCCGCTTGATATTTCTGAAACTAGACTTAATCATCTTTTTACCATAAAATTTCCAGAATTTTTACTTTAGCCAATTTGTACAGTAAATTCTTTCAATTTACCCCTTCTCTGCTCCCTGACAATTTCGACCTTTCTTCACTAAAAAGTTATCTATATTTTAGTACAGAGATCAAATGATGTTCCCGTCTGTTTCTTTTGAAAATAGACTCATTAAGTATTCAACCATATAAATTTCAGTCTCTAATAATTTTTCTATATTTTTCTATGATTTTTCAAAGTCAGAATAGGGGAACTCGAACCCACTCTGACCTTGTTACACAAAATCAAATATATCTCAGAATGAACAATTCCTTTCCTTTCATTGTTTCTTCCATATGAAACTACACTCAATAATATTTAATTACATATATATTTCGACCCTTAACTCTTTATATACAATTTTTGGTGAATTTTCGAAGTTAGTCCTCTGTTCCGTTCAAACTGTTTCAATGAGAATAATTCATTTCTCATGTTTCTTTATACTAAATTTCATTCAATCATACATAATTAACACTTATAATTAAACATATCATTCTTATCATAATTAATCATATATGTTAAAATTATAAACATTTTAACTTAATTAATTCTAAACCTTTTAATACTTGTAGTACTTACAACTTTTGTAGAAAGCTTCCTTTCCCTCTTTGATCTTCTCTTTTCCTTTCTCTTCAATTAAGTCCTTCTCCTCCTTTTCTTTCTCTTCAATTTCATACAAAACAAATATATTCACATGTAAGTTAAAAATTCCAGCAACTAATATTTTCATGCGAAAACATGAATTAAACATGTATGACATGCTAATCTCTCCATTACTTACCTTGACACTTGAAAATTCCAAATTATCAACTTGAGCTCTTGCTCCTTAACACTTCAAGTATGGATTTTCTCATGAAATTAAGGTAGTTAATAGCTTAATCTTATGATTTTCTTAAAGAAATTCCAAAGAAAAATGGAAGATTGAAGCTTGGATGCCTTAGAAATTTAAAAAGAAATGGTGAAGAAATGATGAAGAAAATGAAAAGAAGAAATGGGCAGAGATGGGGGTATTTACGGCAAAAGCAAAGAGGAAATGAATGATATAAAATCATCCCTTCTTTAATTCTCCAGACATTTCTAATGAAATATCTCAATTTACCAAAAATGGTCTAATTCTCCTTAGGTCCTTAGACCTTTCATCACTTCTACACTTAAGTCCTTTCTTCAATCATTACTCATATTAAAGATATCAAATATTCTAAATTACCATTTTACCCTTCTCTAATCACCATAATTTCATGATGACCTCATCATTTATTTTGGACTAATTCTCCATATTGTCCTTCCTTCTTTCTCATTATTACTAATTAATCTTTAAATTTTCCTAATCTTCTTATTTTAACCACATATTCTAACTCTTAACTCTACACTATTACTGTTCCAACTCCGGTTCAAAAACGCGGATGTTACAATCTGCATCAGTACCAATCACCAATGGATGTATATATAAACGAGGACCTGAATTAAGGTTATTATGCACAATAGAAGCATTGTGTATAGTCATCCGATGTCAATGTTGTTCCATAATTGCATGATTTTTTCCACCCAACATTCAGATCAAAGTCAAACTCGCGTATAGAAGATCGCCTATCAATAGACACTCTTGAAACCTTTGTATATAGGTAATGAACTCCATATTGTTGATTCGATGGAGTGACATTTTGTACCAGCTCAACATAAGCTAATTCAACAAATGACTCAACTAGTTCAATGTTACCAAGTGAGCAATACAGTGCAATCATAGTCTCCACGTCATCCTCCTCTGCAAGTTCCATCTCCTTATATTTGCACGAATTTGACGAGATTGGAAATTTTTAGAATAGTCTAGACATCCTCCTCCCACAAGGTCGAGCAATTTTCACATTAATCTTTTGTTTGATTTCATCAAGTTTTACATTCTTGTTAGACATTATCCCTATTTGATGACGTGATTCAAATATACAATCAACTTCCGTTTAGAAATTATCCCATTGAAATGGACGCATACGAAGAATTGATTATTCATACCATTTTAAAGCAATAAAAATATATAACTTGCATACCATTTTTAGTTCCTATTAAAACAATTCATATCATTTTAATACAATAAAAATACTTTTTTATCAAACAATATAACTTGCATCTCATACTATTAATTATCAATGTAGTCACATAATTATATATAATAGAAAAAAAATGAAATTACAGAAAAAATAATTACAAACTAACCTTATCAGCTCAAACTCGATTTTTGAAGTAAAAAAAAAAAAAAAAACTTGATTTCTAAAATGAAAAATAAATATTCTTGATTTTCAATCTTAATTTCTAACAACTTTTTTTTTATGTTTTGTTTTGAACTGATAAACAACCAAAAATTTATTTTTTTTGGATATTGAAGTGATTAAATAGTTAATTTGATATGGTCACATTGTTAGGCAACATCCTCTAACGTCAACATGTTTTTTTTTTTCTTTTTTCACTTTTTTTTCAGTCAGCTTTTTTTTTTTAAATAAATCAAATTGATGCCATCAATATATCAGTTAACA
Organism: Kokia cookei; assembly: GCA_039519145.1. NCBI lineage: Eukaryota > Viridiplantae > Streptophyta > Magnoliopsida > Malvales > Malvaceae > Kokia > Kokia cookei. Next base: position 59,240,144 of record CM076903.1, read on the forward strand.
TCACCAATACCGTATTTGTTTTGTATTTAGAGAAATTACATGTACTTTTTTATGTGTCCTAAGACAGTGGCACCACTTAAAAAAATATTTTTTCCCCACCAAAATGATTGGGTGAATTTTAGAGTGGTACCGCTTGTAGAAAGACACAATTTTTATTATTAATTTACAACTTGTCTCTTTTTGTAATTATTTTGATTAAAAAAAAAAAAAAAAAACCGGTATTGATTTTGAGAGTTATTTTAGACAGCTGGATTTGGCCGGCGAGACCATGGTTTAACAAGGCCTATTTATCACAACATCTTAGGTGGAGTAAGAATCTGGTAGAATTAAAATTTACCATATTTTAGCATGGCCTATTAATCACACCTTAGAAGAATCTGGTTGGATTTCTTTCCTAAATGCAAAATGGAAGTTCATTTAAGAAGGTCTCCTATTTTAGTGAATTTTGATTAGGTATGTATAAAACTATTTTTTATTCATTTTTCATAATCATTTTATATTTACTTATAATTAGAAGTGTTCATGGGTCGGGTTCGAGCCAACCCTAAGCATGATACTAACATACTTTATGCTTATCCAAACTTGACTCGATCCGAAATCTGGGCCTAACATTTTTCTCAAACTCATTCGTATTTGCATAAGATTAACCCAAGCTCATTTTAGTATCACCTATATTATTTTTTTAATTTTTTTAAAAATATTTATATTATATTATTTTAATATTTGATAATTTTATACATTTTTAGTGAAATTTTTATATAGCCATATTAACATTATTTTAATGTCTACATTAGAGTAGTATTATATATTTAGCAGAGATTTATTTTTTAATGTGTGCTAAATTACATAATATATAAAAATAACATAATATAAAATATTTTAAACTTAACATGGGTCTGGTCGAGCCAGGCTCAGACCTTGAATGTTCAAGCCCGAGCTCGATTCATATTTTAAACGGGCCTAATTTTTTGTCAAAGTCCATTTTTCAGACTTAATATTTTTACTCAAACCCTCTCAAATTTAAGGTGGGCCTTCGAGCCTGAGTACGTAATCGAATCCATGAATAGATCTACTTATAACGTATCTAAATAGTTATATTTATTCAAATTAAAAATAATTAGATTTTTTAAATAAATTTATTTAAGTTAAAATTAAAATTTTATATATAATTACTTTAAATCGAAATTTATGTACTACAACTCACATTAAATTAAATTTCATAATTTGTTATGAAATGAAATAATAGAATGAAAGTGAAGTGTAGAAATTCCTCAAATGAGGTCCCTATAAAGTCTAAGTAGTTTGGGTCTTTAATGCATTTACTATTCTAAAAAACTTATGATAAGTTTTGGTAGGAATATTATTTTTTTCTTACGGTTTTTTCATGATATGTCGGCTGAATTTATTAGAAATTAAAATAGAGAAATATTTCAAACGAATTTAAAATGTAGCAGAAAAATAACAAAACAATGAGAAACTAAAAAAACTAGAAAAAAATATCAGACAAGCAAAACATGTCCAGTGAGCTACAACGACAGGAATGAGATGAAACACTAGAGAAAGGAAGCAAGAAACAAAACTCTTTGTCTCTATCCACCTACACGGTAAAGAATCGAAGTAAGACTGGTGAGCGAAACCAACAATCTTGTAGGTTACTTTACAAAACAGATCTAACTATATCGACAAACGAACAATAAAAGGGGATCAAACTATTGAAAGACCACCAATAACGACAAATCAAAGCCGAGCGTTGTGAGAAAACTATCCACGAACACAAATCTACCACAAAGGTACACGAAAACGTGGCATAAGTGTAACACCCTAAACTCAACCTAGGAGAACAACTAAGTCAAAAGCATCACAAGATTATAAAAGAGAACACAAAGGAAGCAAGCACACGATTATGTCATTAAAAATAACAATATGTTCATTAACAATTTAAGAGTATCTACATAAGTTCAAAGTCACATAAATACGTTCCTAACATAGCATAAGATAGATAGCCCTAAGTCTTACAAGTCTTAAGATGATCAAACTCCTTATCCGCCGACCATCAAGTCTGTGAAGTTCCTGAACACCATTCAAGGAGTTAGTACAAATTATAGTAAGGTGTTGCACGATTCTATGACAATGGCATGTAAAACAAACAACCGTTTAATTAATATTCGTCACATCTTTCAGTTATGGTACAATAACAGTGTAATTTGATATCAGTCTGGTATTGTTTACAGTCTCACTACCTACTCAGTATAGCATTACGGTGTTTACAATGTCACCATCAATTTAGTATTGTATTATAGTGTTTACAGTTTCACTGCCAATTTAGTATTGTATTGCAGTGTTTTCAGTGTCACTGTCAGTTCAATATCGTATTGTAGTGTTTCTAGTGTTACTGTCAGTTCAGTAATTTGATAACTTTTTACAGATCACAGATATGAACATGAAAATACACTGCACACGGACTGGCAAAAAGTCATGTACTAGCCCATCTGTGTCACACAATCTGGCACACGCCCGTGTGTCCAACCCGTGTAACTCACTATTTCTGATTTTAGAAAACAAAATATCTACACAGTCTGGCACATGCCCGTGTGTCCAACCCGTGTAGCTCACTGTTTCTAATTTCAGAAAATAAAATATCTACACAGTCTGGCACACGCCTGTGTGTCCAACCCGTGTAACTAACTGTTGCTAGTTTCCAAAACGGTACGCCAACACGGCTCGATCCATGCCCGTGTGCCTAGTCCGTGTAACCTCAAACAGTATGATCACACAGCCTGACACACGCCAGTGGAACTCACTATTTCCTATTTAATGGAGCACGGCCTGGCCACACGCCCGTATGCTTTCGAACAGAGGCAAAAACTGGATATTTTGTAGAAGGAAAATGCAGAAATCAAACAAAGGGTTCGATGCCCTACCTGTCCCGAAGCAGAAGTGAAACGTTCCTGTTCGAACAAAAGCCTAAACCAAAAGTTTATATAATCAAATCAACAACAATTTACTAACTCGTAACTATCATCAAACTTCCACAAAGTTCCAATTCATTTCGAAAGAACGTTTACCTTTTGCCTAACACCAAATTCCCCGAACTAATGCGCCGACAAACCGTTAACAGTACAATCCTCGCCTAAAGAAAACCATTCTCACTAGTAAACAACAATTCCAACAATTTCCAAATAGCAACTCATTAACTATTAAAAAATTAACGCGAAAGATTCGGTAAAACTTACTCAACAGAGTCACAATTTGCAGGATAACAAGACAGACAACACTTCAACGATATACCGAAATAGTTTGCACAAAAGAACTTCCTCAATTAAAAGGATTCCACAATAGCAACAAAAAGAAAATAAATAAAAGAAGAAACAAAAAGAAGAATGTCCAAAACAAGAAAAAACCATTGACTTAACTTCCAATTTACCAACAGAGTGCAAATAAAAATAAAAATAATGCTCTCATCGCATAAGCAATGACTCAAGCACGCAACTCAAGATTAAATAGACAAACGTAAGACCATTAAACAACTAGGCTCCTCATTGACATAAGCTTACATAGAAATCAAATTATGTTATTTGTTCACAGTCTCTAATTCTCAAAAAGAAAGACAAAATTTTTCAAAAGACAACTCGAACCTCAAATCTCAAATATACAGTTAAAGTATTTAACCACAATGGCAAATACAATTTCAATGACTCAATTCCGTTACGAACAATTAAATTTTTGGGACGTTACAATAAGGCAGAAGCGTGCCACAAGGTAAAGGAAAAGTGTGCCACAAAAGCATATAAAAACTAGAAGAAAACCAAAATATAAAAGAAAATAAGAACTAAATATAAAAAAAATTAAGGGGAAGGAATACCGACGGTCGGTTAATGATTTTTTGGAATTTCGATTACATGTTAAATCAATTCGAAATTAGGAAATTAATTGAATTAACTAATTAACCAAAATATTTGTTGTTTTCAAGACTTATGTAGTGTTTGGTTGTAAACTTTCAATATTTATGTAGTGTTTCTAATGTCTTATTTGTCGTTTTCACATCATTTAAAGTTTTTTGAACTATTAAATAAAAGAAAATGAACATTAGTAATATATTTTTATATGTTTTATACTTATTTTAATCAAAAGACAGAAACATATAAATTTTGATTAACCGACCGAATTAACTAAAATATTTCAATTAAGTTAATGTATTTGAAAAAAAATTCCGATTTGTTTAACGATTAATTATTTTTACATTTCTACATTAATTGGCTCAAAAGTAGAAGCAAAACAAAAAGTTAGATTAAAATATAGTTAACAAAAACAAGACGTATTGTTCGAAAAAGAAAACTCGATGCTACAACACATCTATGACAATGGCTAATCCCGGTTGGTTGAAGATAAAAATACTAAAAAGGTGGGATTTAATGAGGGATTTGGTGAGGCAACAGTTGATATGGTGGTGGACCTAGATCCGTCTTCGATTTCGTCCTAGAAGGACAAGCTTCCGGGTGTAGGATTAATCGGTTCTGGTGAGGTAAGTGATGGATCTAATGGTCAAAGTGAAGGAGAATTTGAGTTATTGGAAGGAAATGTCAGGAGATCTATTGTTAACGGAATCCCATCAATAGAATTTTCAGATCGTATTAAAAAAATCATTTTCAATGAAATGGAAATGACGGTTTCCCAAAACTTTTGGGGCGAAGCATTGGATAGCAGTCTCTAGAAACCAGTAAAACCTTTCTATTTAATGGATATATAAAATAGTTATTTTTTTGGTTAGGTTTCAGTCCATTGAAGACTACGACAGGGTATTGACTCAGGGACCTTGGATTATCTGTGGTCAGTATATGACCATGCAACCATGGACTAAGGATTTCAATCCAGCACAACCATACCCAAGCTGGTGATGGCTTGGATTAGGTTGTCGGGCATCCCGGGTTTCATGTACAAAAGAAAGATACTCAAAGCTATTAGGGGTATGATAAAAAAGGTGGCTAAACTCGACTTTCAAACAGATAGCAGAACCAGAGGCCGTTTTGCTCGAATGACAGTTTTCATCAACCTTGACAAGCCTCTGGTTTCTCAAGCAATGATCAACGGTGAAGTGCAACGTGTGGAGTACGAAGCACTTCCGACAATATGCTTCTCCTGTGGCAAGTATGGACACGTGAAGGAGTTATGCCCTTCAGTGGTCATAAATCTGAGTCTAGAAAGTGAAAAGAAGGTAGAGGTCGAGAACCCAGGTGAGACCGGATGGCTGGAGCGGTGTTAGGGCCATGGATGATGGTGGGGATGAAATCCCGACGTGGACAGAGAGAATCAAGGGGTAAGGAACAGGTGAAAACAGAGAAGGTTTTTAGGGGTTCAAAATTTTCGGCATTAATTGCAACGAAAGAAATGGAAGGGAATAATGATGAAGCTGGTGAGGTTTTAGTCATCAATTGGGAAAATGCTCATTTCTGGAGGCTGAACTGCAGGGTATCTTAGATGGTTTGTTAAAGTGTTGATACAAATAGAAAGTTTGGAAGCTATTGAAGCTATCCAAGATTCGGATTCAACTCCTTCCAGGTCGACACTTATTAGGTGGATCCATCATCTCCTGAAGAATGTAAGGGACTGAGTAATCGAGTACATCCCTAGGGAAGAAAACAAAGAAGCTGATAGAATGACCAAAATAGCTTTTAATAAGGAGAATGAGTTGCAATTGTTTACAGACAATCCTTTTGTTTTAGTTTAATTGGTTGCATTTTCATTCACACAAAAAAAAAAAAATGTTTACATTTTGGATAATTCGATTAATAGTAATTCGGTTCGGATACTAACTGAACCAACTGTTTCAACACTCCAAACACTCAAAAAGCCCGTAATGGCAACACTCTGTCTTGAACGCCTATCCTAGGATATAAGAAACCTCCCCAATTGTTAGAGAGAAAAAAAAAAAACCTTTTGTGGTCCACTACTTGGGTTAAGTCGAATGAATTTCGGCACAATCAACACGTGAATTGCCTTTTAACCACCTATTGATGCAAGAGCCACAAAGTTAGAATTTGAAATTTGAAAGAGAGAATCAAATCGTAAAGAAAAGTGAATTGGATCCTTGTATTTCATCAATGTGGAATTTTAGGAATGCGAATTTGACTAAAACTCTATTTAATATTAATTGAATCTAAAGTTAAAGATTTGATGTAAAATAAAAAGTAATGATTTTGCAAAAAAAAGTTTGATAGATTAATCTTACGAGATCTTTAACATCAATTATTAGACCTGAGATCCTACCAATTTCCTCGAAAGAAGTGTTGATTTTTTAAAAATGTCGATAATCAATCCTGAAACTAGAAAAATTTTAAAAATAAACATCAAATGAATCACGTAATGTAAAAAATTCATTCAGTTTTATTTAATATGATTAATCAAATCTCTTTTATATAAGAATTTATATGATAAATTTTAAAAAATATCTAAACTACTAAAAATAATATAAAATTTGTCATTAACAATTTAATCTATAATTGAACTTTATTTAATAAATAAACAACTAATTAAAATCTTTTAAAAATTTTAAGAGTCTTCGATAATTGCATTTCTAATTTTATATATGTAAGATAAATAAACTTGTAAGAAACATAAAACTTTAAAACTTAAACCTTAAAGGTAACTATTGATTTTAATTAGATTTGGGTTCGATTACCTGTTTAAGTTCGAAAGCTCGTCAAAAATTCGAGAAGGTTTGAGTAAAAATATTAAGTTTGAAAAATAGGTTAAGATAAAAAAAAATTAAGTCCGTTTAAAATATGGATCGAGCTCGGGCTTGAACATTCAAGGTTTGAGACCAACCCGACCCGTTTTAAGTTTATAATACTCTATATTATGTTATTTTTATATATTATGTAATTTAGGACATATTAAAAAAATAAATCTATACTAAATATATAATACTACTCTAATGTAAATATTAAAATAATGTTAAGATGACTATATAAAAAATTTCTATAAATAAAAAATTGTATAAAATTATTAAATATTAAAATAATATTTTTAAAAAAAATTTAAAAAATAATATGGGATCTAAAATGGATTTGAGTTAATCTTTTGTAAATATGGGTGAGTTTAGATAAAATTTTAGACCCATATTTTTTACCGAACCGAGCTTGAACAAGTATAAAATATATTAACATCATGCTTAAACCCAGCTCGAATCCGACCCAACTCGACCCATGAAAACTAATTTCAATACTCCAAGTTGGTGTATTTCTTTGACTAGTAATGGAATAGGAGCAATAATAAGGTTTTTGGTATATTAAAGTTGGAGCTGACTGCTTCAATTTGTTTCATCTTTGGGCAATATTAAATTATATATCAAAGTTGGAGCAATATTAAAGTGGAGGATGAATTGTGTGACATTGCTTATAAGTTGCAGGCGGTTCATCATGATATCAAATTGTTAGACAATCTTTTCCACCATTAATTTTACTACGTAGAAAAAGTTTTAAGAACGAAATTAAATTACACATTTTTATGATAAAAAAAAATTGTAATTTTATTATTTTAATAATTTTAAAAAATTAAATTAATTTTTATTATTTTTGAGAAATTAAAATACTAATTTAAAATTTTAAAATTCTATGCCAGTCTCACAGCTCTGCTGTTCAGTATTGCATTGTTGTGAGTTATGTTTTGCATGGTGTGGGAAGTGGGTAAGTGTTGTGGGAGTTGAAATCGTGGCTTGGATAACAGTTGTGCGGTCACAAATGGAGGCAATTGTTGTGCCCGCTCAGTGACACCTGCACCTAACCAAAAACATCTGGCAAGAAGAATTCAGCCATTGTTATGCCTCGTCAGTCCGTTCAGTTAAAGCTTGAATGGTTATAAACATGTTGTCAGAAGGATCCATTCTTATCTGATAAACAAGTTAGAAGAAGTGACACCTCACAGGTGCAAAATCCCCACACAACTCCTACCCTCTCATAATAAATGTGTTTGCTTCTCTCATTTGTTGTGAATTGTGACAGTTTGCTGCATCGTATTTCCATTTCAGTTCATAAAATACATTTAATTTAGTCGTTAATTTAAGAAAAGATTTAGATGAATAATACGTTTATTTACGATTAATGTAAAAATAACGGTGACAATGATACGATAATATAACGTGAGATAAAAAATAAATTTAATATACTGTACCATATCTCACCGTCCATCCAAACTCAACTCTAAATTATACAAAAACGCGTTTGCCCATAACATATTATACAAAACCGCTATTCTATGTAACCATAATTTTTTATTCAAATTATATCATGTAATTTTATATTTTCTTTTTTAAAAAATAACTATTTATTACTTGACATATAATGGTTAAATAATAAATATAAATCTCAGTAATTTATTATTTTAAAAATATAATTAATTTTTTTAAATTTAAAAATAAATTATAGTTAAGGTCACTCAACTTTAAAAAGTTACAAAATAACCACTGAACTATTTGAAAGTTTTCATTTAAGTCATTGGACTATTAAAATCGATATTGTATGGCATTATTTGTTTGCACACTTGCATCAATCAAAAGTTCTCATTTCCCTTTTCTTCTAATATTCATTTTTTTCATTAAATTGCTGCGAACATCATGAATTTACGAACCAAAAGCAAAACAACTTTCTTCTTCGATCTCTGACATTGTCCATCAAATTGATTTGGATCTAAGATATGTTCTTCTACTCATTAATGAGTTTTTTTTTCATTAAATTGCTTTGAACGTCATCAATTTACGAACCAAAATCTAAACAACTTTCTTCTCTAATCTCCGACATTGACCATCTAATTGATTTGGATCTAAGGTATGTTATTTTACTCATCAATGGGCACTGAGTCATTGTACCAATTGTCGAATCATCGCTTGGTGCTCGCTAGTCAAACTTAAAAAAAAAAAAGCTTAACAACCTAGTGATTTAAATAAAAATGTACAAATAATTTAATGACTTAAATGAAAATTTTCAAATAGCTCATTGATCATTCTATAACCTTTTGAAGTTGAATGATTAAAACATAAACTTACTAATAGTTTAGTAACCTTAGTGTAGTTTACCCAAAATTTATTGTTTGATATTATCTATACTATTATTTAAATCCTTAATTGGGTTGATGTCACCCTCAACCAATCCCAAGTCGGTTAAGGAAATTAAAAAAATATCTTTCCATGTATATATTTCGAGATTTATACACAAAAATTATAGTCGAAATTTCGAGATAATGACACACTCACACAATTATACATACAACATATCCATAAATTTTCTAAATCAAACAGGCTCTCAAAATTATATGTAATCAAATCATCCATGTTTAGAATTTTGTAATTTCGCCCATCCGACCCAATCAGACCGTTTGAAATGGGGTCACATTCCCGTATGGCCCACATACAATACCTAAACAGTCCATGTGACTCGTACGACCAGTCACTCGCTCGAGTGGTCCACTAAACCCATCACACACCCATGTGGCATCCGGAATAACTTACAATCTTTTATGATTTAACGAATTTTCAAATTTAGATTCACACACCTGATAATTTTATGAATAATGACACTACAGCACATTTCCCGTTGCTACATAGGACATCCAAAACAAAGCCAATTAGTAGCAATACACCAAAATGGAATCATTTATTCCGGCCCTAATGGGTTTAGAAAATCCGGCCACTCCTTGATATTTTGATATTAATTATGACCCTTCCACTTGTACTCTCGAAAGTTAAATTATAGTAAGATGTGGAGAGTGCTCAATGTGCGTGGTGCATATTAATTTGTATATTATAATCATGCTTAAAATGTTATAAGTTTTCAAGCATTAATTATTTGCTTTATATAAAACTTATGGTGTTCATACAATTTCTTTCATATATTTTTTCTAAATTTATTTGTACTGATTGTGTTGGTGTTGGTGTTGGTGTTGCATTCCAAGCTAAAGGTGGTGGGACTTGTGATTTGTGAGTTCATTGAGCTAAGGCTTGTCGTTGAGGAGCCCATTTAACCAAAAAAATGGACCACTCAATGTTTCCAGAAACCATTTAGCAGTGGTTGAAGCCATGGATTGGTCCAGGCCTAACTACTCGCAAGAATGGCTGGTTAGCTAGCCCATGCTATCACCTGGGTTTTAACTACAACAAAAAAAGCATTTGTGGTGGAAAAAGATGAAGTTATAAAAATTTTACAGGGTCTAAATTCAAAGATCTAACCTGGAGATGAGAGTAACACGGATTGAATCCGTGTCTAACGAGTGTTTAATAAAAATTTTAATCATCCCTCTATACTAATTAAGACTATTGCATTTCTAATTATTGTTAAGAAGTTGTTACAGTTACTTATTTTTTGTGATAATATTTCTAAAATTAAAATTGTAAGTACTTCTAACAAATTTAAATGATTACATTTATTTTTGGGTAAACTATGCAAATGGTTTTTATTGGACAAAATAGGATCATATTGGGAGAACGGATTTATCCTAAAAAGATTAAGGATATTCTATGATGGTAATACACTTATAACAAGATCATTGAACGAGCACTTATTGAGCAGCTTCGTAATGGTATGTAATTCGAGAAAGATTAGTCATGATACTATAGTGGAATGAATTTGTGACTAGATAAATTTATAATTAAAAGTCGAAAGTTGAAATCTAATTATAAATTATTTGAGCCCTAATTATGTGTGTCCAATTAGTCCCTCCGCTAGCTCGTTAAAATAAGAAATGAATTGCATATAGAACCAAATGAACTGAAATGTATGGAAATAATGATATTAGAGAAATGGGTCGCATTCACAAATGAATGTGTTTATCAGTAAGTACAAAAATGACTTGAGAATTAATTTAAGGTTTTTGAATTATTATTTATTTAATTATAATTAAATAATTGAAGTTCGAAAATAGAATTAAATTGATTTGTCATTATGAATTCATTGAATATGAAAATTAAATATATTTTCTCATCGATTCTTTTATTGTAAAGTTGTTATGACTTTAACGGAATTAAAATTTGATTGAGAAAATTATTTAATTTAAAAATTAATTTAATTAATTGAATAAAATAATATTTATTTTGGGAAATTGAAAACAAATATTGTGTTAGATTTTTTTTGACCAATATATTGGGTTAGAGTAAATTATAAAGTATCGAGGAAAAAATCTAAGAAGCACATAATTGGAACCAATACAAGAAAGGCCTATAACCCCTCATATTACATGTAAGAGATGGGAACTCTAGTGTTACTATTGTTGGAAAATTGAGTTCAGAAAACTCAGCGAAAAATAAATTTAAGGAAAAATTAGGATTTTAAATTTTTTCCAAAAACAAGAATTTGATTGTGTTATCTAAAGTAATAAATAGTTAATCAAAAGCATACCTTTATGATTCGTCTAGGATGAACGTTTTGATCGAGTAGTCTTATTCGCTATCCTCAATCTCACGTTTGTCGAGTGTGGACTCGTTTTGAATAATAAAAAATTTACAAAATTATCAGTGAGACAATTTTGTAATTTTTCTAAATTTCTAAGGTCAAGTTGTAAATAATAAGAATATCCTTAGAAATATTTTGAAATAATTTCTTTAAAGAATTTATTTTCTACAACATTTCTTAAATTCTAGTGTGTAAGAATAATGACTCATTCCCTCTTTATGTAGGGAGAGTTTAGAGTGAGTTCAACTAGGATTAGAATTAATCATATTAATATTAAATTAATAAAATATTATTAAGATAAATATTAAATTAAATTTAATATCTTATATTAATATTAAATTAATAAAATACTATCTAGATAAAATATTAAATTTATTAAAATAATATTATCTTTGGAATCATCGTATAATCACCGTCAATTGAGACCTTGAGTTGCAATGCGATCTGACTTCTTAGGTAATGACTCTATACTCACATGGTAGATGAAATTTGAAAGTCCCCGAACTTCACGACATCACCGTAAATTCAAACATATCTTAAAATTATAACAATGTTTATCTCAAATACAGACAAAAAAAAATTCATAAATTCTAATTTTCAACCGAAAAAAATGGTAAATTTTTTTTTTAACAAAGTAAAAAGGTGTGTTTTCATTTCTCTCTTCAAAAACAACCTATACTAATAAATATAAAAAAAAATTGGCCTAATTTACTAAATACTAAAAAAACAACATAATTCATTAATTTAACCCAATTTTCAGTATTTATAATTGTTTTTATTCTTAAATTATTAACTTTTAAAAAAATAGATAAATAAAATTTTAAATTAAGGAATACCAATTGACTCAATTAATTGATTTTGAGATAAAATCTTAATAATAATTCTCTTTTAATGTTAAATTGTAATCCCCATGTTTAAATTATTTATAATTTTAAAATTTTAAAATAAAAGATATTATATATTTAAGTATATTCAAATTTATGATACTTTAAATTATTATAACATCAATAATTTTAAACGAATTAACACTCGATTTTTTTCTTAGTTTCCCATTTTTTTTTTACATATTTATATATATTTTTTTTGAATATATTGGTGCGATTACATAATAGTATATGTTTATACTTTTTTAACCTTTTGACAACACATACATCTTGCACACACAGACGCTCGAACCCAGAATTCTTAAGATGAATAACATCCTCTTTTCCACTGGAGCCACTTGTTAGGTTCACATATTTATATATTTTTATGTTGTAATAATGTTTAAGTTGCTAATAACTTTTGGGATCATAATTATGTAATACATACTGAGATATCTTATTCATAAACCCACCGCCCTTACTTTCCGCTGAAGCAAAGCAAGGAAGCAACTTTTTTTCTTTTTGCTTTTCTGCTTTATTTTTATGGATTTTGATAGTAGGTAACATTTTCTTCAACTTATTTATAAAAATAACATTAATATTATGAAAATTTATCAATTTTTATATTTATTATAATACTATTATTATTGCAAATTAACATTAAAATTTTTAAAAAAAACCTTATACCCAAATAAACACTTATCCTTTAAAAAATAAAAACATTTTTTTAATACTTGCATCTAATCTCAAAAGTTGCAATCTTTTTATATGATTTTTTAAAGGTTAAGTTTTTTATATGAATTTTTAATTAGAAATTACAAGGACTAAACTGAATTGATTAAAAATTGAATATTTTCCATGAATTTATTTTTATATAATGGCAGTATGTTGGGTTCTGTATTCATCATTATTAAGTAAATATTGAAGCTTTGAAAGGGTTTGCTTTATTGTATGTTTTGTAGAATGAAATGGGTTGCTTTGAAATTCATTAGAATTACCACTGATGTGTTTCCTATTGTTGTTTTCATGGACTCATATTCAGTGTTGTAATATCATTTTGTGTTTGCTTTAAAGTTTAGTTTTGATGTTTATATTTTTTATGGTATTTTCGATTTTCAATTCGAAATCTGAATATAATTCAGACTATCGACCCGCCATCCGAGTTTGGGCTTTTTTAGGTGGTTACGTCAAGGGCTCACAGGTTTTTAGGTGTTCACAAACAGAGGGTGTGAAGTCAAACGAGTGGACCGACAAATACATGTTAAGTTTAAGATAGCATACGTGTTGACATACATGAAACTTACTTAAGACGTCGCTTAAATGAACAGTAATCATGTCATATAAATACCAGATTCTCCTCGCCAAAGCAAAATACTCTCGACAATCATCTTGCATGTTGGTTGTTTTGATGTGATTGGTCTGAGGTTCAGCAACAACTATCCCTCAAACAATTATTTTGATGTTTCTTGGAATTTAAGTTTTCTTTCTTTTTGGTCCTCTTTACAGCAATCTACTTACACCATGCTTGGAATCTCAAAACAATAAATTAATAGTAGAGCAAAGTTGTAAGTGTACATGAACATATTGATAAAAGTTGATTGTTTTCAACACCAATCCATTACTGATCCAAGATTGAAGATGTTCATTTTTTATTCTAACAATCACAACACATTGACTTTTGGGGGTATTTGATCTATTGCATTAATAATTCCTTTTTCCCATCCATGATGGCATGATGTAATCAAGTTTATCCATCAATTTTGTAATGCATCAATGTTTATGTTGATTCAACTGTTTAAACATAACTGCTCTAAAATTCCACATCTAATGTAAATAATTCAATGGTCTGATCCTCATTCATGCTTTCGTATTTAAATTTTTTTATATTTTATTAATTTTTTTTTATGAGAAGACAGATTCATTAGTAGATAAAATAAATCAGCACCTAAATTCAAGCTTACTCAATACATCCAAACTTAGTTCCCTTCATTAACATACAAGTTAGACAATTTCTTAGCATTAACGATACGAGCAATAGAAAAAGGACAAATATAATACATAAAAAAAAAAAAAAAAAACCCGAAAAATGGGCTTTAATTTTTGCCCAAGTTCGACTCAGATAAAAATGTTAAAACCCGGATAAAAAATATAATATATCAAAAAAATTAAAATAAATGTTTTCCAACAAATTGAAAATAATTAAAAATATATATATACTTAAATAACACTAATATAAGTGCAACTTTACAAGAAAATGTCTCTAAAATAGTAATAAAATTAACAATAAAACAAAGATTAAACAATATTGAAACAATAACAACAAAATAGGTGCAACATAATAATGAAATGGTAGCAAAATATTAAGAAAACAACAACAACAAAAATAGTAGCTAAACAGTAAAAAAAAAAACAGCAAGAAAATAGCAAAAAATAGTTTTATTTTGTAAATTTGGGTCTGGTCAAGCCAAAAAAACCTTATTTGAGGTCCAGTTCGTTTTCCGAAACGGACTTTATTTTTTTTTACCCAAGCTAATTTTTCAAACCTATATTTTTACCAAAACCCTCTCACTTTTCGAGAAGGTCTTCGGATTGGGCCAAACTAGACCCGACCCATGGACAGGTTTAATGTGAAATACATTAAATTGCATGTGTGAATGGTTGTAGGGTGTATATGTGACTCTAGTTGCTTCAACAACGATTCTGGCATCCCGTAACTCGAATCCGGCAATCGAGTCGAGCAAGGGGAATTATAAGACTTTATAGAATAAGAATTATTTGGACTAAAATGCCATATATAACTATCACTCGTAGGACACCAACTTAACGACACACGCAAAATTCGCTCAGAATCCCTTCCTCCATATGCATACCCCACAAGCCTCCGTAGGATGAATTAAGTCGTAAACTCGCATATGAGCACACCTATCAAGTGGGATAATGTCGACAAAAAAGATTATCATCATCACTAATCCAAGGATCATTAAATACTGATTGTGTTTCCTTTTCCTATCCATCATCTAATACCGTCAAGAAGCATTGCTTTAGCCTTACGAATACTCTTCCAAACAAAGGAAATAGATGCACCATTCGTTGAATCAAGAAAACTGCTCGTTGAGAAATATTTAGCTTTGAAAATCCTGCACAGAAGAGACTCAGGCAAAGTAAAGAACCTCTAGCCTTGCTTAGCTAGCAGTGCCAAGTTTAAACAATACTGATTACGGAAACCAAATCCACCAAACTTCTTAGGAACGCAAAGCTTGTTCCAAGACGCCCAATGAACTCTTCTCCCACCATCCTCAAAACCCTACCAGATCGGGTTCATTTTTTTTCTTTTTGTAGATCATCACAAGAATTATGGGGAAGTACAAAGACACTCATGCAGACCAAACTCTTTTTTTTTTTTTTTTTTTTTTTTGCATAATTCTCTTAAGAAAAAATATTTCATACACCCCGAATAGAATTTTTAGATTTCACAAGTAATATCAAGAGATTGACAAGTGTCCTATATAAGTATAATAAAATATTAAAAAAATAAATATTTTTAATAAAAGAGATACATGTACATTTTTTAAAACGGTTTGTGGAATAAAAAAAAGTACGTTGCCAGCATACAAAATACTAATTTTTCTTTTAATGTTAACTTTTTATATTATCATTTACCTTTCTTTATTTACTTCCTTACATTTTTTTTTGGGTCTAATCACAAGCGGTCTCCATCCGTTTTATGGCTTGAGACTAATCTTATTCTTTCTCGAAATGATATTTAGATAAAACTTTCTCAGTACATTATTTAAATGTTGATTATGTCCGTAGCAGAATGAGATATCTCAATAATTTAATTTAATGATAATAAATAAATAAAAAATATATTTTTTGAATGGTTAATCACATACCTCATTGAAAAATTAATGTACAAAATGAGCATTAATAAAATGTCACATTATGTTAACTCTAGTTATTTAGTTTTGTTTTTTAATGTGCGGTTGTTAATGAATTGGATATCTTATTCCTATCCAATGTTATAATGTATAGTGGGACGAATTGTTTGAAGATAAAATCAGCAACCAATAGAAAACAACTGTCGTTAGGATTAGAATCTAGAAAAGGCCTACTTTTCAACTTGAATTCTGAATCAAATCATGGCTTCTTCTTCTTCCATCACTCTTCCAACCTTTCAAGGTTCCCTATTTCAATCTCATTTCTTAGGAAAAAGCCCCATTACCCATCGTCCTCATAAATCATTTTTCTCAGCTGCCAAACAGCCTAAAAAAACCTTTTATGCCAAATTTGATCTATTTGAAATTTTGGGAGGTAGGGGGCTCTGCAATGGAGAAAAAGGGATTGAAGTCGAGCTGAAGAGAAACGTGTATGAAGCTTCATCAGTTGGTAACACAGATGTTAAAACTTCTGACGGCACAGAAATCTCAGTTCCAGACGATGCTTTCGAAAAGGAGATGATGGGGCTAACCGGAGGGTTCCCCGGTGGTGAAAAGGGATTGAAAAAGTTCATCGAGGAAAACCCACCACCGGCGAAGCAATCAGTTTCCGATTCAGTAAGTATTGCTAGGCTTGGGAAGCCAAAATCACCGGAGTTGCCACTGTTAATGCCAGGAATGATCGCGATTGTTAAGAATCCGAACAACCCCTTCTACATGTACTGCGGCATTGTGCAGCGGATTACTGATGGGAAAGCAGGGGTTCTTTTCGAAGGTGGAAACTGGGATAGATTGATCACGTTTCGACTGGACGAGCTTGAACGCAGAGAAAAAGGCCCTCCAATGACGAATCCCAAGTCTGTTGTTCTTGAATCTTTGTCAGAAAAGGATCCAAAATGATGATCCCATTTGGTTTCTCAGTCTCAAATGTATGAAATGGTACGAAGCAGTTTTTGACTATTAATGCTTAGTTAGTCATATAACAGATATGTTAAATGCACTTTTATTGGTTCTTAACCTACATTATCACATTCTTGAATTCCTTATATAAACCAAAATACAATACACCTACAGGCTACAACATCAACTACTTACCTAATCCTATACTGCAAATTTTCCAACAAACCAAATACTATTAAGAGAATTCTCCACTAAAATTTCCAGGGTTCAATAGCTCCACTCCTGAGGAAGATTTAGGCCTCCTGCTGCTCTATAATTCCTCCTTGTTTGGTTCAACACTATATTTCTTCTGGCAACCAAAGCCTCTGCATAATTTAGAACAATCAGGATTCAATGACTTAAATTTGGTTCAGTTAAGCTTTCGGGAGTGCAAAAATGGTGTGATCCGTAGGCTCACCATAGTTTGGGGCGAAGCTAGCATTGAGATGTGGCTGAACATGACTGTTGGAATCATCAAAGTTCAGGTTTAAAGCTTGAACAACCTTTGCTGGGACTAGCACTGTTGAGCAACATGTTTCAAACCAGAAATAAGAACCAAGCAAAAGAAAACTCAATAATTCATGGCTTAAAGAACAAGATCTGAGGAGCAAGTATGGGGTTTAAAGGAGCCCTCAAAAGAATGGTGGGTAAAACAAGGATTTAGTACCTGATTTCTTCTTAGGCGCAGGGATGTTGTTTGGATATGTACGAGGTAAGAAAACACCAGTTCCACCACTCTCTCTTTTAACACTTTGAGATCCACCGAGAAACATAGCTCTGGTGCAAGTACCAGAGGGCCTTCCCCCAATAGCATTATTCCTTGCTCTACACTGGATTTGCTGCAGTTGCTGTTGTTGTTGAACCGATTCTTTCCAGTTTCTTGCTTTCATTTGCCTTCTATGAGTCTAAAAAAAGGAACCGTGTAAGCCCCATGTCAAAATAAAATCAAAACCGTACTTTTTAGAAGAAAAAAAAGGCTTACCTGATTTGTTGGAGTAAGATTATAAGAAAGACTCTGAGTTGGATACAACCCAGAGGGTGAGTTGTTCATGAAGGAATGATTGTGTGTCTTGGGAAGGAGTCTTCCATGGTTGAAGTTGATGAATTTGGAGGCTTCATTGCTCATCTTAAGCCTTGCAACTTGGCCAGCTGCTGCATATATGAGATCCCAAGTGTCATTTTGGGCACCGAAAGGAGTTGTTGGTGGAGAAGGGACTTGGGAAGGACCATTTGGGCTGCCATTGCTTGAAGCTGACCAGCTTACGAACCCACTCAGAGTTGACTGGGGTGAACTCGCCAAAGCTCCAGTTTTCTGAATATTAACAGTATTCTATTAACAGAGGAATAAGATTAACAGCTTCGAGCTCGACATGAAAAACCCAAAAATTATTTACCTCATTTTTGTCCCAAGAAAAGCTAGGAACAGTGAGTTTATGAGTAATTGAGAGAGGGAGTCGACGAGTCAGCCCAGCAAGAAACTCATCCTCGTCACTGCTTTCATTTTCGATAGACCCAACAACGTATTCAACAGGGGAGCCGAGAGCAGGGGAGGAGTCGAACTCGTAGGGGAACTCAGTTGGGAAACCATGAAGCGAAACCAACGACTTAGGGTTTTTTTCGGCAATATTGCTTCTCTGAAGCTTCTCTTTCTCCAAAACAAAGTCGTCATCCATTAAAAACTTGGCTGGAAGCCAAAACTCAGCAACATCCATCTGCTTAGCCATGACCAAAAGAACACAATGAAAAACAGAGGAAAAAGGGAAAGAAAGGGAAGTGAGGCGAGATGAGGTGAGGTGAAGGATTCACAATAATGGTGAGACTTAATAACTAAGGATTTTGAAAGAACGGAAAGGAGGGAAGGGGTTAGGGGTAGAGAATGTTGAAGACAAACTGCATTTATTAAGGTTTCAGGGTCAGCCTTAAAAATGGAAATTCAAAAAATAATAATTAATGGAAATAAAGAAATGAAAATTTCTTGGAATGTAAGATGTGCAAACAACCGAAAAGGAATTGTCCAGTGGCCGGACACGTTTATCCTGCTTTTGTCCTCTTTTGTTTTGGTTATTTATTAACTTAATTAACAATTATATTCAAATATTAAAGAAAAATACTTCCATCTTTTTCTTTTTTCTTTTTTCTTTTTCTTTACTTTTATGGAAATTCTTTGGTACATTGTGAAATTTTTTTTTTAAAAATAAGTCAATTTTTTAAAACTATTTATAAAATAAAGAAAAGAGTATATTGCTAATGCAACAAATACTTACCCTTATTTTTATGTATTTTTTATGGAATAATATTTAGTACATTGTCAAGATAATAAAAGAAAAATTATTTAATACACTGTCCGTAAGGTTTTTACATTCCACAAGCACATATCGAGAGGTTGACAAATGTCTTATAAAAATATAGTAAAAATACATATTTAAAAAAACACATGTGAATTTAAAGGTTGTTTGTGAAAAAAATATATTGTCAGCATACTCACTCATAGTAAAATATTAAAAAAAATAAATATTTAAATAACAAGACCCATGATAAATTTTTAAGGTTATTTGTGAAATAAAAAAATATATTGTCAATGTATCAAATACTAAGTTTTTTTATACCTTCTATGATTTTTATGTGTTTTGTTTTGCTAGAAATCATATTAGAAGTGTATACGTGTGAAAATCATGAATTTAGAATATAAATATGTGTTTAAAAATAACATTCAGTAAATAATGAAACGTGTTATTTGAAACTAATTAATCATAATACTACATGAAATATATACGATATTAAAATAAAAATAGATTAATTATAAGTAAAACGACATTTAAACATATAAATACATCAAATAAATAATACTAAATGTACTACAATCGTTTATCATGGTTTTGTCATCGATTGTAAGTTAATGTCGAGTTGACTAGTGATATCAACTCAATTAACAACATTATTAATACTAGAAATCCTATAACAAGCATATGCGTTTGAAAACTGTAGATTTAGAACACAAATGTGTGTTTAAAAGTAACATACAATTAATAATGAAACATATGGTTTGAAACTAATTAATCATAATAACACATTAAATATATACAATATTAAAATAAAAAATTAGATTAAATTATATGTTAATTGACATTTGAACTCATAAATACATCAGATAAACATTACTAAATGCATTACAATTATTTTTCATGCTTTCATATTAATTGTGAGTTAATATCGAATTGATCTCTGACACCACCCCAGTTGATAACATTATTAATATATACAACTGATGGAAATAATAGATTATTCATATTAAAAATTGTATAAAATTGAGTGATAAATTTAAAGTTTTATTAATTTATTCAGTGTGGTTCAAATCTCATTACATGCATATTTTTTATTTTTATTAAAATAAAAATATTAAAATACCCTTAAATAATATTTAATAAAAGTTTTATTAATAATATAAATGTATAGTTATGATTAGAAACTATTCACGATGCAATAAAATTACAAGACTATTAAAGTTAAAAAGAGACTGATCATATACAATCAAGAGAAAAACAACCATCTTTCAATAACAGAAAAATAATCATAGCCAACTCACTATAATTTAGTTAACTCAATTTTGGTTTAAGTATATTTTTACAATTAATTTAATTATAAGATTGATTTACATTATACTAATCGATTTGTCTATGGTAAAGATTTATCTTCACAATTTGATTAAGTGGAACGAATGTTATATAATGTGAATATCAAATTTAAAATATATGATAATTTATATATAAAATTTAAAAAATTTGAAAATTTCAAGGGAGCAATTGCCCCTTACATCCCCTGAATCCATCCCCAAGTAAAAATGTTAAAAATTTAAACGGCAATTTAACAAAATATTTAATACAATGAAAATGAAATGGAATTGAAATTTAATATATTTATTTACTGTAAAAGAAAGTTCTTGAAGAATGTATTGAATTTAACATTCAAAACTAGTTGATTCAGTATTTTCCGATGAGTAATGTATTGGTATGAGTATTATAATTAATGTAGGAGGATATGGATTCGAGTATGCTGAAGCGTATTATTTTCTCATTCATAGGTTGGGAGATGACTATGGAATATTGTATCAAAAAAAAAATATATAATCAAAACACATAATGATATGATTCTGGATATATTATTTGCTGTAACGAATCTGTGTTTCAAAAAACTTTTGTAAAAATCCCATGCTTCTCTCATTCATTATTAAGGTTCGTTGCCAATTATTGAGTGTAAAAATGACTTATTTTGTTTATCAATAAATTGGTTCCGAAATTCAAGAATTAACATTAGGATTGTTGACTTTGGTTTTTGCTGGGAAAGGTGGAAAATACCAAAGTAAAAAGTGCCCAGTAATGCACCTAAACTAAAGTAGGGGTTTTAAATTTTACAAATTATTTATCAATAACACCCACACTCTTGTTGACTCAATCTTCAGTGTAAAAGTAGGATTCTAGAGGAGTTTTTGTGATTTTATCATCCATATTTATTGCGGAATTGGATTAGGAATCAATTTAAGATTTGTTTTTATGGTTTCTGGTTAAAATAATATTTATATACAACTTTTAGCTTATTTTTAATATTTTAAATAAAAAATATTCATTTTTACACCTTAAAAATAAAATTAATGAAAAATATAATTTGATTTTATTTAAATAATGGTTTTTAACTTGTATTTCAAAAATCATTCAAACACCATTTCTCTATTTTTTTTTTCTTTCACCCGAAGTGAAACAAGATTCCTTCTGCAATGCCAATCGTTTTTTTTTTTATTGAAAGTAGAGTAAACATTGTCAGTAAAAGTGATTTTTTTTTTTTGTTGCGAAAGCTTAATTTGTCTTAAAATATTTTCTATTCTTACAAATAATGTGATGGAAAACAATGGTTAATTAGAAAATTTTGAATGAATAAAATTGGAGTTTTGAATAATAAATTTTATTATTATATTTTATTTCATAACACCTTTAAAACGATATATAATATGTTCAAAATGATTGAATAATGAATGAAAAATTGAAGCTCAAAGTAAATTACATAAAAATAATAGTAGAGGAAAAGTGATTTTTAAAACCTCATATCTCACATTATTCAAAGTGTAATATATTGAAAGGATTTATAAGCTAGAAGCAATATATTAATTACTAAGTTACTAAATCAAAGCTTTTCTATTAAATTTTTAGTTCATTTAAATATTTTTTTTTTCTTCAACAAAACTATCTTGTGGTGTTACTTATAACTTTAATTTTTTGCTTTAATTTTTTTTTGTAACTGTTCATCCATTATACTTGTTTTAAATTACATAAAACGTTCACCTATTTCCCACTACAAATAGATTGCTTCTCTACTCATTTTACACACAACAAAAGAAACAATCTTTTGCTCTCTCAAAATCTGTTCTTAGTTTTCTCTAATTCCAAGTTTAACTTGGTGATAGAGGCAAGCTTGGTTAGAATTTGACTTGTTCATTGAAAGTTGTGCTGTTTTTAGTGGGTAATTGTTGTTGTATCTTAATATATAGACATCCAAAGTTCTTTAGCATCCAGGAGAGGTCGAATTTATTTTAAAGAGACTATTCATACAGGCTTCAACAATTTCTTTTTGTTTTCATCTATAAATACTGAGTCAAATATTTTTGTTCATTTCTTTTTTTATTAAATTATAATTTATTATTAAATTTAAATATAATTTAAATTTATTTTATATTACTTATTGTCTAACACAATGATCAAACTCAAAATATATAATTAAAGAACGAAGTGAATTACCACCAGGTCGCACCTAAATAAATTAACATCTTTTTTTTTTTTTTAGCATAATTCAAAGGAGAAAACATAATCATTAGGACATCCCCTCCATGCATTATTTGTTAGGATTATAATTGTTTTCTCCTTTATTTTGCATAAGATTGTAACAGAATCAAAACCTATCTTGATCCAATTTGCTTGATTTCCTTTTATACATCATCACAAATCCCCATCATACTCATATACTACATGACCCGATCCAACCCGACTCAACCCATTCTTTCTAGATAAAATTTATTAAAAGTTCTCTCACTCCTGAAAATTACAAATATTTAAAATATAAAAGCATGTTTAGAAGTAAAATATAATAAATAATAAAAAATATTAGATATATTGTAAATGGAGTTTTTAAATTTAAAGGATTGATAAAGGGTATTATAGAGGATATTAAAAAAGATATATGTGACAATATTTTAAGATTGCTTGTGGAATAAATAAAAAAATACTATCGATGTATCAAATGTTAACCTATAAATAAATAAAAAATTATTTGATACATTGTCGATAGAGTTTTTAACTCCACAACCAAGATCAAGGAATTGACAATTATTTTATAGAGGTATAGTAAAATATTAAAAAAAAAAGAGATGCATGACTATTTGTGGAATAAAAAAAACATTGCCAGTGTACAAAATACTCATCCAAATAATAAAATGTATAGTTTGAAACTAATTAGTAATAACACATAAAAAATGTACGATATTAAAATGAAAAAAATTGTGAGAAAAACGAAATTTAAACATGTAAATACATCATATTAAAAATACTAAATGCATTACAATTATTTATCATGGTATTATTATCGATATTTAATTGATTTCGAGTTAACTTGTGAGATCAAACTCAATCAACAATATTATCAACATATACAATTGATGAAAGTAATAATATATGTATAATAAAAATAAAATAATAATAAAAATTAAAATACTTTAATTGAACTCAAATATGAGTTTAAATCTCAATATGCAAAATTCTTATTAAAATTTTAAAATAAATTGAAAAGATTAAAAGACCATGAAGTAATACAATTTATTTTGAATAAGGAAATAAATGTTATGGGTAATTATGGTTATTAATTTAGTTACCAATTGTATATTTTTTTCGTTTTGAATGAATGTATTTATTTCTTTTTCATACAACTTTTCTATGTAAGTTTTGTTTAATAATTTAATTTACATAGAAAAAAATTTAATCTTTAAATTATATTCTAACTCTTTTTTAAGAGTAAAACCAAAATCATAATTGGGAGTTATAACAAATCATTCAAGTTTATTTTCAATATTAATTTTTTTGTCTTAATTTATATTAATTACAATTTAAACCATCATTATTATAAAAAAATAATTTTTTTTTTATTTTTTAATAATATTATTCATGAAATTTTACAAATTTTATATAATTTTTTAATAATATATTTTAATTAATACATATAATCAACTTATGCATCTATGAAAAAAACCAATTATTAAATATAATAAAGTCGTGCATTGTATGGGAATGCAACTAATATAAAACAAGGTATATTAGCAAATTAAGAAACAATACAATGTGGAACCATAAGATATTGACAAATGGACACATCATTCATTCATTATTAATAAAATATATCGGTCCAATTATTAAAAAATATTTTACTTAAAATTTGTTTTAAAATATAATACTAATTTTGTTTAAAATACATTCAAATGACTTAAAAAAAACATATATACATGGCTATATTTTAAAATAATACATATATATTAGAGGCAAGAGAAATGAAATGATAAAGAAAATATTAAAATAAACTCGATTTAATCAAATAATTTAAAATATTTTTATCATCAATTAAAATGATAATTTCAAAAATTACCAATTAAAATATTATTACATATTTAACCAAATATTTATTAATGATAAAAAATAATATTACGTAGTTTTCATTTAGATACGCATATAATAAAATTTTTAATTTAATTGATGGTAGCTAAACTTAGTGTGTCACGGAATCCCCATGAACTAGTTGGTGATAAGATCATAATCTGAACCGTACAAATATCATGGAATCTGAATCTTCAATGACGTGGCACCTGTACAAACTCAGGATCCCCCTTCTGTATACCCTATCGGCTTATCCCCGCCTATTTAAACGGCTGCTATTTTCCACCGTGATCACCGTTTACTCCTAAAGGCAAACCGCATGAAAGCGTTTGGAAAACTTTCAGCTACGTTATAACGGCTCGTTAACATCCCGGACTTGACGCCAAGTATCAAATTGGGTTCAGAAAATTTCCCGCCAAACATGGAATTATAAAAAAATAAAATCGGAAAACATGATAATTTATTTAATGATAAAAACAAAAAAAGTGTGCGGTGGGGCCACGTCTTAACCTACTGAAATTAAAAGCAACGTTGGTCGAAAGGCGGGAGCATGGACATGAACTCATTTATTTATACAATTAAAAACTTTATATATTAAAATGAAAATTCCATAACATCTTAATCTGCATTATTTTTGGAAAAATTTTAAGCTCATAAAAATATCTTTCGTTAATTATTATTAATTGACATAAAAATATAATTTATTAGTACATTATAAATTTTTATGTGATTATAGTAAAAATAAAATAGATGTAATAAAATTATTAATATAATGTTTATATATGGATCGAAAAAATCAAAAAGAACATGCTTTAAGTCAATTCAATTGGGTCAATTTCTTTGAAGTCAAATTTGACATGATATGATGATGTAATTGATGTATCTTATTCAAGGTTTGGTAAAAACTCAGTCTATCTCGCCTAAAAATAATTATAAAAATACTCTTTCTCTCTCTATGTGTGTAACAACTTGAATTTGTAGTTTATTTATGTATTTGAAGGAGTTCTTGATAATTGTCATTGTTGAGGAGCTTGGATAGTTCTAATAAGAGAGTGTAAGAGTTTGAATTGTTAATGGTTTTTAAGTGTTAGGAGTTGCTCAGCTTCATTGGGAAGTTAGTTTTTGTTTTTCTATGAATTAGATTAGAGTTCTCTTGAATTGTTGAAAAAAATAAAAAGAAGTTATATTTTTTCGAATTGCATCTCATTAATGGTTTTAGGTAGATTTAATGTTTAATAACGTTTCTCTAAATTTGTGACATAGGATGATAATTGATGATGCGTGATGTTTTGGAGACATGTTTTATAAAATAAATGCCTTAGTGTTGAAAATTATTTCGGTATAGTTGGCGTGTTATAGGGTTTGTTTGCGATGGATGAAGATTTGGTATTTGTGTGCATTTAATTGGTGATTGTATGCATTTATAGTGTCTCCCCTGTTTTTGAAATTGACAGTGAGTCACACAGTCGTGTATATCAGTCACACAGGTGTGTTTCTCAACCACACGACCATGTCTTCCTTGCTTCTTAAATTGGCAGTGAGCTACATAGTCTGCTCACATGGCCATGTACCTTAGTCACACGGATGTGTCTCTCAACCACATGATCGTGTACCCTTCCCACACGGTTGTGTGGTCTTTTTTTTTTTTTTTTTTACAAATTGTCTCATTTTAGTCCTCGAGTGATCCCTAACTCATTTAAGCCTCTATAGCAATGTCTAGGACATTATTTCTATTTGTGGAAGGTTTATATAGGGGAGTATTACTGCTAGAATGTGTTCATGTATATGTATTCATAAGATTTAATTTTGATATCCGTACAAGTCGTTAATATGATTTTTCCTATGATAATTTTTTATTTATGAGATGGTTTGTATATGAATTAGTATCCACGTACATTGTTGCCTTTGCTAATTCGTTGCAATTATGTGTATCTTGTGAAGTACTAAAAACCGAATACGAGTATGTCTGAATTTGATTCTACAAAATTGAATTTATTGGAAATAGGTTTATCGAATATTGAAACTGAATATGAGTATGTCCGATTTTGTATATTCGTATGCAATTTATTATTTGCATTTACATTTGTGGTTGAAATTTGGATATAAAGTGAAGGAAGTTTGATTTGACAGTTTAACTGCATTATTTTAATTTAGCAGTAAAACCACAATAATTCAAGTGGCAAATGACCACATAAAGGTGTGATTTGGTTGGATGGATTCACCATAACCCAAAACTGGTGTGTAGAGGAGGCCTATATGGTGTGTTTGGATGGGTGGAGATGGTATGTAGCGGTTGGATAGGTGGGATTATCTTACATTTGTTTTGCATTTGAGTATGTACTACGTATATGATTGATTGTAATATTTGCGTGTTGAATCGCTTATTCGATGTGTATAGATATCATGAATTATTTGAGATTTCCGTGTGTTTGGACGTTCGTTTGACACCGCTTATTTATGTTTGTTTCAGACTCACACTGAGCTTTCGTAGCTCACTCCCTTAGTTTTCTCTTTTTAGGTAATCTCAGAGTTTCACGTTCTGGTTTGTTTAAATAAGTTTTCTAAAGTAATTCATTTTGGTCCGATTAGTTTTGTAAATAAACCTGAAGTGTACTATCGTTTTGGATTTCCAATTTTGAGTTAGCCCAAACGTTTCCGTGCATGGACATTTGATATAGAGTCTGCTGTTTGCTTTGGAAATTGGACAGTTTTAAGTATCTGTTTGAAATTTCAATCGAGTTAAAAAGTAGTATTTTTTTCGTCGCATCACTGGTTTGGAACTTCAGTATCAAGGTTACTAAATTCTTTTTGGCTACAAAGCTAATACATAAGCTTTAATTTGGCTTTAAGTTTATTTAAGCGTCAATCGAGTTAACGTTTGCAAAAGATTTCTTTAAAATACGACTAAAAGAGGTTTTCAATAAATTTTAAGAAATTTGAACGATATTTTGTTTTGAGCCATTTCGGTGGCCAATGAAACCTCTAAAATCTGGTCGAAATTTTTGGGCCGAATCTTGAAGTATTATATTTGATATGTTATTTAATGGTTAAATTAATTGTTTTAATAATGTAAAGACCTAATTAATATAATATCGATAGTTTGAGATGTAATTAGAAAATTTAAAATGAAGATGTCAAGTAAAACAAACTCAATTAATAGTTAAAATACAAATACAAATAATATAAAAATTTAAAGATAAATTAATTTTACATAAATAGGAGAAGATTTGTTTTTTTGAGGTTGGAATTTCGAAAATTGAACTCAAACGGTCGGATTTATTTTGCAGCTTATTAAACTAAACTTTGACGAGGAGCTACTGCTTTGGATGGTCAACGAGCATCAATTGGCGGTGTGCTACGGGATTCGGAAGGACGATGGTTGTGGGGATATGCCATGAATTTCGGTAGCAAGACAATCTTCAAAATGGAATCAAGAGCTATGCTTGAGGGATTGTTTATTGCTTGGGACAAGAGGTTTCGACATGTTGAAGTTGAGAGTGACAATGCCTTGTTGGTGGAGCTTCTTCAATCCGGGGGCGAAATCGATAGCAACTTAGTAGAGGTTCGACTTTTACAACAGTTGTTACAACGACATTGGGAAATTCGTATCCAACATGTTTCAAGAACTGCTAACGTTGTTACAGATTCATTGGCAAAACATTTGAGTTTCGAGGATTCTTTGCTTCATCTCTTTCAGCATCCACCATCTCCAATGACTCGTTATCTATTTGATGATATGTGCGATGTTGGTGGTCATTTGATATAATTATCTTTGTAATCGCTTAATTACTGTCTTTTTCTAAAAAAAAAAAAAAAAGCAAAAGAAGCCTTAGCTTTTTGCTTCTTTTATAATCTATATTTTTGTATTCAAAGCCTTTTAATAATACTAAGATGATTATGAGATGTAATCCGTCACTTTAACTCTACCCTTTTCCTCTCTACCATTATCTGTACACTATGAGTTAGATACATTAATATATATTTTTTTATTATAACTAGATATTTAATATAAAATTTTTAATACATTAATTTATTTATAAGAACAATTATTCATGATATTCAACTTTATAGATGAATTATCAAGAAATATTATTATCACTTAATACTATAAACATAATACATAACTTAGAGCGAATTGTTACTTATTTTGTTCACAACTCGATCTTTATTTACATCAAGATCTTTATTTTACTTCTTTCTTACAAGAATCTTTTGAGTAAATGATGGAGAACCACAAAAAAAAACACAAATATCACGAATAACATGAATTGCATTTTAGTGTCACGAATGTCACAAATAACACACATAACATTAAAGCGCTCGAGTTCTTATAACATGCCAACTATATCCCATGAGTCTTATCTAGTTTATCAAGGCTTTTACACCATTGCACACTTTTATTTATTTAAGCATGATGCTTTATTTTTTTAATTTTTTTTCACTATTAACTTTATATTTCAATTGTATTTTATTTTCCGAAATACATACATATTACATGCTTTTACTCCCTTACTCACTTTTCTTTTTAAAACATGTCACAATCTTATTTTGTAATTTAATTATATCTTAGCATAACGCAAGTACATTTCTGGACTCTTACGGTTAGTTCTTGCATGAAATATACAATTTTCACTACTCTACTTATCATTTAATGTTACATAATTCACTAATCTCTTCACTTGCTAATTATTACAATTACCATATATTAATTCATATTACTTCAACACTTATTTTACATGACTTATTACACTTTTACATTTTATTTAATTTAGTCTTTCGAGCTTAATTATCAAATATTAATGAATTTAATTTTCATGTCCATTTTTCATGATACTTATTAGTTTACTTTCTCAATTAATTTTTTTTTAAATTTCTCATAAGAGTATTTCATGAAATACACAAATATTTTTATTTAATTTCACACATACTAACCTTAATCTTTCACTATCTTCACATGTAGCATTAACAAGTGCTTTTACACATACACGTAACAGGGTTGTTTATTTGAGAACCAGTCACTAAGTTATGGGTTATTTATAAAAAAAATCTCATTTTTAAAATTATTTACAGAAATAGATCAAAGTGAAAAATAATTACTGGAATAGGTTATTTTTGCAAAAACGCGCTTACGTGGACGTCATGTCAGGGGAAATTGTAGAAAAGCGCTTCCACGTGGAAGCAATTTTCCTTGAATGAGACAAAAACGCTCCTACGTGGAAGCTTTTTTTAAATTAGTGTCCACATGGATGCATTTTTCAGCGTGTTTTTGTCTCAGTCAAGGAAAAATGCTCCTACGTGGAGGCGTTTTTGTCTCATTCAAGAAAAGTGTTTTCACGTGGAGGCGTTTTTGTCTCATTCAAGGAAAAGTACTTCCACGTGGAAGCGCTTTTCTGGAATTTCCCCTGACATGGCATCCACGTAGGTGTGTTTTTGCAAAAACAACCTATTCCAGTAATTTTTTTTCACTTTGGCCCATTTCCATAAATAATTTCGAAAATGGAGCTTTTATGGTACATAACTCCTAAGTTATTTATATCTTGACTTACAAAATTTAAAATTAAGATCCATTTGTCGTTTTTGAAACCAAATTCAATAACTTTTTTACCATAAAAAATTAAGAAATTTGTAGGTCAAAATATAATATCGGAACCTCGAAGTCAGTAAGCCAAAAATACAACATAAAGGTAGCATACCTTTCTGTCTAGGTACCACACCTTTCTGTTCCAAATGCATTGTATACCCTGTTTTGCTTTAAAAAAGTCCTGAATGAACCCTAATTATAATCAAACTTTAAAAAAAGCCTAGAATTGATTCAAAAGCCTTAAATGACTATTAAAAGATCTAAAAGACGAAGAGAACTTGAACAATAAATTTGACTCTTGAACCAAGCATTTGACCTAAAATGTAGCATTTCTTGCTCGAGTTTAGGTATGACCTCAAGTAAGGGGTGTTGTAGGTACAACTATTGGCTAAAATCCAATCTACCTTCTCCCAAAAGATAATTGCAGCCTCAAAATCAAATTCACATTGTTATAAATCACTCTCCCCAAATACCTCACTTATGGTCAATATCTATCTATAAAAATTCCTAGCAAAAAGTGTCTAAACATACCCCAAAATAGATAAGGAAGTTGACTAGCTAACTCTTTTCCAATGCTAATTGGCAACTAAGATAGAAGATAAGGATAAGCTTTAGCAAATCAAATAGTTTAAACTTTTCATGATTCTTCTTCAACATATACAAACAAATGATGATGATGATGATGATGGTGATAATGATGATTCTAGAATGCTGGGCCACAAAATATCTCCACATTTGCTGCTTTAATGAGATTTAATCAAAAGTTAAACATGTCAACATGAAGACTTTGACTATTCTAAACTAGCTTTTTCTATCTATTATTTGTGTAACATCCCAAAAATCAGGTTAGAAGAAATCAAGTTATTGAAATCATGAGTAGTTATCTTTTAATTTTTTAAGCTAGATTTTGGAAATTTTGACAAGTGAATTAATCCAGTTTAGTGGTTAAATGTTTTACTTGTGAGTGTGTGGTTCTGGGTTCAAATCCAACGTCTTGAACTTTTCCTTTTGTTTCAATCATTTATTAAACCTCCACCTCTAATCATGTGGATTATAAGATACTGATGTCAACGATGAGCCTAGTGGTTCAATGGTTAAGCATCTGTCTATTCTCTGGTTTCGTAATCAAATCTTTGCGTATATGTTAAGGAAATATATTTTTGCACTTTTTATAAAAATGATTTGAATTTTATATAGTTTGTAACCCCTACAGTTAATTTTAAAAAAGAAAGGAAAGAAGAACGTTTCTTTTTATTTTTGTTTTTCTCCATTTTCATTGATGGCTTTGATTTTCTTTGTTTCAATGGCGTTCCTTTTTGCCATCTTACGTTAAAGCAATTTCGTACGGGCTCAAACTTCTCCTTATAAGTTCAATTCGATTGCCGATTCTGGAATCACTTCTATTGCTTTTACAACGAATTGCTATCAGGTGGGTATCAAAGCCCTTTTGAATTGCTTGTGTTTTTATGCTTTTTTCGCGTCGAAATGGTGTTTTTCGAAGGCACACGGGTTGACACACGGGGGTGTGTCCAGGGTGTGTGTCTATATTGTTTAGAGGCATACGGGGGTGTGTCTAGGGTATGTGTCTATACTATTTGGAGGCTCACGAGTTGACACATAGGTGTGTGTCAGGGTGTGTGCCTGTTCTATTTGGTGGCATACAGGTTGA
Organism: Kokia cookei; assembly: GCA_039519145.1. Taxonomy (NCBI): domain Eukaryota; kingdom Viridiplantae; phylum Streptophyta; class Magnoliopsida; order Malvales; family Malvaceae; genus Kokia; species Kokia cookei. The sequence continues at coordinate 59,272,248 of CM076903.1, forward strand.
TACACGGGCGTGTGTCAGGGTGTGTGTGTATACTGTTTGGAGGCACATGGGTTAGCACATGAGCGTGTGTTAGGGTGTGTGTGTACTGTTTGGTGGCACAAGGGCTGACACATTGGCATGTGTCAGGGTGTGTGTGTATACTATTTTGGGGAACATGGGCTGACACATGGGTGTGGTTACATGGTTTTGAGACACATGGTCTGTAGTAAGATTTAAACTCGATAATTGTGATCTATTAGTTTACAATATGCTATATGTACGAAGGTTACACTGATATAAGAAACTTAATAGCAAATTGATAATGTGTAATGTGACTTTGTTTGGATGCGTTATAGTTTGCATTCTGTTCAGGTACGACTCGTGTTCTGTTAAGCATACAGGTACACTTCTGTGTTACTGTTTTGGTTAAGGATATGTTGTATGTGGATAATTATACGAAATGATTACAAATAATCTTAGCACACTGTTATACTGATATTGTATGATCATGTCTATTGGTAGATTATACATATCTGTCATATGTTTTCGACATCTGCATGGGTTGGGACTGTGAAGTGAAGGAAGTAACTAAACTGAACTGATTCAGTGATTAAACCATTTGAGAATATTATAACTGAACCGGCAGTGACACTGTAAACACTGCAAGGTTACCACTAAATTGACAGTGACACTGTAAACACTGCAACGTGTCATACCGACACTATATGGTGTGCTGGGTTGGACAGAGATGGCGTATAACGGATGGGGGTATCATGTCTACATCCGTAACTATATCTGTGACATGACTGCATCTGTAACTGTATCTTTAATTCAATTGTATCTGTAACTGTATCTCTGACATGATTGTATCTGTAACTATATCTGTATTATTTCTATATTGAGATCTTGAATTCGTATTGTCTGACATTCTATTATGTGACTGAACTGAAGTTGTCTCTGCCCTAGTGGTTATGTGTTGTGTTTGTTTATTGAGATGTGAAGTGATATCGAGTCCAACCTCACGTAGGATTCCTTTGATTCATAATTTGACAACTCTGCAAGACTCTGGAACTGTTCGGTACTGGTTGTGTAAATGTCATTAAGTTTACCTACGTTATTACAACTTGATTGTATTTGATTTTGGTTATATACCGAGATTGGTAGCTCACAAATTGTCTTTTCTGTTCATGTAGATATCTGACGTGGAATCAGACGGTGTATAAGAGCTCGGATTGTTTTGCATTGAGTTGACTATGACTATATATTTCAGGTTTGAAACTGACTTACACTCATTTTGGTTTTTACTTAAGTCATCGATGATTAAAAATGTCTAAACGCAAAATCGATTTTCAATGTATTAACATAATTACGCCAAATTCGATTAAAACTTCTAAATTGGGTTCGGGGTGTTACAATTTAAACATCAAATGAGTCAACAAGCAATATAGGCAGTGTTTTATCACAAGGAATCTTTGAGCTAATTAAACATGAACTTCAAGCAATCTTCATGTCTCTACTGGTTTGGCCATGAAAACATGGCCCTTTAATGTCAATAATGTCAACCTAAAAGAACTTTGACCGGAACATAAACCTGTTCTAACATAATTTCAAACAGTCCATAAGACAACAAGAGATAGCCATGTTTTATTTGATAATAAAATAATATTTCTATATTAAAATTAATTATATGCTAAAAGTAATAAGGGTAAAAAGTATAGTAGTAAACATTTAACTATTTGAAAAGTTATATAATGATTATTTAATTATTTGATTTTGTAATTTTTAGTCATCGATCGTTAAATGGATAATGAAATATGATGTGACAACTTTTAAAATTAGCATATATAATAGCACGGGCAAGTCTAAAAAGGTTGACAGGAGCCTCGGTCTCTTTAAAATAAAAAAATTTTCATTTAGATTCTTAATTTTATTAAAAAAAATTTTAAATTAGTAAATATAAAATTGCACTTTGCCCCCTAAAAATGATAAAATTACAATTTAATCCTTTAAATTTTACATTTTTACTATCGCAAAATTACAATTTAATTTTGGCCCCCACTAAAAGAATTTTTTGGCTTTGCCCCTGCATAATTGTAACTTTAACCCTCAACATTATATATTGTGTCAATTTAATTTTGATTCAAAAAATTTAACCCTTAACATTTACATATCATATAATTTGGTCTTTTTTTGGAGTTTTGCTTCTTTTTTTTGTGACCTTTTACCTAAAAAGCTAAAAAAAAATATTTTTATCAACTAAATTTGATTGAAAATATATATAAAAAAATAGAAACATCCAAAAATTCAAAATAATAATTTTCATCTTTTGTCATTCTCTTTAAATTAATTTTCGTTTTCACAAAGAAATGCAAAACTGCAAAAAAAAAAAGGCTAAACTACACGATGTGTAAATGTTGAAGGTTAATTTTTTTAAAATCAAGATTAAATTGAAAAAATGTATAAGTATTGAGGATTAAATTTGTTATTATGACAATTTTAAAATATATCAAATTATCGTAATTTAACGACTGATGACAAAATAGTAAATAATTATTTTATAATTTTTTATAATTATATAATAAAAAATATGACTACATAGTACCCAAATAGTAAAGATAGGGACCATTCGATGGATTTGACTATTAATTAGAATCAGACCTTACATAAATGCATGTATGTTTGTAGTTTTGTTGTTTTTTAGTATGCCGTTCAATTTAAACTTTGGGAAGGAAAAGCTACACAGCCAAATTGCCCCATAATCAAATAGGGTTTGGGGCTTTGGTTGAGTGGGGACCAAATTATTTCAAAGAGAATGCGAGGGAAAAGACATAATGCCAACAAGTTTTATTATTAAATAAAAATTCCGTCAGGTGATTGTGATTTTTTAAAAAAATAATTATGTTTGTTATAATTAGATTAAATAAATAATGTATTTTATTATTAAATAATAATTTGATTTTAACCAATTCAGTGACCTCATGCTGGAGGTTTTTTTTGATAATTTCACCTGTAAAAAAAAAAAAAAAAAAAATATTTGTTGGAATTTATCGTCGATAATTGCAACAAAAAGAAATATATAGTGCTAAGTTTTAATGTATCAAAACTCTATTATGAGTAGATAAGTGCTAAAAACTCTCGATACAAAATCTATACAAATCTCTTAAATATTTAAATAGTTGAGACTTGTTAATATCTTAGATCAATTATAATCAAATCCCTTAAAAAATTACAGTTAAAATAACATACACGTTATATCTTCAATGCCAGGGATTTAATTTATCTGATCCGATCCAATCTTTAAGATATATTATGTCAAATGAATCGTTATTCATAGATAAATAATTAAAATTAAACCTTAAAACCGAATCAAATATGATTTAAACATGAATCAAGGTCTAAGACTGGTAATTCCAATAATAATCTTGTCTAGAAATTTTCTTCGTGCAATCTTCACTAAAACAACAATAAGCTGAGCTCTTAAACTTGAAATCAGTTGATTTAAAGTACGTTTCGAAATTAAGAGATAGCCCTTTCATTGGCAAGAAGACAAATAGACTTAAAAATGCTTGATTTTCATCAAAAAATGCATCGAAAATTAAATGATTTTCCAAACTTAAAAATTAATAATTTCGATGAATTGAATTTAATAAATTTCATCCCATTAGTGCGATGCATCAATTTTTTTTTTGGTTAATGTTTTTCATTATTTTCAAAATATTATTTTAACCTCTTCCTTGTTTTTAAAATTAATAAACTTTTATTATAAATTAAGATGAATAATCATTGAACTAATGAACAAAACACATAAGATCGTGAAAACTAGTATCATTAATACCAACTCATATACTCTGTATTATCTAATTATTGTTATGCTTTTTCTATTTTACCAAAAAAAAATACTAATTAAATTTCGTGTTCATTATCTCAAGTGTGACTTGAGTTCAAGTTGCATCAATTGTGTTATTGTTAAGATTTTACTCTCCCTTTGTAATTAACCGAAAAAAAAAATACCAACTCTTAAAAACTTATTCATCAAATCCTCTGTAATTTTGGGTTGCTCCCACGTGTTCTGGTACATCACGATTTTATTTTTCCTCTTGGGGGGTGTTAGTGTTGGTGTTAGTGTTAGTGTTACGGTACATAGCTAAATTACTTGAATGGGGTGGGGTAGCGGGAGGAGGGACTGTAGCTTTTACACTCCTAGGTTTCCTTTTAGTTTAAAAGGGGACCATATGTATATTTGGAGGGTGAAAATAACGTTAGGAAGGACCCTTTGAGTTTGAATTTAGTAGTTTTTAAATATCAAAATTGATATAATAATTCTAATTTTGTTTTTTCAGAAAACAGAATGAAGTTGATGAACTTGCAAAATAATTCCAAACTTTGCATAGATGCATAGGTAAGGTAGACCACTCCATCATATTTATTTTTGGTTTAAATATGTAAAAAACTCTCTTTCAAAAAAAGTAATTAAACCCTTACTTTTATTTTGTACTTAATTGGATATTTGAACTTTCAAAATCCATCAAAAAGACCCTCAAACTTTTTCAAAAAAGTAATTAAGCCCTTGATTTTTTTTTTTTTTTGCACTCAATTGAGTACTTGAATCGCTCATGATTTTTTCAGTTAAAGTCACCACGTATCAAAATCACAGTGTGACATGTGACAAAAAATGGTTAAAAGGTTTTTTTATGCATTTTATAATTTTTTTCTAATTTTTAATAAATTTTAAATTTTTTACTGATTTTTATTTTTTATAACTTTTTTGCCTTATGTCACGTCGTGGTTGTGACATGGGGTGACTTTAACCGAAAAAATTAGGGATAGTTAACTTTAACCTTCAATTGTTAAAGTTAACGGTCAAATGACTTTTTTGATGTATTTGACAGTTCAAGTACCCAATCGAGTGTAAAAACAATCGAGGGCTTAATTGCTTTTTAAAAAAAAAAAACGTTTGAGGGTTTTTTTTGATGCATTTTGAAAGTTCAAGTACTCAATTGAGTGCAAAATAAAAAAAAAAGGGCTTAATTTTTTTTTTTTTTGTGAAATAGTTTGAGGGTCTTTTTGATGCATTTTGAAAGTTCGAGTACCCAAGTGAGTGCAAAAAAAGTACGGGCTTAATTGCTTTTTTTTTTTTTGAAAAAATTTGAGGGCTTTTTACACCCTTAAGTCTTTATTTTTGGGTTAAATTAATATTTAGGGCTTGAATTTGACAAATTTTCTCATGTTAGGGTATGAACTTTATTTTGATCCAAGTTAAGCTCTAAACTTAGCAATTATTCCTACATCGGGGCTTGAATTTTTTTGGCAAAGTTAGGCACAAAACTTGACAATTATTTCGCATTGAGGCTTGAACTTGACAATTATTCCCACATTGAGGGTCTGAATTTTAAGATTTTCAATGGCAAACATGGAAAATAGTTCAAGCTCGAATGTAGGAACAATTGCCAAGTTAAGGGTCTAACTAGGACTAAAAAAAATAAAATCAAACCTCAATGTAAAAATAATTGCCAAGTTCAAGACTTAACTTGAACACTAAAAATTTTGATCTCAATGTGAACAAAATTGCTAAGTCTAGGGCTTAAAAAATGATTTAACCCTTCATTTTTGGATCATATTTCATCATAGTCTAACTTATATATTTTGTGTGTATAAAAGGGATTATTGTCTGAGAAGAAGAGAAATAATTAATGAAAGTTGAATCATAAACCTATTAAATGTCATCACTTTGAAAGAAAGATTACATGAATAAAGTTCAAACTGTGAATAAGAGTTTTGGTTTGCAAAATTCGTCATAAACAGAGCAGTAATGGTAAGGAGTAAAATGAATGGTGTATGTAGAGAAAGTAGAGCCACCGAAAATGTGGTGCATTCAGCTCTCTTTCATCATTGATACCATTACCAGCCACAATAGCATGCATTGAATTTATAATCACCATAGTTCTGAAATGATTAAAACCTGCCAATGCAGATTCATAGCTTTTTTATCAATAAAAACAATTATTATGGCTTAATATCAAAGCAAAGTCATTGTATAGTGATGAGTATTCCTGCTTAACACGCGGCCCACCTGGGTTTGGTCCCTGGCAACAACCTAAATTTCGATTTTTTTTTTTTTTCTATTTTTCCCCTATTTTGAAAAAAAAAAAAATTCTTTGACTTTGGGAAGGACAATAAAAAAGAAAAAAGAAGTTAATGTTCTTTAGGCTTTTTTAAAATTGATCAAAAATTTTTTATTGATTAGGAAACTGATCAACTTTTAAAATCATGTACGTAAATGACATGTTTGCTACATTGATTCCAGGTATCATTGTTGTCATTTGCGGCACCACCTCTAATAATTACTCAATCATTGGTTGATTTTTAAAAAAAAAAATAATTTTCTAAGATGTCGTCACCGGTATATATACACATACATGTTATGCTAAAACCACCATATTTTAAGAGACAAAGGAAAAAATATATAATTTAATAGGAAAAAAAATTGAGCTTGAATCATTAGTCTCATCTATTGTATGAAAGCTCTCATCCGCTATTTATTTCTCATTGATGTAAATTCTTGTAATTAAGCAACTGATTCTTTTGGTTTGATAACCTATCAACTCGACTCTCGATTGTAATCGTCTTTTATGACCTTTTCCATACCTCTAACCTAAGCTTCATTACAATCTTGTAAAGATCTCTTGACTGGTGTGTCATCTCGTTCTATAGTGGTGAGAATTTGATTTTCAAGCAACCCTATGGTAATAGCATTTATTGTTTGACTATTCAATGCACATTCTTTGAAACTTAAACACCTTGAGTGCTTTGAGTGAATTTTAGTGAGAGTGTTAATTCTTGTTGAGTTTGAATTTCAAGTAATTAGTGAGATAGGGGAGATGCCTATGTTTTTATGCTTTAAAAATTTCTGCTTGGATTGTTTGTGTTCTTTAGTATCATTTTAGTTTAAATTTTCAGTGCATGATTATCAGTAGATTATCCTAAGATATTGTTGGTGAAGACAATAAATTAAGAGAAGTTAACTTGAAAGTGAGTTGAGAATTTTGCTTGAGGACAAGAAAAAACTAAAGTGTGAGAATATTTGATAAGTGCTAAAAATAACAAGTTCTGACCTCATTCTTAACACGTTTTGGGTTATTTTTCGATGATAATTGTGAATTTTACACTTCTAATCCTTTAAATTTATGTTTTAATGCTTAATAAAGCACTTGGAGGCAAAATGAGCGAAAAACGAGTGAAAACCGAAGTGTCGGAGCAAGTTGAAGGAGCGACACGAGCTGCACCTTTTAACACAACCATGTGGTCCACATGGCCGTGTTTTAGGTTAGGCCTTGTAGAATTCACGAGATTGTGCATTGAATAGCGGAAATAATGATTTTTAGGTTTTTTGGGGTATTCTAAGATGCATATATGACAAAAATAAGAAGATAGGAGGAAGCCGTTAGAGAATACTCAAGAAAACAACTTGAAAAACACCATTGAAGCCGACTTTGAAGAAGATTTTCGTCAAGATTGAAGATGCCTAGTTGATTTTTTAGGAAGTTATCATGAGTTTCTTTTATTCTTTCAGTAATATTGTATTTTTAATTTTTCTCTCTTCGAGTATGAACTAATTTTCTAAATACCTAGGAGAGATGAACCCTATGATGAATTATGTTATTTGATTTTTTTTATTTTACCCAATAAATACTTAGTTTTTTTGTCTTAGTGTTTTGTTCTCAATTATGTGTGCATAATTCTTGGTTTAATATTTCTAGAGTATTGATTCGTGTTCGATGTGCTTAAATCGGTGATTGAATAAACTCTGTTTAAGATTAGATCTTGCGTAATTGAGTGGAGTTGCATACAATCCTATAAATAGGACTACATAAATCTACCATATTAGAGTCAAATCTAATAGGGGAATCTATAGCATGAGTTAATACAATAATAGAAGTTTTAATTAGAAATAAATTTCAATTAATCAACTTTGAGTCAATTGCTCTTATGCTCAAAAGAAATATTAACATAATTTAGGGATTTCTACAGATCAAGGTGTTAAGTAAAGAAGTTGCGTAATTTAGACTGATAGTAACAAATGAAATCTAGGTGGATCCTTTCTTAGATATTGTGTCGTTTCTTGGTTGTTATTTGATTATTTTCGTGGTTTTTCTTTGTCTCGTTCATTAGTTAATAAAAATAGTTAATTTTAGTTTTTAATCGATCATTTGAATTATTCGGTTAAATTATAAAAAGACTACTAATTATTAGTACTTATTCCTTGTGAAAACGATATCTTTACTCACCGTAACTATACTATTAATTGATAGGTATACTTGCCTTAGTCAAATTTATTAGTTAATTTCATGGACATAAAACCCCGATGCCACCAAAGTCAAGGCCAACAAAAAAAAAATCTCCGACAAAAGAACCCCGGTATCGCCAATGGCAAATAAGGGACTAAAAGAAAGTTCAATATTCTAACACTGGTGCCACCAATGACAATGGCAACACCAAAAAGAGCTCAGTGTCGCCAATGCCAACTACATGACCAAATAAATGTTTTTTTTTAAATATAAGCTGGTGCCACCAATGACAACAGCAACACCCATTAAAATATAATTTTTTTTACTTTTTCCTCATAATACGGGAATTTCAGCATGACATGTACACGAATTTGTACTGGTGCCGCCAAAAGCAACGGCGACACCGAAGTTTACTGTAACAAACGAGTCATTTATGTACATAATTTTACAAGTGGGTAATTTTTGTAAGTAATAAAAACTTTTGGGTCAATTTAAAAAAAAGCCGTTCTTTAGATAAAAGTGGGGACTTTGGCTAGTGGGAAGGCCATACTTTTGCGCTGTTGTTCCTTATTTGGCTTCCACTGGCTCCTTTGATCTGCATTTGTGCTTTTACTCCTTAAGGTATTGGTCTTCCTCTATTTCGGCACTTTTTTATTGTATGGTGTAGGTGGAATTACATTAGGATGAAGGGAAAAGATTGCAACTTTGAAAATGTTGCAACTTGGGTTTATTTTTTTTTTTTTTTTTAAGTTTGTTGTTATGTTGTTGATGGATGATTTAAGTGGTACTATGATGAACCAATAAGGCAAAAAAAAGTTAGAACTTCTAGAATCTAGAGTTCCTTACGTTTTATTCTTCTTAATTTATAAGAGTTATTTTGCGCTGAATGATGAAAAAATTTCAAATGTTTCTTTGAAAAATGCCAAATAAATGCTCAGTTGTGTCTGTTCAAATAAGCATCGTCTCCACAATTTATGCTGTCAATAGGCTCACTAATAGAGAAGATCACTTGATTTCATTGACCGTTTATGTATGATTTTGTTCAACTAATGAGGCCTTGAAGGATAATATCATGTTGAAACCCTCTAAAGAAAGTAGATTAAATTGAAACTACACATAAATTATAATGGGGAAATTCAGGTTCTGGAGAACGGATATGTTAGTAGATTTTGAACCTATTGCATATGCTATGCTGTCAGCTTCTCATGAAAGGATTTCATTGTGCCCATTTAGGATAAACAAGTGGTGGAATTACAGTAATGGCTTTATCAAGCACTAACCGCCATTGGCTTAAAATAGGCAGGTTATTCTTGGAGTAGTAGGTGCTGCAATAAACAAAACACTTTTTCTCTCTAGTGCTGCCCCCACTACAATTTGTCGGGTTTTAACATATATCATTGCTCGCTGAAAAAACCCTTTTCTAGTTGCTTGGTTTCACTATAAATTTCCAAGTCAGAGAAGTGTTTTATGCATCGAAATATCGGAGAATATGAAGGTCATTGGCTGTTTTCTGGTGTTTCTTGCTGTTTTAGACATTGCCTTGCTTAATGTTGCAGAAGGTGCTGGTGAATGTGGGAGATCATCCCCTGATATGGAAGCCTGGAAGTTAGCTCCTTGTGCAATGGCTGCACAAGATTCTAACGCTCCAGTTTCTAGCAGTTGCTGCCAACAGGTGAAGAAAATAGGCCACAATCCGCGATGCCTATGCGCCGTCATGCTTTCCAACACGGCTAAGAGTTCTGGGATCAAGCCGGAAATTGCTATCACTATTCCAAAACGCTGCAACATTGCTGATCGTCCTGTTGGTTACCAGTGTGGAGGTATATATATATATTTCTTTGCAATAAGCATTATTTACAGATTTTCCAAGAATTGATTCTCGTTTCCCTTCATTTGCATCACTTAAAACTGGTTTTTTTTGGCGTATTGCAGAATACACTTTGCCTTGAGCACGAAAGCTGAAGTCATGGTTCCCAGTTTCGTCGTTTGCTGGATTCTGTGCTTTCCGTTAGCTAGTTCATCTAGCTGATGAATTAACTGTGGAATCTAGCAACTTGAATGATAAATAAAAGTTTATAACGTCAATTACTCTCTTATTGCTCAATTCTCAAAAGCTTTTGGAAAGACACTCAGCTTACATGGTTCCCCTATACATACACCTGAACTATGGCAACTAATATTCAATCAGATGACTTTAAATGGAGTTTAATTCAACTAAATGACTTATAAAATCCCTTTTTAAGTAATTGGATAAGTGATGATTTAGATAATAAGCGGAAGTGTTGGATATGAGTGTGGGTTTCAATAGATTATATTCTCATATCCATGTTTGAATATGCAGTGGATATAAGTATCAAACACATACATACTTCAAGTTGAAGGAACAAATCATTCCAACATGGTTCAAGTTTGTGATTTGTTTTACCCTGTACAAGATGCTAAAACGCATCTAATCTTGAAAGTGAAGATCAAGTCGAGATGGAGGCAGAGAATATATATCATCCGTCTAACTCGCATCATTGGTATGGCAATTAATAATTCATTCTTGATATGGTCAGGATCAAATTGATAAAAAATCATATATGTTGACGCTACAAAATTATTTTACTTTTGACACTGTAAAGTTAGATGGAGGGACCGAAATTCTTAAATAAATAAAAAAACAAGGACTTAATATATCAAAATTAAAATATAGGGACCAAATTTAAAATTTCAAAAGAATACTGGGACCTTAGGCATATTTAGACCTTTACAATATTATAACTACCCACACACACACACATATATATTGAGATAAATCTCAAAATTATACACGAGCTTATATTCAATGTGTAGTTTGATACATGAACTTTGATTCGATGCAATTATACACATGAAACTGTAATTGTGGTTCAAATGTATGCATAAAATTTTTATTTTGATTCAATCATACATTTTTACAGAAATAAATACATCAATTTATTTTTATATTGGGTAAATTTAATTATTTACAAATGCAATATATGCACATAAAATGATATTAAATCGATAATTGTGTTAATGGTTCGAGAGAATTGAATCAAATCAAAATTCAATGTATAAAATTGTGCATTAAAAAATTAAAGTTCATTTGTAATTTTGAGATTTACTCATATATTTACTTCCTTTTTAAAAAATATATATATATAATTATTTACTCAAAAAATATTGCTTTATAGGTAATTATTTGGTACATATGTGGTGGAAAGTTTTTATTCCTCAATTAGATTGAGATTTTGTCACATGTTTTATTTATTGTAAAAAAAATTTAAATACGAATTAAGGACACATCAAAATCTAACTCCATTTGTGAAGTTCAAACTTTCTACTATTAGTGTACCGAATGCTTTAAAATATATAAAAAAAAAATTTTCAACTTTTAAATTTAATATTACAAGTATTTGTTTAATTTTTAAAATAAAATATTTTAGAAAGATATTTTGGTCCATAGTTAAAATGGAGCTCATATAAATTAGATAGATTATATATTAAAGAGAAATAAAATACAAGTTTTCACAAACTGACTGCTGTAAATACATAAGCTTACAGGGTGACACTTGTTCAAGTGGGAGAGTTGGGACAAAAAGAACCTAATATTCTTCCACTATGTCCTAAGCTATATGTATATGGTTCTACTGCAATGCTAGGCTATATCTACCAGCTTATTGTCCATAGCAGTAATAAGATTTTGATCATACAACCAGCCCTACTTCCTGCAAAGTAAACCAATTTGCATCATTCCAATCAGTTGGACTCAAAGGAAAATACAAAGCAGACTTATTCATGTACTAAATGAAGTAATATTATGCCAGCAGAGTATTATACATATATATACACCTTACAGTTTTGGGATAGGAAACTTGGATTATTTAGGATGAAGAAGTTAGTAATACAGTGAGCCTGCACCAAACAAAGAAGAATTGTTTAAAGATTATCCAATTACTGGCATGGGAAGTGAAGAGTAATTATTCATTTATCACCATAAAGCTAATGCTTCTTCATACCCTGCCACCAATTTCCTCTTGAGGCACCATTAGAATTGTTTCCATTGGGATCATCATCTCCCCCATCTTTTTGAAACTGTCAAAGCAGATGATTCAAGAAAGAGAGAAATCCCTCCTAATACACCTTAAGGAAAATTGTAATGCGTATGTTATATACTTACATAGTGGGGAGACTCAGTGGTTTTCTTCCTTGGAGAATAGTTTTCTTGGCCCCCATAGTAGATAGATGAGCTGAGATAGCTAGGTTCCACTGTTTCATTGTGATAAACGGATGAACTCTTGTCTTTATTCCTTGTGCTGCTGCTTTGTCCCTTGCTATAATCAGTGTTATGATCTGAAACAAAACATTCATCTGCAACATTCTCATCTCTCATTTTGTTTCTTGCTATTCTCATTAAGACCCCCCCCATATAAAGATTTATATAACAAAATTAATATAAGAAGGCAACAAAAACAAAAAAAAAACCTGTTCCATATCTGGCATGATGGGGCAAACCCTGAGTATTCCAGGAACCTCTAATTCCGGAGTGCGTTGAGTCCCTCCCCAGCACCTGAAATCAGAAAAGAGAGAAAAGATTTAGACCTATTCACCATAAAAAAACCTATAAAAATTAGAACAAAAAAGGATAACCACAATTAAAACAAGCCATACGAAGCCAGAGGTCACCAAATAATTTCATTAATGCACAGTCCAAATCCAACTTTTCGCCCACCACTAGCTAGCATTAGAATATACATATTAACTTTGCAAATTTAAGATGTTACAAAGAAAAATTGACCCGTAAACCCCACTAGCTAGCATCTATCCACTAAGTGAATATATCCAAGCACATGATGTACAGAATTTTAGTGTATTATATAAAGCATCTCTTTGCATCTTTTTTAAAGAATTATTCACTCCAAATATATAAATCCATAAAGCTAGAAAAAGAAATGTACAAACTCTAAATACAATTAAACCAGCTTTATCCTAAATATATCAACTTCTCAGTTACTTCCACTCAAAGTATATTATCCCCCAGTATCAAAATTTCACACATCTGCAAGTAAATACCTAGCTAATGAGTAAAAGGGTATTTCATTTTTCGTCAAAATCAACAAAGCTGTATCATTTTATGGATAGAAAATGAAGAGCAAAAGGGTTTACCACGGATGGAGGGGGGAAAATAGTCCCAAAAAGCCCAGTTGTGGTAGTTGATGAAGAAGAAGAGTCCTTTGGACCAAAGAGATGATCCAGAGAAACAGACGATGAAGATGATGAAGATGAAGAGCCACTCACTTGCCTTTTGTTTTCCATACCAGAAAAATAAGTAAACTTTTCTTCTTTTCCTTTTTGGGGTTTAAAAGAACTTTCTTTCTTTGTCAACCAACGAACAAAACTACTCTTTGATATAGATATATATATATATATATATATATATATATCTTAAAACAAGAAACAACCCTCAAAGAACGAGACCGAACAAAAAACACAAAGACAAAAAGGTGGCTGGCAATGTCAGGGCAGTGGATAAGATTTTCTTTTTTTTCTTAGAAAACAACAGAAACAAACCAAAGAGATAAAAGTAAAGAAGAGTGCAAGAGAGGTAGGAAGGAGGAGGAAAGCGAAAGAGAGGGGGAGAGAAGGCTCAGACACACGTGAAGAGTTTGCAGTGCAGATGTAGGGATATGTTTGTTGGTTGGCAAAGGATCCAAGCCTATTTATAAGCCCAAGAAAAGGGGGTTTTCACTGTTTGTTCAACCCCATATTGAAGATGGAAAGAGAAAGAGAAAGAGAAAGAGGGAAAGGGGATTTTCGCTAAAGCCTAGAAAAAGAAAACCAATGTAAATTCCTTCATTTTTTATGTCTGGTTTTTTGACAAATGGCTATGCATGTATCATTCAAACACCAAACACAAGTTGGACATTTCATTTGATTCAATTCCAACCCTTGTTTGCCACGTGTCTCCTTGGGTACTTCTTTGACCTTTGTGCTTTTGATTTTTGATTTTATTTTTAATAAAGAATATGACATAAATTTCTGGATGATAATTATTTCTTTTATAATATATTGTCAAAATTATTAAATATAATATAAATTGTTTGCTCTTTTTTGGTATGGTTTGATTTTATGTTGTAATTTCTATGAAGTTATCTAATGTTTTTGAGATCTTTAATATTCTTTTTTACTAATGATTATAGTATCGTGATTGAACTCTTTCTTTAATTACGTATCATTACGAAAATTATTTAATAAGTGCTCGTCCAATGGCCCTGTCATGAATGTGTTACTTTCATAGGGCATCCTTAATATTTTTGGGATAAATTCATTCTTCCAATATGATCTTATTTTATCTCATGGTTACAAAGACAAACAACCCGTGGTCACGTTTACTTTTCATCTATAATGTAATGGTAATGAGAGGATATCATTTACCCATTAGTTGGGCTATGAATTTCAGTATTGTGAATGATGCTACATACTGCTGAAATCTTATACCCAATGCACTAGCTTTCAATTCATTATCTATTACTTACATCAAAGTATACGACTCACACATATATAGCCCATCATCAAAGTATATGAGTTCATGTGCTCTCAAGATCTTAGGAAAAATGATTCTTCTTAGTCAATAGTGTCTACTTACAAGTTCGTGAACTTGTGAGATATAATTGTTTGTTAATTTAAATTTAAATAAAATAATAAAATTACATACTCAAGTAATATAACTTTGTTAATTTTAAAAATTTAAAAGATATTTATATTATTCACTTTCAACAATGTTAAAGTTGACACATACATATATGATAGGGGTGTTAGAAAGGAGTTATGAGGAAGACTCATTGTTGGTGGTTGATGCTTGAGACCGAGATAAAATGAATAAGGTTGGCCAGGCTCAAGTTGATGTTGTGGATGCCTTAATTGACTCCTCGGTGTTTTCAATGAAGATTCCCATTTGCCATGCAATGAAGATATTATAGTAATCTTTCTATTTCTCAAATCTTTGAAGAATCAAAGAGACCGAATATATGTTGTTTGAGGAAAGATTGAGGATGTTTCAGATTTTCATTTCTTTTTACTTGGAGATGACTAAAACAACATAATCTGCTTTTAAATAAAAATTTAATAACTACTATTTGTGTCCAATCTATGGATAAAGTATTTTTTAATTCCATAATAATTGATACTATTGTGTAATTTTGTCTTGTATCTAATTAATGGAAGCATTCGAGTATTTATACATACAATTACTTGCTCACGACATGACTCCACTGTTCATTATTTAACCACACTATTCTTAGGATTGACATTTTGAGCAAACTTCGAGCATGCTGGACACATGTTCTATTCTGGATTGTTTACTAGAGCTCAGGGTCTCCCTCCTGCGAGCTCCCCCTGACTTGTACGAGCTGATGCTGCGAGTTCCCCTTTCTGTCCTTTTACTTTGCGTCAAGTTCGGATCGTGGGGCGACAACCCAAATTTTAACTGGGTATCAGGTTAGTGATTTTCGATATATAACATATACATATTCCATATAGAATAAACTGTATATATCTTTTCTTTATTTAAATCATGTCAATAAGTTTGTGTAAAAAAATTAATTATCAAAACTTGAATAATGACCTATTAATTAGTTAGAGAAGAGACTATATGAAACTATATTCTAATTAATTGAGTATTGATTTTTCTCGATTATAACTTGAATTCAAATCACGTCAACACACATTATAGCATCCACACCTCTAAAATTCTGAGTCTAAACAATCTTTAAAAAAAAAATAAACATTCAACTAATGTATCACAACTTAAAATTCATAACTTGACATGATTTGAAGGAGAATAAATACTGTTTTGAAAGGGTAAAAGAGGAAAAGAATTAAGAGAGCTGTACTTCACTAGAATAATAACAAAAATAGAAAAGAATAAAGCGATGTTATATAATAAAGTAAATTGTGATTGGATAATAACATCAATTGGTTGAACAATCTTAGCAATTGGCTCAACTTTTTCTTTAGGATATGTGATGGTGGATCTCCCGGTTAGCGACAATGAGTTAAATTAGATTAACATTAACTAATTGCTGGGTTTCTTATATATAAGTTAGCGGTTTCTAAAATTAAAATTTTTTTAATTGAATTTTGTCTACTAAATTTAAATTAAAAAATTTATTTGATATATTACTAAAAATTAGGCATTAATATAACTACCAACAACCTCTTGATCTGGTAATAAGAGCATTATGCTGTAAGTATGAAAACTTGAGTTCGATCAAAAGTAAATTTTTTCTCTTCCTTCAATTATAAAAAAATAATATAAATTTAAAATTATGAAAATTTTTAATATTTTATATATTTATCATTATTTTCTTGAAACATTTTGCTGTATTCCAAACAAAGTCAATTTTTAAATGACTTTAATATAAATACGAAATATTTAGAATAAATTGTACTATAAAGTATAAATATTATAAATCTAAAAATAATGAATAAGATAAAAGTGAAATATTCAAATAGAAATATAAGAAAATTTTACCTATAATTGTTGATTTATTTTAAAAGATAAACGTAAAACAAAATCTTTAAAAGCTAATTTAATTTTAAAAGAAACAAAACAATCTGAATTTATTTTTTTAAGTGATAAGTAAATCCTTATCTATTTATTATTTATAATATTTTATTAAAAAGTTTATATTGTGTATTATCCTCAGATAAACACCAAATTTTTGGATAAGGTGATTAAGAAATCAAGATATTAATTCCTGCTTTAATTTAAAGACGAGACTAGGAAGCGCTTTTATAATGGAATCATTATCGTATCATAGTATAAAACAAGTGAATTAAGAAAAAGAAAAAGATTTAAAGATGAATTATTTTGAGATAGGAAATGATGGGGTTACACATAAAATAACCCATAACTTTAAAGTGTCTTTATATCAAATTATTTTCTTTTAGATATAATGATTTATTTAAAAAAAAATATTTTAACTTTTTGTTTAATTTTTTCGATTCTTCCTTTCGCCATTTTCACATTTCCTGATGTTGCTGCAAAACTATGATCAAGTCGTTGATGGTGTTGATGGTGGTAAGATGGCTAGCGCGCTCATAAAAAAGGGTGGAGGTCATGATTATGATTTGTTATCCTCGTCATTTGATTCTTTATTTTTAAAGAGCGCGCTCATCAAAAAGAGTGAGGATCATGATTATGATTTGTTATCCTCGTCATTTGATTCTTTATTTTTAAAGAGGATTCAAATGTTGATAATATTATCATCGAAGTTTTCATATTGCAAATGAATAAAAAATGTTTTGAACTAATTTTAGAAACATCTCTAGCTTTAATCAAGACCAAAAAAAAATATCGCGTCAGTAATTTATTAATGGATTAACGAAATTTTTAACGACAATAACCAATTTAAACAATTATATCAATTAAAGTGACTAAATTAATAAAAATTTAATCACAATAGAAAGGATGTTATTTTAGGATGACAAACGATGAAATTTACCGATATATTAAATATTTTCACATATTGTAATTGTACTTAGGTTCTCTCTGTATATTTTGAGGAAACTCTCTGCACATATTTTGATGCATTAATAATTAATTAATTTATAAACTCTAACACTCTATGTATCATATATTTGATATATAATATCATTGTTAGGTTCTTTCGTATCACAATACTGTGTTTAATCAAAGTATTATCTTTTACATATGTTTTAAAATAAGAGTCAACAATAAATTAGTTCAATTCTTAAGAATTATTTTTAGTAAAAAAGATGGAAAATTTTTCTATTATTTTAAAACAAAATTATTACTCATGTTTTTAATTTCAAGTTTAAAACAGTAATATTATTTATTTTTATATCTAATTATTGTAATACATATATAATAGATAAGTTTTTTTTTTCTCATATTCTTACACTAATAATCAAACAAAGCATCAGTGTTTAGTTGTACTTTTAAATAGAAATCAATAGCGTTATTTTACAATTTTCAGAAAATGTAATTAACTTTTTGCTCTATGGAATACATATAAAATGTTTACCAAAGTTTTATGTTTTTCCAATTAAAAAGAAAGAGATGTGAGATTTTATGTTTTATTGATTAGTTCTTTTAGATTCCTTTTGGATAGGTTAGGATAAATGGGGAAGAATGAAAAATGAATGTTACTATTTCAAGTGCAAAAAGATGTTTAAAAACTTTTTATCACATGTTATACCATTCGAATTTTGTTTTGACAGCATATTCCCCCCTCTCAACTCTCAATTTTTTTTTTTTACTTTTACTTTTACATGAGATGAATAAGATGCTTCCAAATTCTTTTATTATTGATTTGATTCCAATTCCCACAACTGGAAATTCTATATTTGCTAAGCCATAAGAAATGGTTAAAGATGATTATTTAATATATTATAGTATAGCTTTTAATTTTATAATTGAAATTAAAAAAATGATTGGTCTCTAATTAAAAAATAAAGAAAAATGAGACATATAATTATATAGGAAAGTATTTGGTACATTGTCAATTAAATTTTTAGATTTCACAAATAAGGTCAAGAAGTTGACAAGTGTCCTATAAGGATATAATAAAATATTAAAAAATAAATATTTAAAAAAAGAGTCGCAACAATTTTTTAAATTGCTTGTGAAATAAAAAGAAAAGAGTATTCTTGTCAATGTACCAAATACTAACTCATAACTATATTTTAATTCGCTTGTAAAATTTAGAAAAAAAAAACCGATTGTGGAGTTAAAAATTTTAATACCAATTTATCAAATAATTATCATAAGATTTATGAGAAAATATTTGATGCCCTGCCAATGGAGTTTTTAGACTCTACAAAGAGAGTCAAGGAGCTGACAAGTGTTCTATAGAGATATAATAAAATATTTTTAAAAATAAATATTTTAAAAAGCAGACACGTGATAATTTTTGAAGATTACTTATGGAATAAAAAAGGTACACTATTCGTGTACCAAATACTAACCTAAGATTAATATCCTTATATTTTTTCAAGTTCAAACTCAACTCATCTCGCTAGTTAAAAAATAATAGGCTTAAACAACAAAATGGTAGAGGTCGTAGGGTATCTCCAACAAGACAAAACCCGATGAGTGTTAAAGACTAGAATATGATGTAATCTTGCTTTCTTTTTTAGTCACAAAAGAAAAACAGCAGAATGGTACTTAAACTATACTAAATTTTCCAAATTGGTACCTAATTTTTTTTTGTCAAAATTAGTACCTAAACTATTAAATCGTTACCTATTTTACCTCATCTGTTAGTCCTATTAGAAAAAAATTCAGTCAATCATAACTTGCCACATAATCATCTATTATTTTTTTTTTCTTTCTTGGTTGGATATAATAGATGTCGATTGCAAGCTCAAAACTCATAGTTGGGTTGAGGGTTTTTACCATTTTTTTTTTTTAATATTTTCTTGTCATTAAACAATATTTACTAGATTTTTTTTTATACATTTTCTCATCAATTAAGTACCCCCTAAAAATCGATTGCTTCAATTTTTCTTTTTTTTTACATATGCTCATCAATCAAACACCCAAAAAATTGATTGCTTCATTGTACAAAAATTCCACCATTTTATCAATTTTAAACTTCAACTGCTTTTACCATCTTTAAATTTCTAGTCTTCTTCTTTCTTCACCCGATCATTATTTTTGTTGAGGTTGTATGAGGCTGTTATACATTGGTGGTCCATCAATGGTCACCCCTTGGAGGCCAAAAGCGAGTGGCTAGAAGCAGACAATCTCCTGGTTGTTTTAAGTGGAATGCGTTGATGGTTAGAGCTTAAAATCCAACAAGGATCAGAATGAAGTATACTCAATGGGGCATATGTGAGCTTCTATTTGGACTCTCACCAAAACTTTTTTTTGTTCTGCCACGTGTCATTGATTGTTCAAATACCATATTAGACCTTTCAAATTATGAGTACACATTATTCACAATTATTATAGCCCATCACAATTAGTAACATGCACAATTATTTTGTAAATTTTTAAAATTTCTATGTAATATTAAACATTTGTTTTGAATATTTTAGTCTTAAAGTGGATATCAATTAAGATTCAGTGTTCATTAGGAGTAGAATTCTATATAATTCATGTCTATAAATATAGATTTTGAAGAATTATTGTAAATATTTTTATGGTAAACATCCTTATACTTCTAAGGTTTATAAATAAATTGGCAGCCATGGAAGGAAATGGTAATCAAGAATTGATGGTACGGATGAAGGATGCCGAAGACGAAGCATATCTGAAGTTAATATCGTCTCACAACACCTCACCGCAATCAACTTCATCCCCCTTAGCTACACCTACCACGATAAACTTCGACCACCTGTGGGGAGATGAAGCCCAATGAATAATAGCGTCATTGATTTGATTTCTCGAAGACTTGCATTTTGTAGGGCAAAACCATTATGAACCCTCCAAAAATTGAATGCCATCATGCACCACCCTTGCCCACATCATTCATCTCGTTTTGGGATGAAACGACAACATATCAATTGTCATTGAAGTTCTGTTGAACACAATATCCTTTCGTGCCAATCACACTGACCAGCAAGTCGCCGAAATAATATCAACCATAAACTTTTATAAACACCTATCAAATTCACATTAAAACATAGCGAGTAAAATTCAACAAAACAATCAATAGTCTTTCACTAAAAACCCCGAAAATCTTGAACCAAAATCCATCAAAAATATTATAATTTTTAAACATTGACAATTTTTTTTTATATAATCATTTTTTAATTTTAAATGGATAAAATATAATAATTTAAAATTATAATCTATTTTTAAATTGAAGACAATCTTAAATTTATAATGGTAAATTATATTAATCCCCATTTATTACGTTTATTCTTTATATATAACCATTTTTAAAAAAAATCATAGAAAATAATAGATCATTTTATCATTATATATGCTTTTTTTATTTAAAAAATCAAATATAATACACAAGATAAATTTGAAAATATATAGATTTAATCCATTCAAAAAATATGCAAGATAAAGTTGATTATATAAAATTATTAAAATTATTTACGCAAGATTTTTTTTTTTCTTTAATAAAAAAGTATTAAATTTTATATTATTTTTTAAGTTGTTTCTTTAAATATATTATATATTTTTTCATTTTATGTAAATTTGATTTTAAATATTGATTTAAAATATAGATAAAGTTAAACCTAGATTTTAAATATTATTTTTAAAATATAAAGATAAATATAAAAATATAAATTTATCAATATTTCATCAGTTTATACATTTATCAAAAATAAAAAGAAGACATTTATGATTACACAAGGGTACAAAAAAACTACCTTTCAGAATTGTTTTAGGATTAGAAGAATTAATTACTAATTAAATATTGATTTTAAATATAGATAAAGTTAAACCAGATTTTAAATATTATTTTTAAAATATTGATTTTAAATATAGATAAAGTTAAAAAAAAAATATAAAGATAAATATTGATTTAAATAGATTGCTTTATTTAATTATTGGATAACAGTAAATTATAATAATCCTTATATTCAATTTTCTTTTGCGTAATATTATTTAAGATAATATAAATATACAATAATTGTCAAAAACCACTTTTAAAACGAGTTTTGAAAATATTTTTTGAAATAAAAAATGGGAGTTGCTACCAATATTTTAATTTGATATGATTGGATCACCTAAAATATTTGAATTTGTTTTGGAAAAATTACTTTGGTCTTCAAAATCCATAAAAAGATTCGGGAGTCGGTTACGTGTAAGGAAGGGTTGACACCCTTACACGCCCAAAATCGATACCTAATCGATTATTTAGTGTCATAATTGTTGAAAATCGAAAACTCGAGCAGAAATTCAAAATGTCATTCATGAATTAGGCGTTAAAACGAGATATTCAATTATTTAGGGTCAAAGTTAAAATCGTACCCAACATGTTAGGGCACAATTTTTTGTTCTTCTAAAACAATTGAATATCGCAAAATTATCCATTTTTGAGCGGGATACTCAATCATTTAGGTTCAAGAAAAGCCACGCCCAACACATTAGAGCACGACTTCTCAATTTCCCCTTTAATAAAAGAGTATTACCTAATTTTGAAATGATTTACATGTTCAAAAGACGTACATTCCATTTTGCTTTATTTTATTAGTTTTTCAAAAGAAAATTCGTAAAAGGGTGGATAAAAATATATAACTTTACAAATAGTTATTATCGATTTTAAGGAGGTCGTTCGATATTTTAAGTTTAAAAGAAAATAATATCCGACACGTTAAGGTACTATATTCCGAGTTCCCCAAAATAAAAGAACTTTGCCTTAAAAAAATAACTTAGGTATATATCCTTTTTTTTAAAACATGCAATTTAGCTAAACTATTTTACAAAAAATGTTTGAAAGAATATACATTCCATTAAAATGATTAGAAGCATGGAAACAAATTGTATAGAATATAATTTATAATATATAATAAATGAACAGAATCACGGAATATAAAATGATGATGTAGTGTTAATAAATAAAAATAAAAAATATGTTAAATGAAATAAGTAATAAAATACTGACGAAGGCTGAAAATTCCATGAGATGAAAAAAGATTTTAGCAAACAAGGAATGGAAACATTTGGTTCGAAAGGAAGAAAAAAATAACTTGAACATTAATAAAAAAATAAAATTTAAGGTGAAAAATAAAAGATTTTAAGGTTGAAATTGGAAGTAAGTAAAAAAAAGGGGTCAGATTGGAATTTTTATATTATTTTTGGAAAAAGGATTCGAGGGTTAAATTAAAAAAAGAAAAAAATTGTTTGCTAAATTAAAACAAGTTAATCGATTTAAAAAAAAAAAACAAAAGGGAATCTGCTGGAAATTTCCATTTTTATAATTTGAACCCCTTTTTTACTAAAAAAAAAAGATTGCGTTTTGGATTCATGGGGGGCTTAAATTGAAACGACGTAGCAGGAACAATGGTCTGAGGCTGGAGGGACCAGATTGCAAGGAGAATAGAATAAAAGGAAAAATTTCCAATAAGTTAAAAACTAAAAAAAGGATGAAGTTGCAAGTATTCACAAAATCAGGAGGTCTTAATAGGAAAATATCCCATCACATGAAAATACGCGGACCCTGGCTAAGTCGGGTCGGGTCGCACCCGTTCACCATGAAACGACGACGTTTCTTCATTAAATTCCCATGCCAAAACGATGGTGTTTTGAAGGACCATTTAAGTCAAATTTTGCTAAAATGTTTCATTTTTTCGTTTTGATTTCCAAAACCCCCCCCCCTCTGTTATATTCTTTGAAATTTTCTCACAGGCCCTAGGTCCGTGACGTGGTCACATGGCTGACGTGGCGCTGACGTGACACTGATGTGGCGATGATGTGGCAATGCTGACGTGGTATGTGGCGGCTGAAGTAGTATTTAAGGTTTCTGATCTGTATTTTTTAGGTTTTGGAACCATCTGGGCTTAGTTTTGACTTGGTATTTGGCTTGGGTGTATTTGGGTACTTGGGCCTATTAATATCTAGTCTGTTTGTAATTTTTGGATTTGTAAATGGACTTTCAAAGTTAATTAAATTTCAAAATTTGGATTTTATTTTTCGTTGGGCTTTTGAATTTAATTTAATTTATTATTTTAGCCCGGTTAAAATTGGGCCTATACAGTAATTATTTTTAAAGTTATTTGAATATAAAAATAAAATCCAATGAATAGATAAATTAAGTAATCTAAAAATACTTTTTTTAAACATGATAATCAATTTTTTAAAATTAAAATTTAAAATAAATAATAATATAGATAATACGTAAATAAATAAATAAATCTAATGGATAAATGATCTAATTAAATATCTATTTAATTTTTTAAAATTGTAATTATCTAAAAATATTTATCTTTATTTATTTAAAAAAATATTATTTAGCTTTTTAAATTATGAATACTTATCTATTCAATTTTATTATAAATATAGGATTTGAACTAGTAAACATCTTTCTTTGTGAGGATTTCTCTACTTTAAGTTGACAGCCATGGAAGAACGGATGAAAGACGCGGAAGACGAAGCATATCTGAATTCGCTGCCGCCTGGTTTTCGTTTCAAGCCTAGAGATGATGAGCTTATATTTTACTTGATGTGCAAAGCTTATGATAAACCATTACCACCCAACAGAATCAAGGAGGTCCCTCTTTACAAATATGATCCCGATACTCTTACAGGTATTTATTTCATAAGCTGCATGTTTTCTTTTGAATCGGTAAAATGTAGGGTTTTTCATTTCAATCTTTATATTATGAATGAAGGGAGGGTTTGTGGTTTGGTTTTGTTTTTGTTTTTGTTTTAATGATTGATATTAAACGCAGCCATAAGCGGGAACACGTCGTCGAATGGAACGGTGAATGAATGGTATTTCTTCACGTCGAGAGACCGGAAGCATCCTTGGGGCAAAAGACCGAGTCGAAGCGCCGGCGACGGGTTCTGGAAGGCTGTCAACGCTGATAAACATGTCAAGTCCAATGGAAAGTTAGTTGGTTTGAAGAAGACTTTAGTTTATTGCAGAGGGAAACCTTCAAAAGCTCAGAAAACCAATTGGATCATGCATGAATATGTATTAAGCGATCCTCCAAAAAACACTAATAAAAATGATCACCAGGTAACTTTTTCTTTTCTTTCTATTTAATTTCTATATTTATACTGTTCTCGATTGTGTTCGTATCATGAGTGGCTGAATGTAACAGGAGCCAAGGAGCTTTGGCCCCAAAATTTTCATAAATTTCATTAAACCTACAAAGTTTTTGAAAATTTATTACCTCTCCCACCCCTAATATTTTTCTGTGATTTTAACTTTCTTCATCTTGTACATTTATCATAACTGGAGATGTGCATTGTTTTGGTTTTATGTTGCACTGCTATGCATGTTTTACTAATCGTAATTCGAGTATGAATAGTTGCTTATGTTTTGTTTTTCTTAATCCAGCTTGATGGATGGGCACTCTGTAGAGTATATAACAGGAAGCCTGAAGCCCCAGAGGATACAGCACCCCAAATCCAAACCCAGATTCAAGAGAAGAGCACTGCTCCTCAAAAGTCTTGGAGTGACGATTTAAACTTCTCAGAATCTGATATATTTCTTTTAAATGCTGATTTTGGCATTGGGACTTATTATTTGGAGTAGCGATGCTGACTTATGGCATTCAGATCTCTGCTTTGTAATATTATTGTAGCTCAACAATTTGCAAATAGTCATACAAATACATTTTTGTAAGCCTTTGTACAATATTTTGTCGGTGGTATGGTACAATTTATTTTCTTTTATGTAAATTTCGCCTGTTACCAACCCTTTTTTTATTATATTAATGTCTAGTTAAGTGTAATATTAATTTAGTGTTGATGTTTTTTAATTATTCAGCATATGGTTTTATTATTAATATGAACAGATAAACAGTGTTATCTTTATGGAGTGTTTGTTCACACATAATTACTGGTATGTGTTCAAAAGTTGGAATTAAAGATTGTAGACATAATGATAAAAATATTTCTTATTGTTTACATCTTTTTTCAATTTAGTCATTTTTTTTTATTTAATTTAATCATTAATCTTTTAAAAAGAGTCAAATCGTTTTCTTTTAATGAGAACAGATTAAAACATTGATTTTCATAATGATATTGACATGATAACCCACATAGCAATCTAAATGTATTTCATGTTGACATGAATTACTTGTCATATATATCACATCAACAAATAACTTAAAAATAAAAAAAGTTATAAAAAGTTCAAAACAAAGTAATATTAGTCAATATTTTTTGAACCAAAGGTAAAACTAGACAAACAGCTTTTGAAGGAATTTTTTGACTTTTCAAAAGCATTTTTGACAGTTCAATTATGTTTTCACCTCTCCAATATATGATCTTTTCGCTTTTTTGGTTAATTGCTTAAAAATATTTAAAATTTATAGTTCATATATTAAAATATTAATAAAAAAATATAATAAATTATTTTCTATATTCTTATTAAAATATCATATATATTAATTAATTTGAATATTATTTGAATGATTATTTATTACTTTTTAACACATGTCTAAAATGAACATTTTATTCCTCAAAAGCACTTTTTGAAAGTTATACTAAACATTTAGATCTTAAACCAAACTTTTCAAAATCACTTTTCTAAAACACTTCTAAAAAATAATGTTAAACTAGCCTTACGTCGGAGTCTTTTGGATTAGTTTTAAGAGCATATTTTAACTTCTTCTTTTTTTTATCATACAAAACTTCTAAATTATCCGCATATTTATCATTTTTAAATTTGATAGAAAATTATCAAGAATAATTTATTTAAAAATCCAAGAATAATTTCAAATACGACAATATCAGACAACTTATCTTGTATATTTCAAATTTATTTATTTTAAATTGTTCAAAAAATAAATTATTTTGATCACTTATCACATTGAAAATCAGGAATTCAAATAAAAATTTTAAAACTATCCATATACTTAGCTTTTTAATTTTATTTAAAAATTATGAGGAATAATTTTAAATATGTAAAATTATGAATACTTATCCTGTATATTCAATTTTATTTATTTTAAATAATTTATCACAAACCCAAAACCCAGATTCAAGAGAACTGTGCTCCTCAAAAGTTTGGGAGTAATGATTTGGACTTCTCAGAATCTGATATGTTTCTTTTGAGTGCTGATTTTGGCATTGGGATTTATGCTTTGTAGTAGCAATGCTGACTTATGGCATTGAGTTTTCTGCTTTGTAATACTATTGTAGCACAACGATTCCCAAATAGTCATATAAACATATTTTTGTAACAATTTAATTATTTCCCTTAATGTTGTACATTAGTTGGTTGCTGGTATAGTGCTTTTTGGATATTTACTAAAATGTTTACTCTTTTTTTTTATTTATGTAAATTTCGTCTGTCATCAACTTTTTTATTGTATTAATGTCCGGTTATGTGTAATTTCAATTTAATGTTGGGCTTTTTTTTTAATTATTCAGCATATGGTTTTATTTTAATATAAACAAATAAAAAATGTAACACTCTCGGTTTGGTCTAGGAATTTCGGCTAAATCAAAAGTGCTACATTTGATCATCAGTTTTACCTAGTAATTCAATACAATCTTCCTAACGTGAAGATTTGAAAAATGGATTAAGACTTATCAAAACTTGAGTTTTTTATAAAGCAGCGTGCAATTTTCAGAGTATTAACTCAGTATGGTGTTCAAAATAAATAAGCTAAACAATCCTAAATCTAAGATATAAAAGCAAGAATTGGTAATCACAACAAAACGATTAAGGAAGCTTTAATTGAAACTTTCAGATAATAATAAAAAAACGAGTTGTTAGTCCGAAGTTTCTCCGATGTCATTTCGAGTCCTAGCTCTCTATGTTACCTAAGAGGTAAAGAAAAAGGGGAGTGAGCTTATGACAACTAAGTGTGAGTCAATTTTTTTAACATTATATATAATCGTTCAAACAGTAATGCATTTAAATTAAAACATAACATAAGGAACATATAGTAAATCAATGCGTATACAATTTTTATTCATAATGCAATGTAATTCCCACCCATCCATCTTATCCGCCCTCGGGCATCGTTCAACACTCCAAAAAAACATGTTACTAACTTATCATCTCGATTTTCTGGTTTTGATGGAATTTTAAACTATCATCCCGATTTATCCGATTTTGATGACATTGTCGCCTACTTCATGCATTACTGACTTTCGGTATGGACTTAATTTGTCACTTTCTATTACGAAACTCATCCGTCCTCCGTACCCAATTTCATGTAATTATGCACATAAATTCAAAATGTCATGTTATTTATCAATCAATAATTTATTATTATGTTTTATCAAGCACTTTTACCTTTCAATACGGTGTATGAATATTCATACTAACAATCATTCCAATGTATTTATGCAATTAATTAATATCAATCTCACATATGCAATTATTTTATGCGATCTAAAAATAATTTCACATATACCTTTTCTTCACGCGAATTAACATGCTTAGTTCGACTAACACATATGTACAAGGTTCATATATCTAGGGTTTACACATATATGGTTCGCACATACAAGGGTTCACAAATGTAGGGTTTGCACATGGGTTCGCAAATAGGATTCTCTTACAATAACTTACACGAGGATTCGCATAAATATTAGGATCGAATATATAAAGGGTTCCCATATTTTATCATCTTAAATCCTATACCATAAAACATGAGGTTCGCATTTATATATATATATATATAAGCTACAGTTATCCTATCCGATTACAACAGGGTTCGCATGTATGTCGATGAATGTAGGGGTTCGCATAAATATATTAAGGGATCACCTAACATTTACTAAGGGTTCACATACAATTCTATAAAGGCTCGCATATATGGGAGTTTCGCCGATAGGGGTTCACACACATACAAATTACTTATTTTTTGATGCTTTTATTAATCATACACAATGATTTGAGTTTAGATCTCACACCTGATTTGAAGACACTAAAACTTTAATTTGGATGAGGAGATCGAAGGTCTACTTGGGAGTAGAGGGATGTGATTTGAAAATCTTTGAAATCTTTGGTTGAAAATTGATTCGGCAGTGGAGGTGGAAAGAAAGAGTTTTTCTTGAAAAAATCTCTAGATATAAATTTTAGGGTTTGAAAAGATTGGCAATTTATAAAACTCTTTCTCCCCAATTGAAATAGGATTTAAGAATTCATGTAGAATTAGGGTTATTTTGAATTAATGAACAAATTAAAAAAAATATTTTTTGGTCTAGGCTAGTTTGAAAGTTTCGTACTTTATAGGGTAAAAATTAAAAAAAAAATAAAATATTTGGAATGAAAGGCACACAAGGGGTTTCAAATAATTTTACCATTAAACCAGCGAGCTCATTCTTGTTGATTTCCTGTCAAGAATAATTTTAAAGGCATTCTAATTACTCTATGCTTGGAAAATAAAAATCTTAATTGTATCTCTATTTCTTCTACCCTTATTTTTTGGATGTGACAAACGATGCTATCTTTATGGGGTGTTTAGTTCATAAAAGGTAAGATTATCATTGATTTTAAGGTCATAAAATCATCGAAACATAAGATTACTTGATACCCTTATTACCGAAATGTTAGATTAGTTCACAAATAATTATTGGGTAATGTTAAATTTCGAACTAAAGATTTTAGGCATAATGATAAAAATAGCTCTTAATGTTTATATCATTTTTCAATTTAGTCATTATTCTTTTATGTCTTATCATAATATAATTTAATTAAAATGCTAATTATATCTATTAACTTTGAAGTTATTATTAATTTAGTACTCGTCTCCTTGGATAAGATCCTCAGAGTACTTTTAATATTTCGTTATATAAACTATAGTACAACTTGGTACATATACTTGTGAAAACCGTCTAACTCTTCTATTTGGTTGTAGGAATTACACTCCAAACGTTGGCACGTCTGGAGGCAATCAATTTTCTGGGAGTCATCTGCTTTAATGTTCAAGACAAAATATATTTCCAATTGGACTTGATAGACGACGTATTAGGCTTTCAATCGGTTTGGTCATTTTCGACTAGACTAAGGGCATGTTTAGGTTCAACTACTAATACAAGTTGTCTTTTCATATCACGATCTAACCACGTAATACCGCTTAGTATTAGTTAAACGTTAGATAACGAGTAAGCCAATATTTGTTTCCATTTTGTTTTATGTGCAAAAAATTAAAGACAATATACAAAGGGTATTAATGTAATTAATGAATATTTTATTAAACCAATTTGTTTGAAAAATACAAGTATATATAGATAAAAAATACTACACTTAGGACACTAGATTCAACACTGTTGGGTTCGCGTCATCTCGTTCAGTTTCAATCACATCTTCGATTGCCTCATTTCTCCTGTTCACCGAATTTTTAAATTATAAAAATTCCTAGTACGTTCCCTATTCACATGAATTTTCTAATTTTACAACAAATAAAAAATTATAATAAAACTTGTGTGAAAATGATAGCCTATGATCTAATTATAACCCAAAATTTATGAAAAAATTAAAATATAATCGATCTAATTTCTAAGAATCAAAACTTTCGACAAAATTAATTTATAACATATCATATAAAATAAAGCATACATCCATACACATACATAATATTTCGAACATGAATATAACTTAAAAAATGACGCATCTTATCTCAATTTAATCAAACAAGAACATGAATATAACTTAAAAAATGACACGTCTTATCTCAATTTAATCAAACAATGAGAGAAAGAGAGAAAATCCGGTATCGGTTTATCCTATAAACATAACACAACCTAATTATAGTACCAATTATTGAAAAAATCAGTTTAGAAAACAGTGTCAATAGACACAATGTAAGTTTAAATTTTCTTCGATATTTATAGGAATAAGCTTAACTGAAATATATATGTGCTTTGTACAATGCGGTCTAAAGTCGATCTTGACTTTCTATCGAATGATCTTCTTAACTATTCTTGAATTACGAATTGCCTCGAGTGTGGGCTCGAAAAACATGAACCAAATCTCAGATTGAAAACTTTTATTTAACTTTCAATAGAAAATTCAATTCTCTATAACCAGAAACTATGCGTTTTTTCAAAAAATAAAATTTATTCTTTAAAATAAATTACCATTATTTTCTGACAGAATAACGACGTATGTGAAGTGTGGTAAATTGCTTAACACATAAATCCTATTTATAGAGAAACAATACCAGAATTTTATTCAAATAAAGCTTGATTAAATAATAATATTTAAATAGAAAATACAACTTCTAATCTAAGTAGAAGTGAGGGGTGGTGGCACCCTTAGAGAAACACTAGGGTTGCTGCCTCTTGCCTGTTATTTGGCCCTATCGGGCCTTTTATATATTGAACCAATTATATGTGTTGTTTTTGTGAACTTTTATCAATTAATTAAATTAATTTTTCTATTAAATTAAATTATTGTTTTAATTCAATTCTAATTCTATTATGGTAATGACAATTTTACTGTAATAGAATAGAAAAATATATTTAATGTCTTATTCAATAATGTCATAATAACTGGTTAATTTAATTGATTCTTCGAACTTTAATTATTTAATTACAATTAATTAAATAATAATTTAAATAACTTAAATTAATATCTAAGTTATCTTATATACTTAGCGAGAAAACGTATTTACTGCGGATAATTATACATGAGATCTATTTTTCTTACTTCATTATTTTCATTCATTTCTTTTTATTGGTTCTACATGCAATTTGTTTCTGGTTATTTGAGCTAGCAGAGGGATCAGTTAAACATATATAATTAAGGCTCAAAAAATTTGTAACTAAGTTTCGGCTTTTCGCCTATTCATTACAATATTATTTAGTCATGAAGTCATTCCACTAAAATATTATGATTGAACTCCATTATTATATACTATCACAAAACTGCTTATCAATTTCTCATCCAATAACTTTGTAAGTGTGTTACTCTCATAAAATATCTTTAATTTTTTTGGGATAAGTTCATTCTCCCAATACGATCCTATTTTATCTAATGTAATAATTACATATTCCTTCATGAAAAGTTTATTAGTATCAAATTAGCCCTTAAATTTGCATTGTTTGTCAACTCACCCAAAATGAATGAAAAAGTTATTGTTGTTAACTTTGTTGTTGTAACATAAACTGAATTGTCACGTGGATATCACGTAAGCAATTTATTTTTTTTTTATTTTAAAAAATAAAAAAACAGTTTTATATTTTAAAAAATAATTAATTGGTATACACATGGCAATCCACGTGTACGTCACATCATCAAAATTAACAAATATTAATTTTTCCATCCATTTTGAGATGATTTAACAAATAATGCAAATTCAAAAGCTTAAAGAGGCAAAAAATTAAATAAAAGGCTAAAGTGATTTTTTTTTATAAAGTCAGAGGGTCAAATAAAGAATTATGCAAAAAAAAAAATGCTTTAGATAAGCAGCTGCAACGTAAAGACAATAATGATCTTTAAACGTAAAATGTCACGAATCCGAATCCATGATCATTTTTAATTGTAGAAACCTGGGCAATTAAAAACCTTATCGACAGTGAAGTATCGAGGGGGGTTGGGCTTGGCAGGAACCCTGGCCCCCTAAAATGGAAAATCATTCATTTAAGCCTTTTAAAAATTTTAAAATTTTAAATTAATAAAGATAAAATTACACTTTTACCTTTCTAAAATGAGAAAATTTTGATTTAATTTTTAAAAATTATAAAAATATAAACTATTAAAAATAATAATTTAATCTTTACCCCTAAAAATTTTCTGATTTCCCTCCCAGCTTATCAAGAAAGAGTCTCCATAAGGAAAACAGTTACTCCTTGGCT
This sequence comes from Kokia cookei, assembly GCA_039519145.1. Classification (NCBI taxonomy): domain Eukaryota; kingdom Viridiplantae; phylum Streptophyta; class Magnoliopsida; order Malvales; family Malvaceae; genus Kokia; species Kokia cookei. Next base: position 59,304,936 of record CM076903.1, read on the forward strand.
TCTTACTCTTGTATTATAGAAAATTCAATTATAAAATTAATAAGTCCAATACTAATCAATTGGATAGATCCTACTTAAACACCGTTTTAAGTGCCTTTTTGTTCGTTACTTCTGTTTTCTCTCTTTGGTTATGGAAATGGAATGCTTTCCTTTCTCCTCTCCTCCTCTTCAGGAAATTCTCTCAAAACAAACACCAAATCTGAGTTTCAGTAATCTCCATTTTCTATCAGTAATCAGATATTAACCCATCATCAATTAATGGTTAGTTTCTTCTCTTCTTTCACAATCTTGTTTGTTTCTCAAGAAAAAAAACCCATACCGCATGCATTTGGTTTACTCTACATTTCCATTGGGAATAATTATCTTCGTAGAATTGGGTTTTCTGATTTCTTGGATATGAAGAAATTCCGGGAAACGATATGTTAAGCCAATTTATTATTTGATTAACAGGTTTTGGATGGGGTAAAAGATACTTATTAATGGCATATAAAGTGGATCATGAATACAATTATTTATTTAAGGTTGTGTTGATCGGAGATTCGGGTGTAAGAAAATCAAACATTCTTTCAAGGTTCACGAGAAATGAGTTTTTTTTTGGAATCGAAATCAACAATTGGTGTCGAATTTGCAACTAGGACTCTTCAGGTTAGCTTTCTGTGTACTATATACATAATATATCTTTTTGGGGTAAAAGTATCACAACAATTTTTATTATCTTAGATTGCATTTTTGCCTAAAAAATTGACAAACAATAAGGAAAATTAATCCTTGTATATCTAGCAAATTCGTCTAACTCCCATTACAATTGTGCCATTAAATGCTTATTTTTATGTTTCTTTTATATAAAGCATAATAATAAATTTAATCTTATAACTTTTACACATTTATTTAATTTGGCTCAATACTTTTTTATGTGAAACAAAATGATCTTCAATCATACATTGTTGTTGTGACATTATTTTAATAATTCAAGTAAAATGAAGATTTAAGCTTAAGAGTTGTTGGTTGCATTTCAGGTAGAAGGGAAGACAATTAAGGCCCAAATATGGGATACGGCTGGTCAAGAGAGGTATCGAGCCATTACAAGTGCTTACTACAGAGGTGCAGTTGGGGCATTGTTGGTTTGCGACATAACTAAAAGGCAAACCTTCGACAATGTCCTAAGATGGTTACGTGAACTAAGAGACCATGCTGATTCAAACATCGTCATTATGATGGCAGGAAACAAGTCCGATCTCAACCATCTTCGAGCGGTCTCGACGGAAGATGCTGAAGGCTTGGCCGAGAAAGAAGGTCTTTCGTTCCTCGAAACATCCGCACTAGAAGCTTTCAATGTCGAGAAGGCATTTCAGACAATCTTGTTGGATATTTATCAGATAATAAGAAAAAAAGCATTGGCAGCACAAGAAGCGGGTTCCACCACTGGTTAAAGTCTCCAGTCTGCAAGATAATGGAACCAAGAATGCTTGCTGTTCCACCTAAAATGTGGGTTTTAAGGGGACACAACAGGCGATGCAAAGAAGTTCTGTTTCATTTGGGACGGACAGGGAAAAACACTTTGTTATATAACCATCTTAAGACAAGGCAGGAAACAGGTTTTTGATTCACAAGAACCACAGATTATGATGAACACAACTAGGATGTTAGCAGTCTTATATGATATGGTTTTGAACCCATAAAGGGTTTTGACAGGGAATTATTTGAGGGTTTTTTTTTTTCTTTTCTTTTAGGCAAAGAAAGGTAAACCCTTGCTTATGCTTGATTTATTTTTTTTACTTGAAATAAATGTTGTTAATTATATTCATGTTGTACACTAACCTTCGTTTTGTGAACATTATAGTTACCCAATTAATTAGCGCAATTATCTTCAAAAAATAACTTTTAAAAATTCTCATTGCTCTAACGGAAAAGAGGATGATGCTTATCTTAAGATACTTGGAGCAGCATATTTAACTATAAAGTTAATAATTTCATTGTGAACTCTGGCAATGTGACGGATCCGAACTTTATATAACGACATATTAATTAAAATTACTGATAAAACAATATTTGAAATATATAAATAACTTTAAAAATGTACCTAAGTTTTTATTTTATTTTTTTAAAAATTACAATGAGAGGACAAAGCCCTAACAACAACATAATTGACGTGACTCAAACTCAGGTCACACTTAAGACAATGAACACCCTTAACCATCAGGCCAACACACAAAGTTCAATGTACCTAAGTTTTTAAAAAATATATATGTGTAATATTATAAATTATATCATTAAATTAAAATTTTATTTTAGTATAATATTTATAATTTAATTTTAATAAGCACATTTTATTATATTTAAATTAAACATTTCATTATTTGTTGTAAATTATTTTTAAACATTCTCTATATTATAAAAACATAATTTTCACGTAAATATGCTTGTGATATAAATTTTAATAATTTTTTTTATAAAATTGAAACCGGAGATAGAAAAAAAAAAAATCCTATGTTATAACCTAATATTACTCACAGTCTTGAAATATTGGCTAGTGTCACATAATGAATACATCCTACAACTAATTGAACATATAGACATTTTATTGCGGCATTTGGTGTGTTTTGAATATAGTGGCATTCTGATAAAGAGTTAAGTGTATGAATTCACAGCATCTTCCTTTCAATCTAAAACTACATGAATTCAAGGCATGTTAAATTAGGAAGATTTGTATAAATTTGAAGTTTCCTTTTACTTTGTGTCCCTACCTCATCTTGGATGTGTGGCACTATGAGAAGTGGTCGAAAAGACTCTAACTGATGGCTTCCAGTCATATCATGTCCAAATGGTTACTCAGGAACCAATCATCTACATGCTTCGTATCACTCATGGGAAGATCATTCATCCTAAATCGTTCGTTGATAGCGGGGAGTGGTTGTAACCTCCTCAAGAGAGAATCAACTGGAGACCACTAAGGTGTAATAATCTTGTATCACCTCAGCAAAGGCAATATTAGAGTTCTACATGATAGGAAACCTTATCTTGATATTGTCTATGACATGATTTAACTAAACATGAGACTCCTCGCCTTTAAATATCCCAAGGCATGACATAGAAGGGGTCTTCCCTCATTCTCAACAATTCACACATCCTCTTCCTTGCAATCCTTATCTCCCTCCTCCTATATTCTACTCCACCCTTACCTTAGGTATTCTAGCTTTTTGCCTATCACAAATGAATTGACCTTCTTATCACCACCACACCATCTCCTCCTTATCTCCCTAATAAGGGGGCAACAGATTAAGATCATATTCAAGTTGTTCAATTCGAAAAAAAATTCAAATCTGATCTGAAACAAAAAAACAAGTTTAGAAATAAAGAAAACAAAAACAACTAAACTAAGAAATTCAAGAATAAAAAAATAAAGATTCAAAACATAGATAAATAAAGAAAATGAAAATTAAAAGGTGGAAGATTGATCGAATAAACGGATGGATATGGATAGAAGATAGTTGTCTAATTGAACCCTTTAAGATATAAACCCCAACAAATTCAATTAATCACTCTAATCAACCCTTCAAAAAATAATCATCGGCAAACTGAAGAATGTGTTTCTAAAAATTACAAGAAAGCAATATGGCATGAAAGAAATTAACTCCAAGAGTTGAAAAATTTTATTAATCAATGAATCATCAATGGCTTTAATGAATAATTATGAGGCCTTTATATAGGCTAGCTAATAACGTCTAAATAAAATTCTCTAGTATAATGAAACTCTAATTAATCTAAATGAGTAGTTTTAGTAGAATTAAACTTTATTGTTGATTAAGAAACATAAAACTCCTAAACAACTTTAAATACTTAAAAATATCCTAAAATTCAGAATAAATAAATAATAAAATAATAAAACCTAATAGATACAATTTTGGGCTCATATATAATGTTTTTATATGTTTTTATGTTGTTTTTTATTTTTATTGCTTTATGTTTAAATTATGAAAAATAAGCGTTTTTTGACACAATTTTGAGTCATGTTATAACCTAAAGGACCATTACGAGCCTAGGGATGATCTAACAGCTCTATCTAGTGTATAGGACACTGCTTTCAAGCTTAGAAGAAGAAGGTTGACTACATTGTCGTGACACCAAGAAGTGGTGTCGCAACATCGAACTTTGAAACCAAAGTACCCAGAATTTGAAGGCAGTGTCGCGACATCAGTCCTGTGGTGTCGCAACCCCGAGTGAAGAACAGAGAAATTTAATTAGGGGTATTTTAATCCTCAAAATGTATCTTAATAATATTTTTGGGTTGTTTAATAACACTAATTAGGTCTGACATAAACTCCATAAATAGGCATGTTAAGTCTCTTTTTGAGGAGGCTTGGCCAAGTGACTCATTTTAGTATTTTAGGGTTTTTAGTATAGTTTTTATTTATTTTCAATTTAATCCTTTTTATACTTTGTTCTTGTTTTAACTTGGATTCAATTTCGGTCTAAGATTTTAATATAATAGTTTTTAGTTATTTTCTTGTTGATTCAAATTGCAATTGAAGTGGTATTCGCAACTGTTAAAGGGGATTTCGCTTCCAAGCATAGCTCAACATTGAAATGGATTTATTTCTAAACCCTTCGCTTATCCGCATAATGGTAACATTCTTTCATAAACATAAGATATTTTTTTCACTTTCAATATGTAGAATTGTGGTCTTAATGTTGTTGGCAAAAGTTATTCGCAAACGCATAAGGCTCAATCTGTTTGATTGTTCCCATTATTTATGGTATAAATCCTCACTACTTAATTTTGTAATAGCAGCATGTTTATAATATAATAATATCAAGTCAAGATCCAAAACACCTAAATGGAACTTGATTTGTTCACTCCATTCAAAGAAGTTTAACCCATTAAATAAAGTAACAAATTAAACTTGTGAATGAAGAGAAATAACTGCAAAATAATACATAAAAGCAAAACAATACATAAATGCTCAAATATTTAATTCAGATATGCAAACAATTCAAGTATGTCTTAGTTCTCCTTCGGGTACATACCACAATATATTATCATAAATAAATGTTAATAACCTTAATTGACAAATAAATAATTTTCATCAAATATACATTTCGCCTTTGGACTTTCAACATATATCTGACAAAAACATTAACTTATCACCATAACTTTCACTGTTCATAGAATACATAATTCATCTTTGGGCAAATTTTAAATTTCTAATGAATAGTGAAACTCAATTTATCCATAATAAGTATTTAATCAATTGCATGGATATTGACTATTTTACATAAATGATTTAATTGACATCAATGACAACTTTCTAATTTTGACCACTTTAATCACTAACAAATTATAAACATTTAACTTTAGACAGCATTAATGCCTAAATCAATTTCTTCGTGCAGTCCTCTCATTCTACACTCAATATATCATTGATGCATCATCGTAATTTCAACACATCAGATTTTAGGGAAATTCATATATTGTTTAATCTGAACAGTGACAACACATGTAAAATCTATTAGAACTAGAAATAATGGAAATCAAATCCATAATATTTTATAAACAATGATTTACAATCTTTAGAATAATATAATTTTCACAAGTTCAAAAACTATTTATGCGAAATTGAAGTTGGCCATTAGATTTGAAGAACACTCGATAAACTAATTTTTCGCTCTTTATCTTTTTCTCTTAATCACAGAAACCCTAAACGATGACGACCATAATTTTTATGTGTAATTGTGTGCATTTGGAGAAGAAGTAGAATATTTTGAGATGACTGAAGATGATTATCCTTATCTTATCTTTTTTTAAGTGTATTTGGAGGTGTTTTCAAGAACATATAATGAGGTGATTATTGGGAAAATTAGTCAAGATAATTTGTGAAGATAATGCCAACATTCAAATTGATGATAAGTGCTTACCATATTAGCGGGATGATCATTTGAAGAGTCCTAAAGCAATTTCCCTGGGTATCAGTTTTGGAGCGTCTTTTTCGATTACTTTGAGTTGAATATTCTTGTATATGTGGTTCAACAGAGTTGGCATTGATTGTAAGTGAGATATTTGATAAAGTGATTTATAGCGATTTGAGCGTAATTTTAGGATTGTAATAATTCAATGTGAAAAGCTAGATTAGGCTTAAACCCATCGGGATAAATCTAAATTGTGTTAATTATTTCTTATTTTACTCCTGTTTTCGCTTTGCCTTAAAAATTACTCTAATCTAACTTGTTTTGCAACATCAATTAAAATAATTAATAGAATAATAAATTGGAACAAAATGCAAATTGAAAATATTCTTAATAGTATATAACTTATATATATTTATATAAAGAATATTTAAATTAATTCAACTCAAATTACTAACTACTTTATTTATGATCTAATCGAAATAAGTCTGACCGGTAACCCGATTTTCGACTGAGCAACCTGATGGACAAGTTTGCATTAAACTAATTAAAATTCCAACCGAAGTGTATAATTTGCATGACCTAAATAATTGGCATGCTTGATTTGCATGATCTATGAAATCCATTCCTTTAAACAAGTTATTGAAATTATTGATGGAATTCAATTCTATCTTTTTTTTCATTTTTGTAATTTTTGAAAGTTCAACCAATAAAAAAATAAATATATATCCAATCAATTATAATATAAAATTCAATTAATATAGATTACAATAAATAAAAAATTAAATAAAATCCGACTAATTCAGAAAATAGGTACTCAATGGCCAAGTGCTTCCATCCTAACCAACAAGCCAAACGTCATTGATCAACTTAGTTGTGGGTGAAAAATCTTTTTTTTTTTTTTTAAATAATAAAATTTACACTGTATTTAAAAGATTAATTGAATTGATCTCTCATCAATTAAATTCCAACTGAGTTTGAACAATTATTAAAAGTTTATTTCTTTTACAAATAAATAATATTATTTTTTGGGATTTTATCTTCTTATATTTTGTTAAATCTGGAAAATATATACAGAATAAGAATCATGAGTATTATAAACATAAATCTAAACTTTAGCATTTCAACTTAAGTAACGTCTAATATTTGTATCTATTTTTTTATATTTATTATTTGAATGTTTTCACTCACGTCATAGATGTCTCATAATTTAAAAAAAAAAAAAAAAAGCAATTATATATTTTTTAAAAAATTAGATAAGTACGAGTGGGAAGTTAATTAATAGGAGTGGATAATATTTCAAAGGAATAGATAATTTTTTTAAAATTATATAGAGAAATTAAAGTAGATAAATAACCTGTATATTATTATTTATTCATAATTTTCTTTGATTGATTTCTTCAATTTCATTTGATTTGTGATACTGAACTCAATTAAAAATATAAAATACCGAATAGCATATCACACTCGAATGAGTATGAAAACCACATATTTAGAAAATAGAGGAAAAAATTAGGTGAATAAGTCGTTTTTTATTTTTAATTAGGGTTTTGCGTCGTTTTTTAAAATATTTAAGAAAATATACTGTTTTAGAAAAAAAGCACGTTCAGCTGGACAAACTTTCCTGACATGTGTAAGAATTAGGCCTTATACCTAATGGTTAACATGCTTGACCCTTGCTTCCCTAAGTTCAAGCCACCCTTTACCCAATTGCATTCTTATTATTTCAGAAGAATTGAGTAAATTCCCATGCCACCCCTAGAGTTTCCGAACTCTAGGTATTTAGTATTTAGTCCCTCTCTTCCTAAATACATTTGAATTTTTGCTTTCTTTTCCAATCCAAACAGAATTTTGCTTTCTTTACCTCGTTTCTTCTCCCTTCTCTTTCCCATCTTATTTTTGTCTTATCATGGAAGAGACGTAATATTTTGCTTAGTTCCTCCATATGACACAAACTGTTATTACACAAAATTTGAGAGTATTTGCAATGGTGATTCATACCGCGTCTGGCACGAAAAGCCACTTAAGTTGGTGATTTTGATGGGGTCTCATGAGCTTGGAGAGTTTTAGGTAATACTTTTGGCATATATCTCGGAATCCCCCTTTTTTTTTTGTGCGTGTGTGTGTGTGAGAGATAGAAAGAGTTTTTACGTGAATCTCATTGAAATGATATCTTAATATATAAGGCGGTTATATGGACATCAGAGTTTCATTAGAATGTGATCGAGTCATTATCAAATATAATTTCATTGAGACCCATACCAAAATTCCTCCGCTCCATCACATTCTAATAAAACATTCATACTCATAATTATCAAATATAATTTCATTGAGACCCATACCAAAATTCCTCCGCTCCATCACAGAAGAAAAAGGATACATGACAAAATCTCTTCGAATGAAACCCCCAAAAGTAACCCATGATACGAGCCATCGTGACAAATCATCCCCAACCCTTGTGTGATTAGATAATACTCTCTTTTTTTTATATATATAGAATTTTTGAACCACACGTAATCTCTAAACCCTTGAAATAAAAAGTTGTCATGCAATTGATAATACCTACAAATTATTATAGTAACAACAATAGCAATTAAACCAGTACACACAACTCTACTTTTAAACACACGATATCTTGATACAGAAATTGAGGGGATACTGTTAACAATTAATTCCTATATAAACCTATCAATCTTTCAAGTTCTTGCAATCCTGGATTCAAAACCAAATTCTTTATTAATATTTTATATCATGAGAAATTCCAAGTTCGTGGCTGCTCTTGTTGTATTTGCTTTGGCTTTCCTTTTATTGATTGCAGAAGGTAAGTCAACCAAATTAGTCATTTCCATTATTTATTTTATTTAATGACGTATTGAAGAAAAGTTGTAGTTTAATTTTTGAAAGTGTTTAAGTATTAAATCAATTTTTATTTAATATAAAATTCGAAAATCATGGTTTGTTTGAATTAATTTATCATTATTTTCTTATTATCTTACGGTTCATATTCGAGGTGCGCGTCAACATTAACCTTATATAAAAGTAAATTTATTCTTATTAACTGCTAATCCTTTATTAAATACCATTTTGATTTTGTGTAAAAATAGGTGAGAGATTGCTTGATGCGAACATTAACCTTGGACCATGTCTGTTGCACTTTGAATGTGTCCCTCAAGTTAATTGTTGGTGCTGCATGGGCGACCCCAACAAGCAATGTTGGTTGTATAAATCCGATTGCCTGGCCTATTGCTAATGAATCTGAAAGAAAAGAAAAGAAAAGAAAATTCCAAACTTATATGTCATTTCAAGTTATCCATGTTCTTCTAAAGCTTTCATTGCCATAATCCAACCAGTTCATGATTCAAAAAGTTCAATCATTTGTTTCCGTGACTGAGTTTGAATATTAATGATCTTTTGTTGGGATTATTGAGATTAAAAATTACACGTATGCATTCGATTTTTTGTGAAAATTTTGGGTGCATCAAGATTTGAAATCAATTCTTATTAGATCGAAAGCGTAGAATATCATTTAACATAAATAAAAATAGATTGGCTTAATTAGCATCAGTATAATTGCAACTATCAAGAGAACATAAATTCAATGGCATTTAAGTGCACTTTTTTTCAATTTAAGATTTTTAAAAGAATTTTAGTCATTATTGTATGAAGCGAATACAAGTATTTTTATTTGAAATATAACAATCGGGAATACTATTTTAATAATAAAAATATAAAAAAAATATAGATTTATTTATTTTTAATTATTCTTAGAATAATAAAATGGTAAATTATAACAATAGCCATTTTTGTTTGCTTCAGATTATATTTTAGCCACTCATGTTTGAAATGTTACGTTATCGTTTTATTACGAAATGGTCACTCTGCCGTTAAATTTCGTTACCTCCCTAACGATAATCCTATGTAATAGTCTAAATGGATGTTCAATTGGGACGATAATTAAATAAATTTAATTAACTGAAAATTTTAAATTAATTGCACGTTGAATTAGAAAAGAGAAAATATTCGTCTTTTTTTTCTTTTAGTTTTCTTTTCCATTTTGACTAAAAAATTGTTCACATCCCATTTGGACATTTAAATTGGCATTTAAAATCCGTTTGGACTGTCACGTAGGATTGCCGTTAGGGAGATAATGGAACTTGTTTAAGCCCAATTTTGACCGGGCCCAACATTTAAACCCATTTTAAGATTTATTTTAAGATTAAATTGATTTTGAATTTAAATTTGTTTTAAATTTTAAATTTAATTTAAATTTAGATTTATATTTAAATTTAAAACTTATTTAAATATTGAATGTCCAAATACAAGCCCAAGTCCAAGTGTCCAATTACAAAAACCCAAATTGGAGCTCAATTACAAAATAACCCAAAAGGCCCAAAATCCCAAAACCTATTTCACCCAAATCCCTAATCTGCTGGGCAACTTGCACCAGTCACCCTCCTCTCAACCAATCAGCAACCTAGTGGCTCACCAGCAACTTGCACCACTGCTCACCTGCCACCACCAGCTGCTCCAACCGCCACTGCCACAAGCCTTCACCGCCGAACCTGTAAAAAAGAAGATTAGATGTACATTTAATTGTAAAAAAACAAGTTATCATGATTGAAATTTTGGTTATAAAACCATATTCAAACCATTTTGTAAGGGGTTATGAACTTTCTGTAATACACCCAACATTGATACATACAGTCTTTAGGAATCAATAGAAGCAATAATCATTTTACAAATAAAAATAAGAGCAGTTAGTAAGCAGAAGTCTGAATAGTCATACCAAGATCAGGAATACAAGCCAAAAGTCAAAAACATTCAAGACATTCAGGTACATTCAATGTATATTTGTTATCATTCGAAACTTTAACTCATCAGTTTCCAATATACATTAGTGCATATTTAATATGTATTCGGTCAATATTTATTACCTCATTAACTTCAAACGTTTTAATAATAGTAGCATTAATAATCTTAATAACTGTTTTTAATAATAATAATAATGATGAATATGATAATATTAATAATAACAGTAATGAATTTATTAATAATAATAAATATAAAAATGGAAAATGAAAGGGTCAGAGACGCTCCCTGTCTAACCACCGTCGGAGCCGGAGCCTACCACCGTCGCCGTCGCACATACTATGCCATCCCCGGATCTGCAAAGAAAACAATGGACAGATTAACAAGACTTCTTTTAAAACAAAAATGGAACAAATGGAAAGAATAGATTCAAAGATTTTTAAAGATCATTGCATGGGTTTCTAAATCAATCGAAAATCAAAACATTTTTTCAAAAAATCAAAACCGTTTAAGGAAATAAAGGAATGAAACATATCCAGGTTTAATGATTTTTTTTCGAAGTTTGAAGATCTGAAAAGAGAAAGGTTTTAAACTTATAAAAAAAAAAAGAAGCGAAAAATGAAAGAAAAAGGAAAGAAAAGGAGAGGCTCTTACCTGATCGGCGGCGCGTGGCGTGTGGAGGTGATCGATGGCAGGCGCGTTGACGAGTGGTGGTTCGCGGCGACCACGCGCGATGGCCGGCGACGCGCGTGCGACGAGGGACCCAACGGAGTGGCGGTCGGATGAAGGTTGGGGACGGTCGACCATGGAAGACTTTGAGAGAACAGAGAGACTTTGAAAATTTTTTTTTAGAAAGGAATGAAAAAATGAAATTTGGGAACAAATTTTGAGCTTAAAAACCCTTACCAAAACGGAAGGATCTTTTAATAAAAAACGGCGTCGTTTTGCCCATGACACGTCCGACCCGACCCGAACCGTCCAGGAGGATCCGCATGTTTTCAATAAATGGGTTATTTATGCATTTAGTCCTTCCGCATTTTTTGATTGTTTCAATTTAGTCCTTTTTGTACTTTTAATTAATTTTAAATTGGCCCAATAATTTTCAATGCTTTTCAATTTAGTCTCTTGACCTTTTGAAAGCATCATGAGCTGCCACGTGTCATTGTTCTGGTTCATTTAGGCACACAGTCCCTCTTATTTTCAATTTGTTTTAATTTAATCCTCAAATCAAGTTCTGTTTAATTACAAAATTTACCCAGAAATTTTTCAAGGTTTTCAAATTAATCCTTTGACTTCAGGATGCCTGGGGGCTGCCACGTTTCACTTGTCTTTTGTTTTATTGCCCTAGAGGTCCCTAAACTATTCAAAAATTCCATTTTTACCCTTAAACTTCCAAAAATCTCATTTTTGACCTCGAAACTTCCAAAAATCCCATTTTTGACCTCTAAACTTCTAAAAATTCCATTTTTACCCCCTCAAACTTCCAAAAATCCCAATTTTTGACCCCGAAACTTCCAAAATTTTCATTTTTTACCCAAAAACCTCCAAAATTTCCATTTTTGACCCCGAAACATTTAAAAATTACCATTTTGCCCCCGAATGTCAAACAAACTCTATTTTCGACCTCGAAACTCTCAAAATTACCCTTTTACCCTCGAATGTCTAAAAATTCCATTTTTAACCCTGAATTTTCCCAAAATTACCATTTTACCCCCGGGTATCCAAAAAGTCTCGTTTTCAACTCCGATTGCATCATTCTTCTTTCTCATTAATATTTGCATTTAATTTTAATTATTATGCACTCGTATTTTGTAATTTTTATTTCTGCTTACCATTTATCTTCTTAATTACCTTACTTCGTGTTATTTAATATCCATTATTAACTGCTTATTCATATTAAATTCGCATGTTTGTTTTCAAAATTGTTTTCATAAAAACTTTAAAATCGAGGCAATATTCTTTTATTTCGAGTTTCGAAAGTTTGTGCCTTAACTTACTAGGTGCAATTTTTCTTCAAATCGAAATAACGAATACCCTTAAGCGAGGCAATGTTTCCTTATCTTCGATTCTGAAATATTGCGCCTTAACTTACTAGGTGCAACCTTTCTTCAAATCAAGATAATCGAATACCCTTTTCCCAAAATTTTAAAAAAAAAGTTTTACAAAGGAAAGCTCGTTATTTTTGGATCTTGAAATGCCGTGTCCTAACTCATTGGACGTAACTTTCTTCTTCTATCACTTTGAAATAGTGAGATCTCCAAACAAACCTGATTTCTTTTAAACTTAACTCATGCATTCAAGGATCGTATTTTAGACTTTATTCGAGCTTTTAAATGTTACAAAGTAAGACCCGAAAATAATCAATACGGTACCAATTTTGGGCGTATGAGGGTACTAATCCTTTCTCATGCGTAACCGACTCCCGAACCTGTTTTTTTGGATTTCGAATACCTACATGTTTTCAAAACGGTTTTTAAAACGTTTTGTGGTGATCCAATCACACCGAATAAAGGATTGGTGGCGACTCCCATTTTTCAACATTAAAGTAATTTTCGAAACTCGCCGTTTTAAATGGGTTTCGACAGAACTTAAAAACAGAGTGACTACTTCGTAACAAAACGATAACATAAATTATTAAAACGTAACATTTCAAAAATAAATGATTAAAACGTAATATGAGTAAATTAAAAGTAATTGTTTTTATAATTTATTTATAGTAAAAAGAAGCTACTCATAGGGGTTGAACCCAAACCAAACCATCCCATGAATACACGAGGCGTCAAATTAAAGTAGACCCATCAATATTCCAAAAGTGAAAGACTAATAATGTGAATGTAGCTGGAAAAATTAAAAGCAAGGAAACGCGTGAAACGCAGCGCTTATGAATGGCGCGTCCCAAGAAAGTTATAGCTATAAGTAGTTGACGGTTCAATCAGAGTATTTCTTTCCCTCGTCGTCTCCGTTGCTTCTAAACTACGGCGAGCAAAACTCATCGGAACTTTTCTCCTTTTAACTAATTTCCACTTTCCAAAAGAAAAACCGAATCTCTTTTGTGTTCGATCTCTTACTTTCAATGGATGAATCTTCGTATTGGAATCTTCCTACTAGTCATTTACTCGGCTCAGTTCCCGTAAGCTTCTTAATTTTCTTTTTCTCTCTTTTTTCTTTCTTTTGAATTAATTTATAAAGATCGACATTCTTATGTAATTTAGTTTAGAATACTATTTGAAATTTGTTATTCGAATCCTAGGCTGTTGTTAATGAAGAAAGTGAAGCCTCGTATGGCAGAAGAGGAGGTGGTGGCCGAGGTTATCAAACTCTTGGACCTCCGACCGGTATATATTATTTTTTTATTTCTTTTAATTAATTTTCTTGCCCTATAAGAAAAAGAAATTAGTTAAATGTATCAACCTTTAATTTTTCGTACTCTGAAACGTGATTTTCCTTTTTTATTTTTTATTTTTAAATCTTTATATATCTTTTATTTGATTTCCTTGCCCTATAAGAAAAAACTTTAAATTTATCTCTGATTTCTTTTTCTTTAGAGGATGTAAAATTAAAAAGCGTCTATATTTGAAATGACTAATGTCTTAAGAGAGTTGTTTAGTTTTATTATTTCCCAAATGGAAAATAACTGGGGAGAGGAACTTTCAATAATCATGATATCTAGAGTTCGAGACATCGAAGATTTGGCGTTGAATTGAGTGGTTTTCTCATTTGAAGTTAGGGTAACTTCCGAGGCCTTTTATGTTTGAAAATAGACTATAGTGCTAACTGTTATGTTTGCATTTTTCGTAATCACAAATTTCTTTACTTAGAAGGGTGGTACACAATTAAAATCCTTTATTTGATGCATATATCCTTTTAGTGGTTCTGTTACTGGAGTATTTTCCTCTATTTTTTAATTTTTTTGTGTATGACTCTTCAAACTAAGGGATTTAGGGTGTAGACTACTGATTTTGCTTCCATGTTCTAAAATTCCAAGGGCATAGCAGCTGAAGTACTACCTTACTCATGTTATAGTTAGATGTTACTCACTGATGGTAACATGTAACGCTTTTATTTAGTGTTACTGAGGAACCTTAGAGTTTAACAATCCCTTTGTCTATCATATGCAGAAGGATTTGAACAACAATCACAAAACAACTGGAAGGGAGTGTTTAGTATCTCATCATACACACAGTATTTTGATGTAGATACAGATGTTGTCGTAAACAGACTGATAAGTTCCTTTCATCCTGCCGGTGGAGACTTTTTCAACAAGATTGGCACTAACCCTGATCTGTGAGTCTGCCACTCTTTTCCCCTTACTCTTTTATGTGGATGTAAAAACTGCTTTTGAAGCCTCATCTTGGGATGAAAAGTTATCCTCTGGAAGAGAAGATTAAGTGTGAAGGAGTATTAGAAGTATAGGAGATCATATGGGTACTATCTGTAGTCGATATAAATTGGGATGAAAAGTAGGATTGAAAGCAATAAAAGCATCAATTGGCCTAGGCATTCTTTCATTTTCTAGACACATGCTTTTTGGAATTCAGGACCAGAACTCACTAATCTTGTTCCTAAACTTAGTAAATTAGAAAGTTTAGTTATTTGGCTCTTCATTTCGACATGAATTTTACCTAGTAGGGAAAACTGTGAGAAGCACTAAAAGAAAGATATTAATGACAAGTGCACGCCATGTGGTGTTATCAAAATGTAATAATTACAGCAGCAATAAAGAAGTTATCAGCACACATCAATGCATGTTTATTGCATTATTACCTATAATACTCTTATTGGAGTCCCAGCCTTTGCATATATGGTCATCTTTGCAAGTAGATCGATGGAAAGAAGTCATGTATTAAGAAAACAAAAAAACAGGAGACAACTAGAAAAGAGATAGAACATTCCATCTGATTGGTTTTATGGAAGTTGAAGTACACTAGGATCATATAATTAGTTTGTATTTGTAGCTTTTTAATTGTCTCAATCCAGAGACTCTTTTGTTTGAAAAAGAGATCATGGATGACCTGCCTTAAATCAAAGGATCTTTTCTGGTAAACTGATCAGTGTAATTTTTATGTAGAATGCTAGGATAATTCATAAATCCTTATTTCATGGCTTTCTGTATGTAAACAGATACATCATCCATATTTTTTTCACCTTGAGAAAATCGAATTCCTTGCGACTATGATATGGTGAATCATACATCTGATGGTGTAAAAACCTTGACCATAGCTGTAACAATCTGCAGTAGTAATGTTCGTGATTATCTGTTAAATTAGTTTATTGATCTTGATTTCTGCCATTTGTTAGGTATGGGCTTATCTGGATCACAACTACATTGGTCTTTATGCTTGCGGCCTTTGGAAACTGGGCCACTTACCTTATTCAAAAGCGCACTGATCGAACTACTTCTTGGAGCTTTGATGTTGGCTATGTAAATGCAGCAGCTTGTGGGATCTATGGTTATTCACTCGTGGTGCCAGTGGCATTTTACTTCTTGCTTCAATATCTGGGTTCAAATGCTAGCCTTATACGATTTTGGTGCATGTGGGGTTATTCCCTTTCCATTTTCATTCCGACTGCGGTAAGTTTTTCTCTTTAAAGGAAGAAAACGATCCTGGTTTTAAATTTTATTCTAGTCCAAAAAGTTCAATTTTTTTAGTTATTCATTGTTTCTTTACAATCAGCTGAGTTGTAATATATGGCATATTTTCAGTTTCTACTGCTTATTCCAGTTGAGATTCTCCGATGGATCATCATACTGATTGCCGGTACGGCCTCATCATGCTTTGTTACCTTGAATTTAACATCCTATATTGGTGGCAGTAATGATCCTAAAATGATGATGATTGCTGCGTTCTTGCTGCAAATGGTCCTTGCAATCTTTATCAAGGTTTGGTTCTTTCAATAAACCTTACAAAGTCACCGGAAATATGAAAAAGGAGACCAGTTCGAGGAAAATGGCCCTTGAAGAAAAGCTTGTGTATGTTTTTGGATTCCTTGTAGTTTAGTGGTAAATTTGAAAGACACAAGGGATGTAAGTGATAGGGGTTGAGATGTTTTTGATGAGGTGCAGCTAACTGCGGTTTTTTGGAGCTGACTTGGTGCTGTTGGCCTACAACTTTTAATAGACCAACACAGAATGAGAGAAACTAGAAGCAAATGTCAATGCAAGTTTTCATGCAACCTTACATTCAGGTTTTCATGGTCTTAACCAGACTTACGTACTAAAAGTTGGCTTCTCTTTAAACCCTAAACCATCCTAGGTAGGTAGGTTGTCTATCCCATTTGCAAATGAGAATTAAAATCAGATTTTAATTTCATGTTGCGAAATTCAGAATTTGAACTATAAATATTAAAATTAAAATCGACTAATATTTTTTTACTAGAAACAAGCTTGCATTTAACTTTTTAAAAAAACATCTATATTCAAAATCTGAGATGCTTGCGTAAATACTTTTGAGTTCGACGCATAATAATCATCCCATCCCTATCTCCAAACAAAAATTAAAATCTAGAAATAGCGTCTTGGCAGAAAATGGAGGGGTGAAAATCTAAACTTAACTTGTTAGGTCAAAATAGTGTTTCTTCCTCCTTTTTCCTGATAGGGTGAGAATCTGTTTAAATCACATAAATGAGATGGCTAAAATCAAATAAAACACGTCTATAGTTTATTTTTTAGATCTCCCCTCCTATCCCGCCAATACATATTTTAACCATTCACTCACAAATATAATTTAATGAACGGATTCTTCACACGTGAATGATAATGAAGAATGTGTACCGGAAATGGACCGAATTCTAACCCAAAAACACCACCTAATCTAAATAGATAAAACTACTCATATCTTAGTTCATACAACACCTTGGAACGGTACTACTTTGAGCTTACCATTTTTCATAAACAATTAATCTTTTCATTCTTCAATGAACTTCTTGAGGTTCTTCAACCACAGAATATACTCCCGGCCATCCTTGTTAATCATGTACTCGTGCAAGTAATTTGTGGTGCTCGGTTTGATACCTCGGATCTCTAAATACTTGTGAAAAGCCTTCTGCAGGTTCTCATCCAAATCACTGCAAAACAAGAACATTAGTTATTGCATTCGATGCAAATCAATATTCCAATTTCACAACGTATCAATAGGCTTACTAGAAATCTGGGCCTTCATAAGCAAGTTCGTCCTCAGAGTTGGGATTTCGAACAGACAAACTATCTATGGTAATCTCATCAGGGTAAGCGGTACAGTTGAACTCCAAACTCGGCCCACCTTTTTTCGAGACATTAACAACCAATGGGACATTTGATTTACTAGGCTTTTCGGTGTCATCATCATCATTGTCATCATCCGCTTCACCTTCACCGGTGACAAGATCAGGCATGTGAACATTAACTTTGATGAGTTCACCATCATACTCTCGTATCAATGTTATGGCTTGAAGCCCAGGAGTGTCTTCGATTTTGAAAGGGAATTCACTTGGAGTTTCTTCAGCCTGTGAGGGAACAATTTAAAAAAAAAAAAAAAAGATTAAAAAACAATACAAAATAAAGCATTGCATTCAGCTTGAAAACTTAACATCAACACTAGCTATTAAGCTATTGTTCTGTTTTTTCCCCCCACAAACATTCTCTCAATAACCATATTGTAAACGACTAAAAGCAGCTTCTAATTATGGTTCTCGGGTCGGACATAAGTGCTACAATGAGTGTTACCATGTTCCAAGACAGCTCTTGATTCAATACCTACAAGTCTTCAGTTGACACGATTTTGATTGTAAAACACCCAAAATCCATCAAATAAGAACTTCTATTTTTCCACTTGCTTCCGTACAAACCGTAAATGGGGAAAAGAAAAACTAATTAATTACTCACCTGATCAAATTCATCACTCTCCTCGGCACACTGAATCTCAGACTCAATAACTCGGAGAATAGACTCATCAAAAGCGGATTTTCGAGAATCAACAGCCGTTGAGAAATGTAGGGTGTTTCGGTAAAAACGGTTTACAGTAGGTTGCTGAGACTGGAAGCCATTGTTCAAGGCTGTGAAGATGCAAGAGTGGTAGTTTCTCTGGACTCGGGTGAGTCGAATCGCGAGTGGAGCTAAGGAGTTAGCTGTTTTCCGGAGAATCGAAGTGAAAGCCATGGGGGAGAAAGGTTGCTAGGGTTTTAGGAACAGGTAGATTGTAGTACGTCGTGAGGGTTTTAGGTTTTTTTTTAAAGGCAGCATTGATGGGGTATATTCAGAAGCTACCCCTGTTGGGCCTAATTTGGTCTGGGATTGGGCTTTTGCACTTCACATGTCAAAATCTAACTTTATGATTCGATTTTGATTAAATAATTTATTAAAAATTAACTAAAAATTAATTCAATAAATTACAAGCTCAGCTTAAAATCTAATTTAATATATATTTAATGTTTTATCTAAACTAATATACAAATCGATTTTAGTTCTAATCGATTCGATAAATTTGATCCAATTCCATTTAATTTTAATTTTATATTTACAATTTTTCAATATTTAAATTTATTTATTATTCATATTATTATCTATGTGTCAAAATCTAAATATAAAACTAAATGTTTAATTTTATATTATCTTTTTGAATATAAATATATATATATATATATAAAGGTTATATTTATGTTAATCGAAACAGCAAATCTTAATAAGAAAACCTTAAATTTCTAAAAACAAATCATTTAAAAAATAAGAAAAAATTGGTGAAACTTCATTTGTTCGACATGAAGTAGATTTGATGTAATCTTTTTTGGATAAATTACCTAGGTGATTATCCAACTTTTAGGTAGGTTCTAATTTGGTCACCCAACTTCAAAAACTTTCAATTGTATCATCAATGTTTTTAAAATTTAAAAATTTTAGTCACCCCGTTAAATACTTAATACAAAGCTGTTGTGGGTATTTTTTTTTATGGGTCTAATAATAAATTTAGCCCTCCAATATTTATATATTTTTATAAATTTGATCCTAAATCTAATAATTCGAAAAATTTAACCCTCAATGTTTACAAAATTTGTGAAATTTAATTCTAAAAACACAAAATCACAAACTTCAGTATTTTTTCACAATACACGCAATGATCCTGTATTCTATCTACTAGCAAATCGGTGAACTGCTTCCCTCTCAGCCTCTCTCCTTTCTTTTTAATTGTTTTATTTTTCTTTTCTGTCTCTGCAATTTTGTGCTTTGAAAGTAATTCAATTTTTGCACTGGAAAAAGTAAGATGGATGAAGAGAAGAAAACCCCAAAAGGTAAAAATAAGAAGAAAAAGATGGAAAAGACCTATATGCCATCATCTCACACTGAAGAAGCAAAATTGGAACAAATTATCACTGATCTCTTTTAAGAGTCTCTTAGAATTAAATTGAAAATTTTTATAAATGTTCATGGGTAAATTTATTCATTTTTTTAGAATTAGAATTAAATGATAAATTTTATAAGCATTGAAGTCTAAATTTGTCAAATTTTTAAATATTAAAATATTAAATCAATCATTAGGCCAATAAAAAAGATCCACGTCAACTTCACATTAAGAATTTAAGTGCCGATGACTAAAATTTTAAATTTTAAAAACATTAGTGATTAAATTAAAAGTTTTTGAAGTTAAATGACCAAATTAGAACCTACTCAAAAGTTGGGTGACCACCAGGGAGTTCACTTTTTTTTTTTTCTTTTTACAAAAGAAGAAGAAACACAGCAATACTAAAATCTAAGTCTCCCATGCCTAAAGGCGTTAGCATGCAGTGAAGGGAGAAGACTGCCACGCGGATTAGGCAAACGGACGAGCCCATCCGTACCTTCATGCGCCAAGTTAGCGAGATGATCAGCACAATGGTTACCTTCCCGGAAAATATGCCGAACCACCATCACCCGTCCCTCTCGTATCAAGTTCAAGCAATCACCAATATACATATTTAATAGATGCTGATGCTCATAAGATCGAGACAGCAGCTGAACTACCCATAACTCGTCTACCTCAACAATCAAACGAGCCACCCTGAACTCCTTGGCTCACCGCAAACCATCTTGAACCCCCCACAGCTCCGCTTTAAGGTTGACCGTACGTCCGATCTTTAGCATGAACCCATGCATCCAATTTCCATCTGCACTGCGCAGCAAGCCACTAGCAGTCACCAAGGCCGGAACAAGAACACACCGCCCCATGCGTATTCAAGTTTTCTAATACCAGAGTAGCATTTGAAAGATTTGATCATTCCTTGTTCCCTTCAGGTCAACTGGGAACCCCCGCAACAATCTTCTATTAAATAAATTAGTTAGTCTAATGAGTTTGATCTTTTCTCCAATTAAGCTCTAATGGAGTTGAAAACATAAAATTTCAACTTGAGTTCAAGCTCGACTTTGCTTGAAGAAAACGATTCATCTAAAATGTTAAAGTAAAATATAAAAATTAAAAAGAAAACATTTTATGAAAATAATAAATTAAAGAATCATTCTTGAATTTAACTTGGTTGATTCCAAGATCTACAATCCTTTTTTTATTCGCTAAACCAACTGGTAATTTATTTGTATATACATACACTAAAATTACATATTTCACATAAATGATCAAACAACAGAAAAAAATGACCCCTGAACATCACTCCGACTTGGACAACTGTTGGATGGCAAAAGCAAAGGAAACTGAAAGAACAAATGCATTATCTGGAAAAATGAACTCTGTCACATGACAATCTCAGGCTTCAAAATGCTGGATTTTATCTCTTTGTGAGGCAAAATGACGCCACCGTTGCTGTATATTTCATCGCATACATGCACATCTTCTCCGAGTATAGTCATGTTCTCTACTCGAGCCCATTGGCCGACAGTGGAGTGCCATCCAATGATGCTGCTTGTTATGCAAGCATGCTTCTTGATGCGAACTCCACGCATCACTGTGCAGCAAGAGAGTCTAACTCCAGCCTCAACCACACATCCTGGACCAATAGCTACATCTGGTCCAATCAAACACCCTTCCCCGATTTTAGCGCTCTCATGAACTAAAACATTTCCCACTATGTGGTGACCAGTGGCTAACTTAGCTGAAGATTTCTTTCGCAGGGAGTCTAGATAAAGCCTGAGTCCAGCAATGTAATCCTTTGGCTGACCAATGTCCATCCAAAACCCTGGTAGGACAGTTGCATATAGTTTTTTCTCTGCTGCAATCTTCGGGAAGATCTCCTTCTCAATGGAGGTAGGTCTCAATTCGATTCTATCAAGAACAAATGGGTTCAGAAGATAAATTCCAGCATTAATTTTGTTTCCAACAAACAGTTTCGGTTTTTCCACAAATTTGTCCACTTTCCCTGTTGTTTCCTCCATAACCACAACACCATATTTTGAAGGTTCATCCACCTAGTTGATTATCATTTAAGTATTCGATCTCTCTGAATATAAAAATTGAAATTGAAAATGAAGAAAAAATTTAGAACTGAATTATCACCTTGGTTACCATAATGGAAGCTTCCCCGCCATGTGCTTTGTGGAATTCAATCATTTCTTTGAAAGGGTACTCACTGATAACATCACTGTTAAGGACAAAAAATGGCTCACCGGAACCATCGATGAGCTTATCCCTAGCCAAAGCAAGAGGACCAGCTGTGCCGAGTGGCTCTGTCTCTTGAGAGCATGAGATTGTGATCCCAAGTTTAGCTTCAAACTCCTTCAAGAAGTTCAACATCACCTGAAAAATCAAGCGTCCACTGGTCAGCCCATGAACATATAGCCATTAACCTTGCTGGCCAATGTATTAGTTTTACGTATCTTATGCTTTGAAACACCTCACATACCTCAGGTTGGTAGTTAATAGCCAAAATAACTTCAGTTACATCAACAGCCTTGAGAGCCTCGATCTGCAAATATCAAAAAATGAATCATTCTGTAAAATCAACAAGCTTATCTTGAGAAATAATAGCCGCTAAACTGAAAAGCAATGCTTCCAAGTTTCAGAAGTCCAAACAAACGCCATAATGCAGAAACATACCTGATGCAGGATCATGGGTTTGTTTGCAAATTCAACAAGTGGCTTAGGAACACTGAGGGTCAACGGCCTCAATCGAGTTCCAAATCCTCCAACAAGAATAAGTGCCTTCATTGTGATACACGTTCCGATTTGCCTGTAGATACTACAGTCCATATCTTAATCAGAAATCAAATTCCAGAAAGCAACTTATATGATTCAGAAAATGAATCCCATAGATTCTTCTACATAAAGATGACAAAGAAACAAGAGATTGACCAATGCAGAACTCCGCATTGACATTCGTAGATCAATAATAACAATCACAGAGAGGAGCAAATCATAACAGGTAAACATGAATTCCAAACTGAAATGAATTTACTACAGTCAAGGAGAAGAAAACCAGACAAACTTAAAGAAATCAAATTGGGAAACACCAAACATTCAAACAAGAGCTATAGGCCAAAAACATAATGCTAAAACACTACTGAAAATCCATCCATAAATGGTTTAACTGATATTGTGACACAAATTTCAGCCATATAAGTGGCTGCTATCTTTCATGAGACCAATAAACCTATTACATAGAACCTAAAGGAAGAGCTAGCTGCAATGTAACCCCTAGGTTACCCGGACTTTACTTCTTTCTCAAAAATATTCCAGTCCGACGCATATAGTAACAGGGATAACATGCATCCTATAATTATATCAAATTACTTTAAAAGATTGAACATCGCCATATCTCGTTTAACAGAGTATTAACTCTTTTTTCAAGTAATGAACCCCGTCTTGCTTTCACTCTACAATGGAGCCATGAAAATCAGGAAATCGCCTAAAAAATCACACCTAGAAAGATCAAATAAACACAATTTTCCGACTATAAGCAATTGTATTGATGATTCCAAGTAAGTTTACCAAAATGTAAGCCTAGAAAACAGACATAGTGCTAAGTCAGATATGCGGACACACAAAGTCTTGAACTTTGCTAATTATTCAACAACGAACGCTGGGGAAAAACGAAAGCTTTAATTGAATCCATAATCGACATTAAAATCAGGATCACAAAAAACAAATTAATTTAGATTTTTTGGCTAAAACAAGACCGAAACTAAGTAAATTAACTAAAATTCCTATTTCTTCTTTCGTTCTTGAAGAGATTTTATGCATGATTAACCATGTGAAATGCTAAACCTAACAAAAATAACATTGCAAATCAAATTAAACCTCAAAATTCAACAGAATTGAATCAAAGAAATGGCGCAAAAAAAAAAATTAAACACCGAGCGGAAATCTCATTGTCAGCTCAAATAAACATTCAAGCTAGACTATTAAGAACCGCGAGAGACGACATCGACTAGAGCTCGAAAATACCAGAACTGGGCAATTACCTTTAAGGATTACGAGATCCAAAACCCGAGTTGAGTTCGCACCAGAAACTCGAGCCCGGTTCGAGGCAAATATAGATTGAAAGGCCGGGGAAACGAGTTGAGTTTGGCTTGCTTGGTTTATTTGTTTTTTAGCGACGGTTCTCCCGACGGAAGCTGAGGTGGAAACTGGGCGTTGTCTGGGAGAAAGGAAGGAAATAGAGCGATATTTATACAGAGGCAATAAAATAAATGAAGGCAAAGTACTGGGCTGATTCCAGATTAGATGTCGGATTCAATTTTGGAAGTAATTTTTGGCGACGGAACCGAAATCGTAGGGGATGTTTCCGGGTGGTTTCCGGTTTTGGATGGGTTACGGGTCGGGGATAAAAATGTACGATCCGAACATTTAGTGACGAAAGTGTTGTAAAAGAAAATTATAGAAACAGGACAGTGAAGATCGGCTTTTATTTTTATTTTCATAATTACAAATACAACCCCTAAAGTTCATTATTTTTGTCACTTTAGTTGTAATTCTTTTTCTTCATTTTGACTCTTAATCTTCAAATTTTAGTTAAAATACATTTTTCTAGATGTGAATGTTGACTGGACCATAAAATTTTAATGACATTATTAACATGCCAACTTGTGTTACAATTTACATGTACTTTATAAAAATTTAAAAAAATAAAAATTCATAAAAAAAATTCACTAAGAGGGAGTCTCATAAACTAAAAATTTAGTATTTTTTTTTCACTATTAAATTTCTATTGCTAAATTTTATAAGTGTTGAATTAATATTAGAATATTGTTTAGTGAATTAATAAATATTATAATTATATTTTTTCTAAAAGTAAATATTGAATTTTAAAAATTATTTATTTTTTAATTTTGATATTATTAATATAATATTTTATATTATTTTCGATAAAAGATAAATATGTTGATTTTCTAATATCTCATTTAAAAAATAATTTATTTCAATTTTTAATAAAATAAAAATAACTTAACATTTTTACATTAAATGCTTTTTTTTTGTTGTTGAATTTTTTATATTAAAAAATTAAAACGATTGTCAATCGCATCTAAAATGTCAAAAGTTTAAAATTTTTATTTTCAATGATTTATCAAACACACCTTAAATCACTACCTGATTAACTTGTAATACCAATTTTCATCAAGATATGATGGGACACATTAATTCAAAAGATTAATAAGTAATTTGATCCCTAACCCAATTCCATTTTTGGGCAAGAGGCTCGCCCGTCAAAGTCTCGACAATGTAGACAACGGTAGAATAGAATCAGAAAAATAACACTAACACATGAGTGTCGATATGACGCAATATAATTGGTCAATGATTTTTTTTAATGGTGCTAGGATTTAAAGTGATTTGTGTAACAGAAGAATAGTTTCAAGTGTTAATTTAGGGTGTGACCCGAGTTGGATCCGCACACATGCCTAAGGGCAGGCCGAGGACTATCGAAGGTCTGTAAGTGCTTAGTTTTAGTACCTAATAGCCTAAAAACACTCATTCTCGGGCCTTACTTCTAAAAAGTTTAAAGCAGTTTGAATAACTTAGCTCTAAGCCCATATAAAATCAAAATCAAAACCCTAATAATTTCCCCTATAAATACCCTTCATAAGTGTCTCCACTCAGCCATCTGCAACTGAATGCTCTGTTCGTCCTTGTTCTGCGTTCATTCATCGGAAAATTTTCATTTTGTTATTTTTTATCCTTGAGGTGGGCAATTAGCCAGTCACACGTCTAGCCGATTGGCTGTTTTTATTCTTTGTGTGAATGGTCAGTATCCCACCAAAATCAGCTCTTTTTGTTGTTGGCTTTTCAACTTTGTGTGAAATTGGAAACTCTGGGTCTTCGTTTTTCACTCTTTCAAGGCCATCAACTACATTGGTTTCATGAAGAAAACTGGGGTTTGGGGGCTTGTTTTGATGGGTTTAGCTTTGTTTGGTTAACTTTTTTGCGTCATATACTGATTACCATCGCTCTTTTACATAACCGTGGGCGCGTGTGTATGAGCTGACGCCATATTTTCTCTCCCTTTCTGCTCAACCAATTTGGTGGCCGATGGCTACTTCACCGCAGATAAGGGGAAATTTTTTTCTTTTGTATTTCTATTTGTTTTTAGATCTGCTGACGAATTTGATATTAAGATATAATTCTCAGATTTATTTTGGATGGATGGTGAGATTACTCTCCTGATGATAGATTGATTATCAGAAAAGAAAATTATTTTTTTGAAGTGTCCCACACAAGTACAAAGATAATTAAATTTTAGAGATCAACACTTGAACAAAAAATAAAGCTTAGTTAACATTTATGTAATTAAAGTTTTATATTTGAGATCCGTCATAATAAGCAAATAGTTTATTTGTTAATTCGGTAACGACAATCGAACAAAAAAAAATTGTTAGTTAAAATTATAATCGCCTTAAGGAATTGATGTTTAGGTGCCTAAATTAAAAATGCAAATTGCAATAATTTTCTAAATAAAATAACCTTACGAAGTGGATGACCAATTGGGCGGTTTACCCTACTTAAAATGCCTTGTACAACTTTTATTTTTAAATTTTTAAAGGATAAAATATAAAAGTGCATTATAATTTCTTTATGTTTATGTTTAAATATTTTTAAGATTTATATTTAAAAGAGTTAATTGCATTAGAATCCTTAAACCATGAACTTTATTTTAAATTGGTCCTTAAATTTTAAAACATTTTAAATATATTTTCAAACTATTGATGTTATATCAATCATGGTTTTTTGTTAATTTAATTGTTAAATGACATGTTAAATTTTATGAAGCTAACTTTAAAATAAATATATATATATATATATATATATATGGGACAATGATAAATTTAGCTGTTTTATTTTTTTGAGTTAAATTTGATCATTAACTTTTTTAAATCAATAAATTTATTTTTTTAACGAAAATATTGATTAAAATTATAATTTTTTAACGGTGTTGGTGTGACAACCGACATGGTAGTCTATATGTATTTAATACTTGTATGACACTATATATCTTATATGACACATCAATAATTAATTTTAAAAAATAAAAATGTTTAGAAATTTCAAATTTTAAAAATAAAAAAATATAAAAATTCATAAAGAATAAAAAAAAAAAATTAACATGAAGAAAATATGGATTGTCAAGCTACCATATTCAAAATTTTAATATTTAATTCTTTTTAAAAATTGATGAACAAATTTGAATCTTTTTATGTTACACCTGGATTTCCTTAGAAACTCAAATTTAAAGGAGCTTGGAAGTTAACTGAGCAAAGTAGAGAGTTGACGAACTCTACTAAGAAATTTGAAAAAAGATTGTGATTTTAGGGCAAATAGTTAGGTTTCAATTCTGGGTTGGTTAGGATGGAATCAATTGGTATAAAAAAAAAATTCGTGATGTGACTCGCACGACAAGTCACAAGACAATGGAGTTGGCGCATCTGTGAATGCAGGTAAGTGTGATATCAAGGGGATTTGCCAAAGGTAAAGGTGAGTGGAGCCTGGACAGCGTCTTAACCTAGTCAGGAGCAAAAAAAGGAACAGTTCCTTAGAAGAGATGGTAAGCAGAGAAGTCGTAGACCCCACAATGGGTAAGCAAATACAAAATAATTTATTGTAGGATACAATCTTAATTGACTTGACAAAGAGGTAGTTGGAAAACTGAGTAAAGCATCAAGAGACCCCATGGGAGGAAATGCCAGCAAGGCTAAATGACCAATAAAGTCTGCTAGGTATTTACAAGAGGAGTATACCTGATTCGTGCGGGAAAAACCACAAGGGCTAACAACAAGGTAGTCCGCAAAGAACTACCTTAGGTAAAAAGTCCACCAGAAAATATTAAGATGCAAAATTCCACCAAAGCCATACAAGGCAGGGAAGATTTGA
This sequence comes from Kokia cookei, assembly GCA_039519145.1. Taxonomy (NCBI): domain Eukaryota; kingdom Viridiplantae; phylum Streptophyta; class Magnoliopsida; order Malvales; family Malvaceae; genus Kokia; species Kokia cookei. The sequence continues at coordinate 59,332,901 of CM076903.1, forward strand.
AGGTCTATCGAGGGTGGAAACTGCCAAGGGATACTTGAGAAGGAGATACCTCACTGGGTCTACCTGTCCATTCGAGTACCATAAAAGACTGGACTAAGGGGATATGTATTGTGGGGCTACATAATGGGCATGGACCCAACAAGAAAAAGAGAGACATGTGCAGTTGGTCAAAACACTGTAATGAAGTCTAAATCGCAAGTCCAAGAAGAGGCCTTAATCAAAAGGGAAACAAACGTACTGAGATGGTAAGACAGACCCTCTTTAAGTTTTAGGAAGGGAAAAGGGGTTCCAGGTGAGGCAGATTCACAATTAAACATTACCAATTGTCGCCGATCCACAATGGCGGATACAGGTATCAGGGATAAGACGTATCTTAAAAGGGGTAAAAGAAGTTTGAAACATCGACAATCAGGGTAAAACCCACAAGAGAATATCTCTAGATATATTATGGCCATGACAAACCAATGATTATGTCGGTCGATAGCTGGCTTCAAGAAAGTGAGGTATTTGCTACACCAACTAAGTCCGCAAATTCTCATACGAAATCCAAAAAGTTTCACTCTGTTCATAGAATCTCATTTTCTTAAAATTTGAAGCAGTACTCTATGAAATTTTTATGTATAAACCTCGCTAAGTTCTTTTAAACTTAGAAAATTTACTATTCGGACATAAGGTAGTTAAAGACTTGGAAATCAAGAGGAAGGACTAAGCGAAATCCTCTCGAGTGAAAAGTCGGTGCGATAGCTATATCATGTGTATAAAAGGGTACCCTTAAGGGCCTCTCTTCAGGGTTTAAGTGATTTATCTGTATTCGAAATTAAATTAAGAATTGTAAATTGTTGTTGGAAATCAAATTTGTAAAAAGTTATTATCAGTCAGGCTCGATCTTGGGGTCGTCTAGAGGTGTGACCTTCTAGGGGTTCAAGATGTTGTTTTCAATTTTTAAAGGGCCCAAAAAATTTAAACTTTTAAAGGCCAAAATATTTTATTTTCCAACTTTTAAAGAACCTAAAAAATATTTTTTTCCAACTATTAAGAAACTTGAAGTTCTAATTTATTGTTTTGCCTAGGAGTCAAAAATATGAAGAACGGGCTTGTTACCAACTCAATACGAGTTTTAATATAATTAGATTCTGGAAAGTTAAATGTTTAAGAACGTAATTAGAGGTCAAGTGTGCACACCGTTTGTTCCATCAAACATATTACTGACATATTCACCTAAAGACCGTTTAAGATCAATTTTAATTTTTTTGTAAGCAAGTTGGACATTATTGATATATTTTGGGATATTTTTTAAAATTATTTAGATAGATAAATCTTAAAATAATCAATTGAAATTTTTTAGTTTTTTATCTTTTAGTAATTTACTAGAAGAATAAGAGAATTATTTTTTCAGTTTTATTGTGAGTCTTTTTCTATTTAAATTCAGTTCTTTATTTAATAAAATTAGAACCATTTTATTGAATTTTTTTCTAGAAAACTTTCATCCACAACCATTTTGACATACCAAAAGGTAGTTTCACTGATGAATCTAATTCTAGCAATGAAGAAAGCCGCTTTCATGAGGCTGGACTCGCGAATTGTGCAATACAAGATGGGTTGGAAGATCGTTTGGCGCATACCCTTGAATAAAATGGGAGCAAAACTAAGATTAGAGTCACGGATTTTCATAGTAAGATGCAGATAGATGATGCTTTGGATTGGGAAACTAGTTTGGACAGTTGTTTTAAATGGAAGCCAATGATAGAGGCCAAGAAAGTGTTGTTTATGAAATTAAAATTGAAAGGCACTGCATTTTAATGTTTGCAGAAGAAGAACTTCGAATGGTCAACAGAACCCAAAAATCATATGAGATAGTTGAAGTCTTGATGACGAAAGCATCGACTCTTACACTCTTAAATTTTGAAAAGTTGTTGGTCATCGAATATGATGCATCTCAAATAAAAATAAGGGCAGCTCTCAACCAAGAAGAAAAACCTGTTGAATTTTTTTAATGAGAAGCTAACTAATGCTAAACGACGCTATTCCACTTGCGCTTGGGTAGGCCATTGAACATTAGAAGCACTACTTGGCTTATCAGGACTTCATGGTCTATTCAGATCATCAACTCAAACATTGGAGTTTCTAAGTTTAAAAAGGGAACTCAAGGATCGAGATACTAAGTGGAGTTCCTACCTTGATGTGTTCAATTCTTCAATGAAGTACAAAATTAGTGAGATGAATGTCATAGCAGACGCATTTAAGTGGACATTCTTCACTATTAGTGACGATAAGTGTTGAAGTGATGAGTTTTGAAGAACCGGGGAACCAATACAAGAGCGACCCGTATTTTAAACCCATAGCTTCTGGATTTGAAGGGTCAAATAAACATAACAATTGTCTTATCGATTACATGATAGATAATTATTTAGACGCAGAGAGTTTTTTACGAAAAGAGATTGGGAGCTTCATGGGAATTGCTTGGAAAATCTCTTTGGAAGATGCATGACTATGGAATTGGTGGCGGATCGATACTTTTGGCCAAGAATGTACAAGGGTGTGGGCAAGTTGGTGAAAAGATATCTTTGTCAATGTGATAAGGGTAATTCACAAAATACGAGGCATACATTCCGTTACCTTTGTTGAAAACATCGATTTTATCTTTGGAATTCCGAAGACAAACTAAGAGTTATGATTCAATCTTTGTTGTTGTGGATCGTTTCTCGAAGATGGCACCTTTCATTTCTTGCTAGAAAACTTCTTATGCTGCTCATATTGCTGAATGATTACATGGTGTTCCTACGTCTATAGTTTTTGATAGATGCCAAGTTTGTAGGACACTTTTGAAGGACTTTGTGAAGAAAAAAGAGGAACCCAATCAAATTTTTCTACCAGTTGTCATCCACAAACAAAGGCTGTGAATTGAAGTTTAAGAAACTTACTGACGTGTCTTGTTGGAAATCATGTAAAGAGTTGGGATTCAACCACTCAACCTGAGTCCGCATATAACAATTCTGTGAACAGAACAACTAAAAGGAACCTTTTGAAGCCGCTATGGATCAAACCTCAACATGTTCTTGATTTAATTTTTTTTTTTTTCTTTTTTTGGTGAAATGGTTATGCAAACCAACTAGTGAAAGTACCTCGGTTATGGGGAAATAGCTGCAAAAAGTTTATCCAAAGATTGAAATTGTAAAGGGCTTTTTAACCGTAATCGAGTTTTTCAAGCCAAGGAAATTGACACCGGAACTCAAAATTATAGAATAACAATATATTTTATTTAGTTTCAAGTATTAGTTGTTTTTTAATAACAAAGATTATTATTACTTTGGGGGGTTTTAAATTTAAGATTATTAATTAAAATTTATTTTCAAGAAAGAGTAAAACCTTCGTTAGCAAGTAAATCCCCTAGAGATGTGTTATTGTTTTTTTAAATATTTCTTTAAATTAAACTCAACAAGTGGTTTCAATAGAAAAGAGAATATTATTCATTCTAAAAAATCTTAGGTTCGAACGCTTGTGTGTGCAAGATGTGTGCTTTGTTAAAAAGTAAAAAAAAAAAATGAGTAAATACTACCATGTAATTAAATCAATATATTCAAATATATATATATATATATATATATATATATTTCTTTGAACTTGATTAAAGAACCTAGAGGTTTTTTATGACTTTAATTTCTCTTAAGTTCCATCTTCTTTCAGCTTCGTTGGCCTGCCCTAATTCTTTCTTTTCCTATTATTTTCTCACCTAATCCCCATCATACCATAACATCCATCAACGATAATATCCATTTTAATTCATATGAGAATTCAGTGGACTCTTATTGAAGAGAATGGGTAAAAGGATATCCAGAATAAAGACCACAAGGTTTTAAGAATCAATCCACCAGAGTTTTTGAGAACTTCCAATTGGTACTGAAACATCATATCCCTAGCTTAGTTCTGTAACTTCTTTTCAAGTTCTGGATGAAGATCGAGTGGGATGAAGCAGGATCAAGGCAGAGGAGGGGGTTTTGACTTTTTCGAGGTAAAAATTTTGTACGTGATGATTCGTCAGGTGGTCTGGTTAAAAAATCTTTCTTAACTACAAAGATTTATTTGGAAGTCGAGTGATACTGGATTTCAACCTATATAAATACTTGGAAAAAAGCCCAAGACAGGATTTTGTATTTCTAATATGTATTATCAATAGACAATAATGTGTGTTGAGTCTAAAAACAACCCCATCACTATTTCAGAAGGCCATGATCAAGATATTCCAACCCATCATGGATAATGCACTGATAAACTTGATGATATCCTTTTGTTTTGTGGAGTCCAAATGAACAAGCCCGCATTGCTCTTCTAAATCAATTCAAGCAGCTAATCCCTCAATTTGAAATTATGTTGTCAGACACAAAAAAGCACCCAATAGATCTGAGACAGAACTCTTGGGGATGAATATTAGAAAAGGAGAGTATCACCTGCTCCCCATATTTCACATAAATTATTAAAGTTCCTTAATGAAAATTGACAAAAAAGTGACTGCACAATTCCTATGAATTGTAAATTATTAAATGGTTGGTGCCCAGCAAATAGATTCTGCGATTATAGCAACAGTGCGCTACCAAATTATCTATAGAATAGAATTCCATGCTTTTATCTTTCAAGGCACTCTATCAATATACATGATGAACCACATTGTATCCATGTACCAAGACAAACACAGAGTTAATGAAACTTCTACCAACAAAATGGATCACCAATTATGAAAAGCTCCATGGACATCCACAACCCATCTAGTCCTCTCCAAAGGAGGGGGGACATCTGAGATCAAATTTAATCACAGCTAAGTTGTACAAGAAAATTTGAAGACGTCTTCGGTTTGTGCAGATAGCTGTGATCAAATCTAACTTCAGAAATCTCATCTCCTTTTAAGCCAGCTTTTTGTGGACTGGATGGGCTGCCAATGTTTATTAATACAATAATTTTATATAATTATAATTATAATACAGGAATTATATAATTATTAAATAAATAAATCTAATATATTCCTAAAAAAATGACGAATCTGAATAAACTTTTTATCTGAACTCTTCAAATTTAACAAACTTGCCAACTTTGGGGTGTAGTAGAGCCGAGCCCAAATACTACCAAACTCGAGCTCGACTTAAAATTCAAAGCTCAATACTTGGTTCAAACTCAATCGAACATCAATTTTTAAGTTAAACCTCGACTCAAGATATAATCGAGCTACTCGAGCTTGACTCAATAATTAAGCTTAGAGTTAATAATATATATATTAAAAGAACAACGTAACTTAATAATATAAAAATATCAAAAGTTCGATAAGGCTCGCGGACTGTTCCAATCAAATATTACTAAACTCAAATTCGACTCGATTGATGGCTTGAACACGGCTCGATAATTACCAAATCAAGTATGAATTTTTTTCGAGTCGAACTCAAGTAACTTGCAAGCACCAATGACTCATTTACTCACTACTTCGATCGCCTCTATTTATTAAATTTAACAAAAAAGAACCGGCTTTAGAAACATTGGTAGTTTCTCTGGAAGTAAATTCTGATTGCTCTGAAGAGACTTCGATAAATGAAGAAAAAAAACCAATAACATTTAATTGTTCGCCGCCTAAAAGGATTTATTAATGGAAAAGCACAAAACAAGAAAACTTGAATCATTTGAGAATCTCCTGAAACAATCCATACAACAATTTTACAACCCAAATCTAAGCTTTTCCAGGCATCTTAATTCCATATTGTATTTTGAATTACTATAAGATCTACAAATATATACAACGAATCTAGTTATGTATAACATCTTAATTCTGACCCCCCAAAAAAGAAAACATCTTCAGTCAACCTAATTATGGTGAACCTCAGCCATTAAAGAATCAGAGCATGGATATATGTATATGTATATCTATACGAGCTAGATTATGTACATATACATATAACTTAAATGGTACATCAACTTAGAAACACTGCTAACCTGACAAAACTGTTCTGAGGTATGAGTCAAGGTACTCAGCTGGGTGACTCAGCAAGAAGCAGGGTATGCCACCAGCCGCACACAATGTTTTTTGGGCGACAACCCTCAATAGTAACTTGAGAGGGAGTACTGCGATCAATCACATCACCTAAGCCGAGCTGTTTCAGAAACAAAGAACTTAAGGTTTTTGTTTTACAAGTAACAGAATGGCACCCGGACATCACAACATTGGAACAAAACAGAAGATGCACAAGTAAATCCAACTTCCATTTTTCAAGCACGGTATCCAACATGACCCATTTAACCATGGGTATGAGAACACGACCCACCAAATACATTGAGAAACTTGGAAAAAAATGGAACATACTCATTCCGGGTATACCAATGTTACGATGTCCAGGCTACAGACTACCTTGATCACTGATCAGCATGAGGACGATACCTGGCCATACTTGTTCCATCCCCAGCAGAATATTTTCCCATCCTCTTCAAGCAAAAGAAGCATATAGTCAACAGAAGGGCACAAAATAAAAGATGAAGGTTTTGAAAAGTTCTCACCAGGCATACCTGTAATTATGGCACTGTGACGAGCTCCACACGATACAACTTTTACATGCGAATTCTCCAAACTTGGATCTTCCAAGAGCCTGGGGAGAGTCTGATTTTGAAATACAGATTTGAATAATTTATGTAGTCCTAAAAGTGAGGGAGTTAGCTGTATGTAAGAAACTAGGATTGGAAATACGGTACCTCTGCTTGATCACCACCAGTTCCCAATTGCCCAAACTGATTCCCCCCAAATGCATAGACATCACCATCAGCTGATATGCAAACTGTGTGCCACAGTCCTGCCGCAATAGACACTATCTTGATGCCCAGTAAGGAAGATACGCTCGTCGGGCTTAATTCGTCATTTGTACTTCCTTGCCCACACTTGAGAAAACAAGAAAATTGAAACAATTTAACTCCATAGCACAATATATTAGAAGATAGAACAAGCATATATCACAATAAAATAGAGGAGAGAGAAATATTAGAAAAGGAATCGAGAAGAATATCCCTTAATAGATTGAACCTCATCTTCAACTTTACTGAGCCTTTTTCTCCACCAATTTCTACTTTACCTACATATTGATCCTGAAGAAAGTTAATTTGAGAAATTCCAATCATTGAACACGCCATTGGAAGAGTGAAATATATATTTCCAGCATACCTACTTGTAACTTTAAAATGATTTAAGGCCATAACCAGAGGATCACCCTCAAGCATTTGAATGTATAATATAAGGACCATGCATTTAACCAACGGAACAAATGGAGAATAATTAATGTACTACATCCATATCTAAAATCAAGATGGTGGATGGCACTTTATGAACCAAGCCTGAATGGAAACTTGAGTAGGCCTTCAACAACCACAGGAGAACTAGAGTGGAACATGGGGATTATTCATAAGCTAATAAAGCACCTTAAAAAAGTACATTGATCAAGAACAGACAGATGTGAATAATATGCTACTGGATGGTGCAACTTATACCTAAACCATGACATGAATAAGATCTCGAAGAGAAAAAGGCCAATGCTTGTAACATTAATACTATAGTCTCCATTCCTTTTGGAATTTTTGGAATGCACTCTCACTTGTCAGCTTTTTATTCCTTTCGAAATTCTATAAAACCATGACATGGTTTTTGGGCATGTATTCTGTGATGAGTGATCACTTGAATTAGATACAAAAACTATTTATCTCTTCTTTATCAACAAAAAATGTCGGCCAGCAGAATATTCAATGTAAAGTTCTACATTATGACCATGAGAACTAACCTGTCCATAGAGTCCCCAACCGAAAGTAAGTACTGCTCCAGCATCTGTTCATGGACAAATTGGTTAATGTGGTAATAGTATCAATATATTTTTAATTTTATAATAAAAAATAGAATATACAAGCAAATCAGACACCAGATAAACAAAGATTCTCATGCCACACAACATTCAAATCAATCACTGGTCATCCTGAGGATTATTACAACTTCCTAACTCCATGGAGATCTTTAAGGTTGGAATAATCTAACTAGTCACTGAGCATCCTAAGAATCTTGAAGAGATGTTTCGTTCCGGAGTAATTAATTAGCCTTCAAACATGTCTTATTTTGACTTTTTCTATTCTATGAGGGCAGTGTCTCCTTAATAAAGTCAAATGAAGGTTCGAATTGGGGAGAAATTGATTGGATTTTTTATCAAGAAAGTGAATTTCTCTCATGTAAAACTCTATCTATTTGTTAATCATAAAAAAAAAATACATTCTTTCATATTAGTTCATAAAGAGTATTTCATGAATTTTCCATTTCCGTCCCAACCAAGTCTTAAGTTATTCCTTTTACCCAAAATAAGAAAAATTTCTTTACAACATACATTTCATTTTTGCTTGTGTTTACAACTTTCTTCATTTAATGAAAAAAGTTCAATTTTCATTAACTTCTCCCTTGAACTTCTAGACATCTGTATTAAAATTTCACAACTTCATCTCCAGCAAATATAACCACTTCCATTAGTTTTCTCTAATTGATTTTCTTTTACAAGGCAATTTAACCAGTTCAACAAGTGAATTATCTAAGGCACACCTGTGATTACTGCACTGTGTCGTCCTCCACAGGCTATCCCCTTTACATAATTTCCAGGAACTCTAAAACCCTGCCCTTCTGAACACAAGCTACCTCGAGAAAGTGCAGCAGCACTATCTTTCCCAAAAGAAGATAACTCAATGCAAGGGACAGGATGGGGCGAGGATACCATTCTTATCCTAGAACCCAAACCAAGTTGTCCCTCACCACCATAGCCCCAACCCCAGACCTGCCCGATATCTGAAATTTCAACAATAAGAAATCATTTACTTACTGCAGAAACTATACAGGTTCTGACCCATTTCACTCATTAGTCAAGGAGAGAAACAAAGTACCTGACAATGCTAGAGTGTGGCGCCCACCGGCAGCAACAGTCACAATCCTGACTCCCGGATTTAGAGCTACTAGACATGGCAATGCTAACACAGTTTCGTCACCAGACGATGAGCTTTGAGCAGACTGTTTTGCTGATGATATTCTTCTTCTTTTTGTACTTTCCTCTCCAACTCCTTTAGTATCTGTGGCAGAAAATGTTTCGTCGCTTGATCTTGAGCTTTGAGAGTGAGGGCTCACTTCAAGAATTGTGAAATGAGTACAATACCAAGAAGTAAACAGAATCGGTATATAATCTTAACCCAAATGATATTTACCTTGCTCTGTCAATGAGTTCTGTCTTTCAACTACATCCTTCTCTAAACTAGTCCCAGTGGATGGATCACCAAATACCTTCCCTGAGGGAATACACTCTTTCCACCCCCATGTATAAACTTCGCCATTTTCTGTGAGTAACAAAGTGAAATTGACTTGTCAACAAAACTTAGGTTCCAATTAGCTGTTTGTTCTACTAGTTAAAGTTATAAAAACAAGTCAGATTTGATTAAACAGACATATAAAGTTATGCTTTAAATTCGCTTTCATACCCAACTCTTTCCACCCCCACATATAAACTTCGCAATCTTCTATGAATAACAAATTGATATTGACTTATAAGCTAAACTGATTTACTTCAGATACAATTAGTGGTATTTTGTTCTACTAATTAAAGTCCTAACAAGCAAGTCAGATGCGATTAAACAAATAATCAAAACACCAAACATACAAAATTATGCTTTATGTTAGAAACAAAAACTCTATTTCGTATCCAAACGTATTTTTGGCTCTTTTTTTTTCTCAATTAAAATACCAAGTAATAAAAGCAACGGCCAACCCACCCATTAGTGAAACAAGTGAATAGAAGTGTAAGGACTAAGGAAGTCTTAGTATTTACCTGTAACTGCAACACAGTGTGCCCAACCAGCGGCTGCTTTTACTAGAGAAGCTTCGGTTGGAAGTGGAAATGGCTCTGGAATTTCCTGAAACAAGCAAATTACAGAAAAGACATATATAATTTTAATTTGATAAACAAATATAAAACCCAACAAAAAGAAAGGAGAAATATAGAGGGAAAAAGCTTTATATTACCCCATGCTTCCCTGATGTAACGTAGCTTTGACATGAATCATCAGTTGAACCCCAAGTGATAAGCTTCCCTGAATCTAAAATTTTAAGGAAAAAAGCACCATTAGTAGAATATAATGTTAACGTGACAGAAGTTATTGCATAAAAACAATTCTCTTATATGCCAAAAATAAGAAAAATGAAAGTTTTTTAAAACAAAATATATTAAATTGAAATTCGGTTCACAGCTCTAATTTATCTACTAACAAGTTGATATCTTTTTAAACTATAGAAAACAGAGACAGAGAGAGAAAATCTGTAGTTCAAAACCAGTAAATAAAAAGAGCAGGAAGGAACTCAACATAGCTAATTTGAAGCAAGTGAGTTGACTTCATGGCAAAAAAAAAATGAAAACAGCGAAAAAATCGAATTATAACGCCCAGTCCTTCTACATTTTCTTACCAACCAGACAGATCAAAATGTACAAAATCTCACAACCAGCCCAAAAGCCGCAATTACATTACCGAAAATTTAGAACATTTTTATAAGAAATAAAATTTAAAATCAGGGAAAGAAGGTGGGGAAGCCAAAGAGAAAGAGAGAGATACAAAAAACAACCAGAAATGGCCATGGCGAATCCACAACCGCCACCGCATACGTCGGACCAAGAATAGTCAATGGAATCCGGAATCCGCACAAGAACCGGCGATACAAGCGGAGATCGTTGCGGTAACGCTCCAGGTAAATATCCCCACATGAAAACCACACGCTCTCTATTAACTACCTCCATTTTCAGTTCCTCGCTTTTTCTTCCTTTTCCATTCATTTCAATAACAGAGAAGGAAAAGAAAGGAAAGCCCAAAAAATAAAAATAAATAAAACTACTATTATTGTTGGAAATTATTTTTTACTATATTTTAATTTCTTATTTAATCCGTTTCGGCCTTTCGGGATTGTCGTTTAAGGGACCCCTAATTTTGGAGCGAATAAAAGGTGGGGGCGTATCAATTTCAAGGGAATGGGATGTGCCACGTAGGATGTTCACGTGGGATTAATAACACGTGGTAATACATGAGCCGCTAGATGTCCCGTTGATTTCTAGCCAGAAGTTAACGGAAGTTTCTGGAAGGTCACTTGACATTTTTTTCTCTATTCCTCTTTGTGAAGTTGGCGAGAGGGCGTGGTTATGACGTGTTACTTTAATATTTCTAAACGTGTCAATTAATTATGAAGCCCAATGGTTATAACATGCCACGTTTCAATAATTAAGGATAGCTGAAAGTCTCCTGACACGTCAGCAACGGAACATTTGGTTCTCAATAATGTTTTATTTTATGGGGTTTGGTTTGTTGTTAACAAATTCTTGATATAAAGTTTTTTTTAGAAAAAAAAATTATAAGAAGCTTATAACTATTCATATCTTTTTTTCAATCTTTAAATAAAAGTATAAATATGTTTTAATATACTTAAATTTATATTATTTTGTATTGAAAATAATATTAATTTCAATCGAATTAAAATTCAATCAAAAATTTTTTTTAATATTAGATAAATATATGTTTATTTAACGAAAAATAGTTTTCTACGTTTATTTGTCTTGTTTCATGGTAAACAGTTTTGTCAACGAAATATAATTTATTTCTTATAAATTATATTACTCTTTTGAAAATTGTAAATCATTTTAGGAAAAAAAAATTCATTTATGAGTAATTTCAATTTTATATAAAAATTAATTTTAATTGTCTAACATTATTTTATTAATATTATTTTTATTTTAATTTCTAAAAAATAATTATTAATATAAATATTATAATGTTTAAGTATTTATATTCAATAATATAATAAATTATTTAATATTATGATTTTATTTTAATAATAAATATATATTACTGTTTATAAATATTTCATAGTATAAAATATGAAGAGTATATAAATATGATTATTTATTTTAATCATGCTTAATTTTATTAATCACTTTTAAATTTAACGTGTCACTATCCACTCACATATATTTAATATATGTAATTTTGATTAAGTTTTAATTAGACAATATTTATTATTAAGTTTATATATTATATTAATTATTATAAAATATTATCTTATTAAAAAATAAATTTCAATTATCAAAAAGAAATACTATTATAATATTTTATAATAAATATTTATAAATAACTTTCAAAAAATGATTTCAAACAATAAAAACTATTTTTTACAAAATCATCCCAATAATACTAAAAAATATCAACTTTTCGAGAAGTTAATTTTTAAAAAAACAAACGCTCTATATGACAGTCATACCCTTAGAATACTTTTGAAAGGGTAAGCGACTTATGCCATGATAACTGTAAATATGGAAGAGGCATCTCTACAACGTCATTTAGGATCAAATTCAATCTTATTTAAGAATTTACACTTCTTAGGCTCACTACCCCCCGAAGAGGTCATATCCAACCCATACTTTAAGATTGGTCAAAGATTGGATTCTAAAGGAGATAGGTATCCGTTGTACTAGAGGTATTTAAACAGTTAATCGAATTGAATTAATATTAATTAAATTAATTAATTTTTTAAATTTTTTAATTGTAATGGAAATAAAATTTTTTAAAAATAATTAACTGAAATTTATATATTTTTATTTTTTTAGTTAAAACAATTTAAAAAATTATAAAAAATAAATTGATAATGTTCATTTGATCAAATTAACCGAATTAAAACTACATATAATTTGTATTATTAATTATCCGATTTTAAATTGAGTTAACCGAAATTGAACCTCTAAAAACTATCATTTATCGATTTCCGGCTAAATTAGATAGATTGACCAAATTAAATTGATTTAATCGATTAATTTAATTTTAACTTAAATTTAAACACGTCTACATTGTAGGCCCTCTTCCAAGAAGAACATAGCAAGTAAAAAGATAGTGCCAAAAATCATAATTTTAATCCTTTTAAAAAAAATAAAAATTTAATTTGAGCTTTTTTAAAAACATAATTTTTAGCTTTGACTTCCTTCAAATTTTATAATCTTATCTTAGTTAGCCTAAACAAAATTTCCGATTTCGTCTCAAATTGAATAACAACATCAGGAGAACTTGATTTGCTAAATTTTTTGTATATATTGGAGTATTTTTATTTTCTTTGTAAATCTTTATATATAATTTTATTTTATAATCTTCTAAATTTTAATATATTTTAATAATTTTATTATTCACAAGAAAAATCCATGTAAGATTTCTATGAATAGTTTTAAGATAAAAATAAACATTTATTTTACAAATTTTATATTTTGGTGCTTAAAATAAAATTTTTTAAAAGTTGGATGATTATCAATGTAGTTTATCCAAATTTAAAATTATTAGTAGTAATAATTAAATACTACATTTTCAATATTTTAAAACCATTTATATTAATAAATATGTTTTCAATAAAATTATTTGTGTCCAAAACTATTTTAAATTAAAAAAAAAAAAAAACTATATAAACAAGTATTTAAAACATTATAAAAATAGGTATATTAGAAATCCTAGCTTAGTAGAAGAAGAACCTTCATCCAACAGACCTAGAATCCAAAACGATGATGAACACTAATGCTACTATTCGGTTTATTTATTCCTAATTTTGTTTCTTAAAAATTTTAAAATTTAAAATTTAATGATGAATTAGACAGGGCAAACTTTAGGGGACAAAATAGAGATAAATCCAATAAAAGAAAAGACGTGAAGTTTTGCAAAGATGTTTGATGAGATGGGCTGGGTGGGTGGGTTGTGCTCTTTCCCATGTTTAAGATAGTAAGGGGCCCATTATTGTGTGGTGTACATTGATGGGCTTATCATTAGGCAGAATCGAACATGTGGTGGGGAAGAGAGGCCCAATGATTGTGGGTGAATGGCCCCCACCCATCAGGTGGTTGATTTGGACCCCATCACTTTGCATTATAACATCTTGGGCCTCAAAACTATTGGACTGGGGCATTACACGTTAAAATTATCAGAATAGAAAAAGATAGGTGATCGATTAAACACGACAAAAAAACCTAATCACAATATAATATATATGTTAAAATATATACAAACACATCTTATGAATGTTTAAAAAATATAAAATAAGCCGTTTGAATTTTAGCTCGATTGAGATGGATACTATTGTCAATGCAAAAAAATGTAGGTTCGAGTGTGTGGAAACGCAATATCCTCCTATTTATGAGTTGGACAAAGGCTATTGATAATTTTAAGCATTGTAAAAAAAAAAAAAAATCAAAACTTATAATGAAATTATTTAAAAAATAATAATAAGTATGAAGTGTAATACGACATTATCTCCGATTTTCAATCAAATTCAAGTTCATCTTTTTCCTTTTACAATTGTAGGGCATTGGTCTCCTTTCTTTTTCAATGTCATTTGATGGAGCCATCTATTTTTGAATAAAGCAATCGTGTGGGATGGTATTGTCCATGATTGCTACAAACCTGTTTTCAATATTTACGTATTATGTTTGGGTTATACTATTATCTCATGTTTAAGATTTATCATATTGTTTAATTTTTTTAACATTAATTTTATTATAAATTTTTATCATATTTATTTTTTAAATAATGTTTAAAATTATTTATAATATTTTTTAACTTTTAAATAAGATAATAATACGTTTCAATATATTCGAATTCATAATTTTTTATCATATTTATATATATAAATTCATAATTTTTTATCATATTCGCAGGGGTCATAATTGTAAAGATAATGCCTTGATGTGTTTATTGTTTTTGCCATGTATATTGTACATGCATCAAAGATTCAAAAATAAATAGATAAAAGACAACTGATGTGCGTTAATGTTGGTTGCTACGTTTTGTCGAATACTAGGTGGATTCTTTCTTTTTTCCCAAAATAGGAATACTAGTTCTAATTCAATGAATTAAGAATAATGTCAAATTTTATGATTAATTCGTTCATTTTACTCCATTTACGTAATTAACTCTCTCTCTTTTTTTTTTGGTAAAAATTTTCATTCCGCCATGAATATGGACTAGTAAAATAAAGGACAAAAATAAAATCGACAATCCTATCCACACAGTCAATCCTAACCTCTTCTACTTTCATTTAAACATAGCATCATGGATTAAAATAGAAGAAAGATTAGAAGGAACTAAAAGTTGGTATGTTGGGTGTACAACTTCTACAGTATGTAACGCCATTTATAATAGTGAAATTCATAACTCGAGACGTGGGTAAATGATATTTTCTTATTGGTATTACATGGTTGATGAAAAGTAAATGTGACTACGAGTCGTTTATCTTTGTGATGAATGACTTGGTCACTATGTGATTAATCCATAGCTCGTGATATCCTCTCATTGATATTACTCATACATTTTGATGTAAGTAAAAGCTTAAGTTTTACATGAATTTCATGTTCGTTTATTTTAAAAATATATAAATATTTTATTTTATTATAATTTTGATAAGTAAATCTTGTATGTTTTGATATGAAAATGAAGAAAAAGAGAAGGGATCAACAAGTTGGAGAAAATGGCAAAGAGATAGCCATAAAAAAGAAGAAAGCTTGATTCCAAACCTTTGGTTGTAAGTACATCTGGAATTTCACTTAACTTAATAAGTTAAATAGATAAAATAATTATTATATGATTTTATTTGCTAATCTTTGTATTATATTTAGTTAAGGATTTAATGGTGAATGATAGAAATAATTGCTAAATTCTATTTATAATGTGAATTATTAAAATGAAATGGAGAGAGGAATTATAAAAGAATGACTAAATTGTAAAATATGTAAAAGTGGCATGTGGGAAGTTATGGTAAATTTTATTATTGATTATGAATATTTTATAAGATAGTGAGTTATGTTCATGTGTCAAAGAAATTCAATTATTTTGTTTATTGGGATTGTTATAATAAGGATTAAATTGAAATAAATTCAAAATATGCAAATTCTATTCTAAAAAGTGAAAATGAAGTTGATTCTAATATAATTGTCCAAGTAGACAAGATGAGAACTAATGAGAAATAGATGACATACCATTAGGTAATACCTAGCATGTTCTCTGTTCTGACATTACACTTTGGTGTTGCTCTGTTTTACTTAAACACGTCAGTGCTATTCTGTTCTGACATGGCACACCGGTGCTACTTTGTTTTGCTATTGCACTTCAATGCATCTTTGTACTTTTTTTATATATCTTATGTGTTAAGTTTACATTGAGCATACATCGAATAATAAAAGACAAAAATAAAGCTAAGAATAATATGATAAAATTATGAGTTAGTGATGGAATGATAATGAAAGGAATTATAATGATTGAGTTATAGTGTGGAGTTACTAATACTAATATGCTCTATACTTATTTATTACAATGTTATTGTGCTATTTTTTTATTTAATTAATAAAAGGTAAGTTTAATTATCGTTGTATTTACTAAGCTTAACGCGTTATTTCTAAAGCACAGATAAAAACGTGAAGTGAGAATTTGTTGAGGATTAATGTCTTCACATCTCATCACATCTCATCACATCTCAAGAGCTTATTTGGTTTTGAAGTATATGATGTGTACCTAGGTGAATGTTTATGTAAGTAAATAGGGAACTAATGGATTCCCACACTTGAGTTTATGTGCTTTGGTGAGTAAATATAAGGTATTATTTGGTATGTGAGTTATGATTTGTGTTTGAAATGAGTATGAATGATTTTGGTATGGTTTAGGTGTGTTTGAAAACATAAATTTTAAGTCCCCTGATCTATGTCTTGAGACATGTGCAGTGTGTCTCGAGACATACAAACTTCGAAGTTAAAAATTTACAATAATTGAGTCATGTCTCAAGACATAAATGACTCTGTGTCGAGACAAAACAAACATCGAAGCTAAACTTCTATAGTGCCATGGCAATGTCTCAAGACATGTAGGCCTTGGTATCAAGATATACAGACTTGCAGTTGAAAATTTTTATTCAAATTAAATAAGGCTTGAAACAAATTTTATATGCAATTAATCTTTATTAATAATCTAGATATGTTCCTAAAAGTGTAAAAATGTTTTGAATTCAATATTAAAAGTTTAACTTAAAAGTGTTTGAAATCATAAATGTATGTTGAATTTTCAATGTAACATTCGTTGCTTGAGTTCACACAAGTAAAAGGTGTTATACACATGGTAGTATCTAATTGGCCCACATGTTAACTTTTGTTAGGAATTAAGATCGTCAAACGGAGATATTAGATTGATAGATAAGAATTAAAATTCAAGTATCACATTGGACAAAATAAAAACAGAGGAACTATTGAAAATTTTGTTAAAATATAGGGGTATTTTTTGCCATTATCCCAATTTATATTGATCATAATACAAATTATTAGTGTTTTTACTTCCTCAATTATATTGTTTTTAAAATGTTACAATTTTTTATCAAAATTTTAATAAATAAATATAATATATTAATTAATACACAATCAATTCGTGTATTATATAAAAAAAACTAATTAATATTTATATCATTAGATTTGATCCACTTCAATTATTCAAAACTTTACTCAATACTTCTTTTAATAGGTCTGTTTCATATATATTTAAGAATACATATAATTATCATAATTGTAAAATTATTGTAAATTATAAAATTTCATCGATAATGGAAGAAATAATGTATAAAATTGTTTATACTTCTGTATATATATATAAACACAAATTCTACAGATTTAGTAAAATATTTTTTTAAGTAATAATAAATTTTAGAAATCTTAGCTTATCAAAAGTAATTTTAAAGAATGTCGGTACTTCACAGTTCATACTCAGCCACTGATTCAAAAAACGACACTCCGGATCTCCGCCATTCGCTGTCGTTTTGAAGCGTTTCTCAACCATGAAACTTCTCGGCCATGTCGATTCCCTCAAAAGCCAAACGTCGATCAAATTCGCGGCCTTTATTTTTATTTCCGTTGCTTCCTTTTTCTTAGGCAAACACTGGTCCGACGGTTCCCGCCAGCTCATCTTCTTCTCCCGCCAATCCCCTTCTGGAACGACGTCGTCTTCACCTTCCATCGCTCTTTCTCCTAATCTCAATAAAGAATTCAATGTCTCCGCTCTCATTGACGCTCCGGAACCTCCTCGTTCAGCTAAAAGCAAAGGAAAGTGGGCGTCGGAGTCTTTGAAAGCTCCGCCTCCACCTCCAGAGTTCAAGATTTACGGGATCGTAGATGAGAATGGTACAATGTCGGATAAGTTTGAGATCGGGGAGTTTGATACGGATTTGGTGGAGAATTGGGATAACGAAACGGAAATTGAGACAGAAACGGGCAAAGAGGATGTTAGGTCTACCTTTAGGGTTAAGAAGTTTGGGTTTTGCAGAGAAAATTTGAGGGAGTATATACCGTGTTTGGATAACGTGGAAGCGATTAAGAGGCTTAAATCGACGGAGAGAGGGGAGAGATTTGAACGACATTGCCCGGAGAAAGGGAAAGGACTGAATTGCTTGGTTCCAGCTCCTAAAGGATATCGCCCTCCGATCCCCTGGCCTAGGAGCCGCGATGAGGTAAACAATTCTATTTAATTTTGAAAAATACATGTTAAAAGTAAATAAAATAGCGAATTATTCATGTAAAATTTTTCTAGATTATTTAACTACTCGGTCTAAGCTCGGGGAATACTTACGCTTAACATGGAGAATATGGGGCTCAGTTCGACTGGTGGAAAAATTAGAATCAACAGTGTCTGAGTTGCCTTTTCTGTTTTTGGGTGTTTAGAAAGTGCAAAATAAATAGAATGTAGAATATCGAACTGAGCTTGTGTAATTGAGTCATGAGTTGATAATTAGAGCCAACTGGCTGTTTCTTTCTTAGCTGTTTAGGAAGGGCAAATTAAATGGTTTTTAGTTTAGTTGGATAAGGAGAGTTTTCGTTTAGTGTGAGATTACATGCCTTAAAGTTAAAGTACTAAAATGGATTTGGCATCTTTAGATCTTTATAGGAAATATAGTAGAATGAAAAACTGTAGACAAGCTTAACTTATGTGTGTGTTTTAGGACTGGATTGATGTGGAATTCCAAGATCTAAGACAAATAAATAAAGATTTAAAAAGAAAGTGGAAAAAAGGTTTATTATGTAATAATTGATTAAGAATTGGAGTTTGATGTGCCGAATGAATTGAAAGTCAAATGGAATTATTCAAATATGAAAAAATAGAGTAAGATAAGAGCAAAGTCAGATTCGAATGATGGAAATTAAAGAAAGTAAAACAAAGAACCAAACAAAAAATTAAAGAATAGAATCTGTCCTATGGAACCATTGGAAAACTTACTCCAAAAATGCCAATGATCGGACGGATATTTCCCTATGAAAGTCCTGAAAGAAGAACTCTTAGAAACGTTGATAATCAAACTTCGATGGCATAAACTTCAAAACTCCAGAAGGCTTGGAAAGTAAAGGAAAATAATAGTTGAATCATTTGAACTCTCAAAACACTCATTGCATCTCACAAAGAAAGAATAAAATTTCATAAGGGAAAAATATAATTTATTGAATGCTGCTAAAAACGAAAATTATTTCTAGTTAAAAATCTAATAAATATGTAAATAAAGTTCTTCCTAACCACTAGAATTGCTTTAAACTCCTATATGAGGTGTTCTAACCAATCAAAATTACAGGATGATGTAAATATTACATTTAGAGTGGGTATGGTTAGCCGGATCTTACATTATAGCTTGTAATGTTACATTTTGGAATAATATTACATTGTTAGATTCTCAACATTCTACTCATCCCTTAATCTCATATTCTCAAATAATAACAAAATGTTGTAATATAGAGGGTAGTCTTATTGCTACTCATTCCTAAGGTAATCTTCGATCATGAGGTAATCTTAAATTTTGGAGCACGTTACCCTTTGTTTTTTTATTTTAATCAATTTAGTCCTCTTCCTAAATAAAATTTAAGTCTAATTAAAAACAAAAATTTCTTTTTTTGAGAGTAAAATAGTAGATGTTATATTTTAAAATTATAATTATTATATTTACTTAAATGATTTATTTATTAATATATTAATTATGACTATAATTATTTAAAATTATGACTTATAAATTTATTTCAACATGAGTTGGTTACTTATTGATATATAAATTGTAATAAAACAATAAGAATTATAAGAATTTATTTTAATTTTATAGAAATTGAGACAAAAAAAATTAAAGGAACTAAACTTGTTTTTTAAAAAAAAAATTCTATAAATTTAGTAAAATTTACTTCTAAAGTAATCTTACATCTTGTCAACCGAACATCTAGCCTAATGAACCAAACAAGGTAATGTAACATACTGGATATTCCACTTCGTAATTTTACATTCTCATAATCCTATTATGAAATATAATTACATTCTCATAATCCTATTATGAAATATAATCTTACTTTCCTATGCCCCCTTAAAAATGAGACTTTAATTCTCATAAAAGCTCTCTAATGATTGACCAAATAAAGTCCGTTTTTAATCTTCTATGTTATATTTCAACTGAAACTCTTGTTTTCTTCATGTCTAAGTAAGCCTCCTATGGATGACTATTCTTTGGGCTCATTGAGGTTAAATTTGACTTGCAATGTGGGCTCCCAAGCTGCTCGATATGATTTAAGTACTGATCCCAAGCCTTCAACTCAAAAAACTTGTATTGAATTTGTCCAGAAATTTCTGCTTGCACAATCTTTGTTAAAATGGCTATAACTCCCCGGACTTGGATTATTGCATTTCAAAGTGCGTTATGAAACTAAAAGACAGCTATTTGATCCATAATGAGACAACTCAACTCAGTAATGCTCGAATCTCATTCAAAAATACATTGCAAGATGGATGATGTTCCAAACTTGAACTCAAATGAGTTTACTCCTCTTGGGTTTGTATCATTCTCCCTACTTCAAAAAGGATCCGTACTCAAATCTGAGCATTATGTGTGGAATGGTATGATTGTGCCCTTCTCATTGGATGCCTAAAAACCTGAACAAAGAGACACCCCTAAACGGATTTGAGTAATGTTTAGTGAAAACATCATCTCTCCTCACGTTGGTATGGCTTATTTGTTTATTTGTGTGCTTTTCTTCTTCTTTTTAAGCGCAAATATCAGATTTTACATCATATGTGTCTTCTCTCACAAAGTTTGGCTATTATTTCGACTTTTATCACACTCTTCCTCTTTATACTCGATCTATTTACAAGATGTTGTCTCATTACTCAAATCTCCTTCACAAAATATTGAAGTTTGTGGTTCATCACAACACAAACTTTTGTAAATCACTTCTTTACAGGGTAACTCATCCCTATTAACTGAATCATTCTTAGTTCTCGAACAAAAATGTAAGGTTAGACAAAAACTCACTGAAAAGCTTCTCTTGATTGCAAAGGGACTAGTGGAACATATTTGTAAATGGTCCTCGAATTGAAATTGTTGTTTATCCAAATGAGAAAGGTTGCATTGTATGACCTCAATCACAAAGAGATTGGAATCCCTTTTCTCATTGGAATTGCCAACAATTTTATCTTTTGTAGCTTCTGAACAAGTCATGTCTACAAAATATTGTGGAGTAACAAAAGAACAAAAGAAACAAACTCCCCGCTTATTAGCTCTCAAAAAAAAAAAAAAAAAACACTTACGACTCAATTGACTGAAATAACCTTGAAAAACATTTGAAATCCATTACCAAATAAGGGAAGAGTTGCAAAACTTCAACAAGAGTCAAGGAAAACCTATGACTCTAAGAGATCAATAACAGTGATGAGGTAATTTGTAATTTAGGCTACATGGAGAACATGTGCATGTCTTTATAATCTATTAACACAAATACAGAAAAATGTTAGTTAACGTAAAGAAGCAAAGAGTTGGGCTGTAAAAGAATTTTAACTCTAGAATCAATAACAAGTTTGAGTTAAAAGAAAACTTAAAAAAACTGTATACAATTGTTCCAAATGAAAGAAAGAATGAAGAAGATTAGTGCATTTTAGGTTTTTGAAAGCAAGTTTAGCGGTAAAAGCTTTCAAAGATCTTTTCTTGAAAAAAAAATCTCATTGATGATCAAGCTTTGAAGGATGAAAACTTTACGACTTTACAAATCTTGGAAAGTAACAAACTTTAAAAGAAAACAAGAGTCGAATCACTTTTACTCAAAAAATGCTATTTGCATCTCACAAAAAAGAACAAATTTTCACTAAGGAAAATTATAATTTATTGGATGTTGCTAAAAGGGATGACTTAAAGTCCAAGTTACAAGAGTTTAAAAGAAATAATTATTCCAAATTAAAAATCTAATAAATATGTAAATAAAGCTCTTCCTAACCACTAGAATTACTTTAAACTCCTAGTGTTCTAACCAATCAAAATTAAAGAATGATGTAAATGTTACATTTATGAATAAGACTTTAATTCTCTTAAGAACTCTCTAATGACTGGTCAAGTAAAGTCCTTGTTCAATCTTCCTTCTATGTTATATTTCAACTGAAACACTTGCTTTTTTTCATGGCTAAGTAAGCTTCCTATTGACGACTACTTTTTGGGCTCATTGAGGTCGAATTTAACTTGCAAAGTGGGCTCCCAAGTTACCCAATATGATTTAAGTACTGATCCAAAGCTTTCAACTAAAAAAATTGTATTAAATTCTTCCAAAAATTTCTTGTTGCCTACTCTTCATTAAAATGACCATAAGTTGAGCTCTTGTGAAGCTAAGAGACAGTTCTCTGATCCATAAGAAGACAACTCAATCCAAAAATGCTCGTATTCTATCTAAAAATTCATCACAAGTTGGCAGGTGTTACAAACTTGAACTTAAATGAGTTTACCCCCTCTTGGGTTCGTACCAGATATTGAAGGTTCATTGGTTGGACTCAAGTTCAGTTGGTGAGAAACTGAGAAATAGAAATAGAGATGAACTTTTTATTACATTTTGGTGGTTTTGCTTTCTTTGCACCTTTTGTTGCCAAGGGGTTAGAGGAAAAGATATTTTTAGTATCTTCGTTTTTCCTTTTAACCCTCGTTTGTGCTTTTGGAAGGTTTTCTTTAAGTAGTATTGTTACTGTTTGATCGGTTTATTGCTTCTCTAATTTGTAGCCAACCTGGTTATTTAATAGGGGTATACTGTTTTGATGGATAGGTATGGTTCAACAATGTTCCTCATACACGTCTACTAGAAGACAAAGTTGGCCAAAATTGGATTTCTAGAAAAGGGAAGGATAAATTCAAGTTTCCTGGAGGTGGCACACAGTTCATTCATGGGGCAGATCAATACCTGAATCAGATTTCTAAGGTTGTTATTAAAATTTTAAATGCATGTAAAACTCCAAGAAATTTGGTGTCTGGATTTTGTTTCTGATTATCCAATTCTAATCTGTATATCCAGATGGTCCCTGATATTACATTTGGACATCATATTCGGGTTGTTCTGGATGTTGGATGTGGTGTGGCAAGCTTTGGTGCCTATTTGATGTCATGGAATGTCATAACCATGTCTGTAGCTCCCAAAGATGTCCATGAAAACCAGATTCAATTTGCACTTGAGCGTGGAGTGCCTGCAATGGTGGCAGCATTTGCAACTCGCCGTTTGTTGTACCCAAGTCAAGCCTTTGATTTGATACATTGTTCTAGATGTCGTATCAATTGGACTCGTGATGGTAAAACTTTTTGCTCCTGTCTTATCTAGTCATTTTCTAGCAGCAAGGAAAAGGGAGATATTTACCATTTGAATTTTCATCTCCTGTATATGCTCATTCTGTCTCGTCTCTTTTTCACTTTTCCAGTGAGGAATTCCTGCGATACCAATTTCCATCTCTTTGCCAATAAGTTTACCATCTACTACCATTTCTTCTTAAACAAAAAACCACTTTTACCTTTCTTGTGTATGTTGCAGAAAATGCTATTATGTTTATTTAGATGTCTCTAGGATATTTTTTGTCATGTTTTCTTCTTTTACTGTTATAAAGTTAAATTCTGGGATACATTCTAATGCATCCTTCCATTTTTATGCTGTATAATGAAGATGGAATTTTGCTTCTTGAGGTCAATAGAATGCTCAGGGCTGGTGGATATTTTGCTTGGGCTGCCCAGCCAGTTTACAAGCATGAAGAAGCCCTTGAGGAACAGTGGGAAGGTATAAATTCTGGACCTACAATTCATGATAGTCATGCCAAGAAATGTGATAACTGTATACTCGTGTACTAGAAAGTTCAACTTTAAATCAAACATACTTTATCCTGGTTGAGCATTTCTTCATGGCTTGTGTTCTTTTGATTAAACATATTGTTAGCAGCTTGTATGGAATTACATATTAGATTTTCTGTTCATGATTATTTTCTGTGCTTTCAGAGATGCTTAACCTTACTACTCACCTCTGCTGGAATCTTGTAAAGAAGGAGGGATATATTGCTATATGGCAGAAGCCCTTGAACAACAGTTGTTATTTAAGCCGTGAAGCCGGGTCTAGTCCTCCTTTGTGTGATCAAGATGATGACCCAGATAATGTTTGGTATGTTCACCACTCTGCCTTTTATTTGAAAAACGATGCATAATGTGATGCTCAGAAAGGTGATTTTGTTTCTGATGCCTTTCATCAGTTAAGCAGTGTCAATTTCATTTGTACATAGTTATAACGTCCTCAGGCTCCCTGGATTAATTTTAAATGTATTCTGAATATAACTTAATTAGGCTTTTTTATTTTACTTATCTGAGTAGTTTTAAGTTAGTTACAAGATATTTGCATAATCTCTCAGGTATGTTGACCTGAAGGCCTGCATTAGTCGACTTCCTGAGAATGGATATGGTGCAAATGTCGCTTCTTGGCCTGCTCGTCTGCAAATTCCACCTGACAGGCTGCAGAGCATACAAATAGATTCGTATATAGCCAGAAAAGAGCTCTTCATGGCAGAATCAAAATACTGGAATGAAATAGTGGATAGCTATGTCCGTGCTCTTCATTGGAAGAAATTTCAACTAAGAAATGTATTGGACATGAGAGCTAGCTTTGGAGGGTATTCTTTAAACCTAGTCTTGGACTGTACTACAGGCATATACTTGCTTCAGCATTTCTCAAATTTATGATTTATATATTGTGCAGATTTGCAGCCGCGATAATTGAGAATCAACTTGATGCTTGGGTTCTAAACGTGGTCCCTATTAGTGGGCCCAATACCTTGCCTGTTATTTATGATCGTGGATTAATAGGGGTCATGCATGACTGGTACTTTTTCTTTACCATAATTCCAATCAGGAAACTCTGTAGTTTATTGTATAGTAACGGATGCACTTTCATTGATGATTTTTAATCATTACTTATGATCTCATGGCCAAAAAGAAAAATGTTCATTGCTTAGGATCCAAGTAAAGTTATCTACACCTCAAATAAACCCTTCCCTTCCAGCTTTTACCTTTTTCATGTTTCTGGATTACATTGCTTTAACCATTTCCTCGTTTCAAAATGTTGTATGCTTAATATTTGTTTCGTCACTCTCATCATATAGGAATACAATGTCGGTTTTGTCTAAACCGTAGAGTATGCTATGTTTGTTTTTATTGCTTCAACCGAGTTATTTGCTAAATCGTGTCTGATTTACCAGGTGTGAACCATTTGATACATACCCAAGGACCTATGATTTTTTGCATGCAGTGGGCCTCTTCTCAATTGAGAGGAAAAGGTACACCTTAATACCTTGAAATCGGTCTAGTTTTACTCTGCTATCTGATTATTGAAGTTCTGGTCATGTCGGGACATCGATTTTTGCTTTGAAACAGAAGATTTCATTAGGCACCTTGAATGGTGAAATTCATTGTTGAAATAAATATTCAAGGTCCGTAAAATGGTTATTTTATAGCAAGAAAGGATGGTATCCGATAGGGGCATCACCACTGGGATTTGGGAGTTCATTTGTTATGGTTCAGTTTATTTATAATTTAATTATTTGTACTTGTATATCAGGTGCAATATGTCTACAATCATGCTTGAAATGGACCGGATATTGAGACCTGGTGGACGTGTATACATACGTGATTCTCTGGATGTTATGGATGAACTTCTAGACATTGTGAAAGCCATGGGTTGGCGACCAACTCTACGTGATACATCCGAAGGTCCTCATGCAAGTTACAGGATCTTGACATGTGACAAGCGTCGTGGTTGAACAAATCGGAACTATAAGTATTATCCGTGATGTTTACTAATGCAAGTTGAAAAGATAATTCGACAAGCGGCTTCTATACACGGTCATGTCCCAGCGAAAGAAAGAAGCTTGTGTATCGAAATTTGAACTGCATATAGAGGATTGAAGGATGCAAGTCATCGAACCGGGGTTGCTGATGACTTTCAGCTCTTATAATTGGTGTGCTGTCTGCTATGGAGATGGATGAAGCCAGATATTCGATGTCCTCGGCTGAAAGGTAAACTGATCTTTAACCGCTCTTTTCTAACTTAATTGTAACATATACGGTCATTGTAGGTGCATGCTTTTTTGCTCGAGTCAGTAGGATAATTATTTAGATTCCAATGGGACTGTTAAATATAAATGTTTATTTTTTTTAATAATCTCGTGATTATATATTTTAAATATTTTTTCATTTAATTATGTCCTGGCACGAGTATTGAGTAAAAAAGTTAAACTGCTATAAATATTTTATATCTCGGAAGCGACTAATCGTCTCCCATATTCGAGAGATCTTCTAGAAACGAAACTATCCGATTTACCGTTAGTATTTTTTTTTTATAATTTCCGGAAATAGATCTGCCGTTTTCATTCAAAAGAAAGGCTTAATGCTGAATTTGATTTTAACCATTTTTTTTTTCTCATTTTGGTATTTAATTTTTCATTTTGTCTCATATTGATATTTAAATTATCACTTCATTATCTGGTTGAGTCTATTTTTTGCAATAGTGTTAAAAAAATTATCCGCCAATGTGATGCCAATTATAATGTACCACGCCATACATTTAACCAATAATAATGTATTACATAGAAATTAAATTTATTTAATTAAAAATATTAAATTTAAATAAAAAAAATACTTTTAATTTTGATACAATGTTGATTGGATATTGATCGGTTTTAAATGTCATTTGACCATTTGCGTGGAGTTATTAGAAGCGTCATTATATTGATTAAAATGTAAAAAAAAAAAATATATATATATATATATAATATATATAAATAATTTTAAAAAAATTTAAAAAAACTTAAAATAAATATTAAAAAGTCAAATTAATATATAAAATTGAGAAATTTACTTATTTCAAAAACTTTAAATTCTAGAAATTTAAAACAGTATATCTAAACTCAAAACAAGTTAAGTTGGTTTTTTTGCAAATTTTTAAATTTCAATTTTTATATATTATTGAGTTCTAAAAATTTATATTTAAATATTTTAAAATTTTATAAAATGATTGTTTTTAAACGTCTTTTGAATTTATTATCAAAATAATATATATATATATATATATATATAAAAACAAAAAAAAGACATGCGATATGCTCCAATAGTGTCATGTAATCAATGTTCAATTAACGATGAATGAAAGTCGAAAGATATCTTTAAATTTAAATTTAACGTAGTTATTTTAACTAAGTCTAATTAACAGTTAGCACATTAGTGATTAATTAAATGGGGGAACATGTCGATTATTTTAATGCTAGAGTCTTAGATACTAGAATGCAATAAAAAGGAGAGAAAATAAGAACAGGAAAATTGAAGATTATTAAGTGGAAAAGAGAGAACTGGGGTCAACATCATAAAATCTAACAAAATCTAAGCCAGCGATGAAGATAGTGATGGGTTAAGAGACCAAAATTCCAGGTGTTTTATCCGAATTGGATGTTGCCAACAATGATCATCTTCTCCGAATCAAATCGGATCATACTTGAATGGGTGGAGATGGAATCCTATCCTATCCTACTAACTCACTTCTCCATTTGGCCTTTCACGCACTGCAATCGACCTTAGCTTTTGACTTTCGCAGCTTTTTCTTTTTAAATATAACCAAAACTTTTAAAACAATTTTAATACAGCGAGTGAGTGAGTATTGGCATTGATCTTTTATAAATGGTATTTACAATGACTATTGTGGCTATAAAAAGCTAAATATTTGGTATTATAGTCAACAAAATATTACTTAAAATATTATTTTTTTAAAAACCTTTTTATCCATTTCATCCCACTATCAAAACTCAAAACATAACTAATCTAAAAGTATAATACTAAAGGGTTTGACTGCCCACCATGAACGGGGAGAAACCTAAGTTATTCCATTAAAAAAATTGCTCCATTTCTCGTAATAACCAATTGCGTCGGTATCAACTTCAACATCGTGTTTGCTCCAAATATTTATATTAATAGATCATAGAATAAAAAAATTATGTTATATTATTAATTAAATTTTAATTAGATTGATATTTATATTATTATTAATATAAATTTTAAAAAATTATAAAATATTTATATTTTCTTTTTACTTTCTCAATCATAGAATTATTAAGTATTATGAATCTTGTAATAAATAATTTTTAATAAACAAAATATAAAATATTTAAGTTGTTAAATACCGTAATTAAGAACTAGTTATATTTAATATAATATAAGAATACTTATAAATAAATACGTAATCAAATTAAGTTGTAATGATCAACTTTGATGGACATCTTTGGTTTTAAGAACATTTTTTATCACAGAATATTGTCAAGGAAAAAGAAAATCTGTGTAACCCAAATAACATGATTCATATCTATTACAAACCAGGGTTAAATGTAACATTTTATTAGATATTTTTAGTTTTGGATAGAAGAAAATATTAAATCAATAAAATATTTTGACTAATTATAGTTTTTGCTTAAAGAAAATATAAAATAACTCCACACCCATATTTTCTTCTCTTCGAATTTCTCAAAAAAATGAAAAACTTAAAACTTTACATCTTGCAATTAAAAAATACAATATATTTTCAGTTAACATTATTTTTTGAATAATAATGATTTAATTTCATCACAGCGGCTGATTTTTCTTCAAATCAACCACAACAACGCTAACATTATCCGTACTGTTCCTGGCCAAGGCCAACTTTGTTAATAAAATAGAAGCATCCCAACAGGCCTTATCGGAACTTTCGGCCGTCCCACCCTTCACAGCCGTTTCACTACTAGGTGACTCTGGTGGTGACAGCGGTCTTTCAGCGCGTAAACACATACGCGCAACTCCACATGCTGTATCATTTGGTACCACATCCCATAACCCGTCGCTCGCTAATATCAAACACTCTTCTTCCCCTTTTCTCTTTGTTATCATCACCTCAGGTTCCGATATAACGAACGGTTTTAAATAATTATCCCCTGAAATTAAAGAAAAAATATTAAATTTAAATTTTATAGAATACAAAAATTAAAAAAAAAAAAAGTTTTTTTCTAAAGATAAAAGCTTACCAATTGCTCTAGACATGGCTAACATGCCAAGAACACGAGGACCATCCCAGTAAATTACTCGGCCACCGGCCTCTTGGATTCGGAGCAATTCGTCGGGTCGATCCGGCTGAAATAAAATAAATAAATTAATAAATAATCTTTTTTTTTATTTCAGTAAAATTTAAATATAGAAGGTAAAATATCTCACCTTGTGATCGTCGGAAAGAGGTAAAGCGACGCCGTTCTGGCATAAAACAGCGCGCGAATCACCACAGTTAGCAACGATGATCTCATCAAGCGTAACGACAGCAACCACTGCGGTGGAGCCAACGGCGTCGCACTGTGGAGTTTGAAGTTCGCATCGGCAACTTGAACTCTCCTTAGCGTCCATCGTCCAGTTTTGAACTTCCTTGTCCATTCTCTCAAAGCTCCTCTCCATCGTCCGCTTCCACTCCACCGCCTTCTCTCCGCTGCACGCTTCGATTTCTTCTTTTACTATCTCATGAAATCGATCTTTACACCTCATAGCAACCTATAAAAGTAAAAAAACGGAAGTTAGCTAAAACTGAAAAAATTCTCATTAATAAATTTGAAAAAATTCTCACTAATAAACTTAAATTTAAGAATTATTTTGATTTTTTTTAGTACATGAGAGCAGCCATGGCCGTCGAAGACGCCGTAAAAGTGAATATCCGACGAAATTTGAGCTTGCCGGCTTTGTTTGCAAAACGAAGGGTGAATCGAAACAGCGTCTTCCATATCTCGTCGCCTTCCGCAAACGGACGACATGCCGAACTTCGGCGATTCCTTTTCTTCTTCTACGGCTTCTGATTTTACTGCTCCATTAAAATTTAGACTTCCATTAAGTTCTTCATCTTTCTCAAGCTTATCAGTATCCGAGTTTTGAACAGCGTTATCACAATCACGAGAAGTCCGGCGAACGAGATCGAGCTTCTGGCGCTTCCGGCGGTTTTCTAACGGCGGTAGAACAGCAGCTTCAGCCACTAACTTAAACGGTAGAAGCTCCATTCTCCGGCGACGAGAAGCTCTTGAAGTTGGTTCAACCGGAGGCGCTACTTCACTTTCTCCAACAACTTCACAGCAAATTCCCGCCATTCGATTCGATTAGTAATTCTTTTGAAAGAAGAAAAAAAAGAAAATCAACAGTTTTTCACTGACGAACAAGTTGTTTTTCCCCTTTCTTTTCAGATTGAAGCAGGATTCATAAAAATGGCAGAGATTCAAGTTTTTGTACTGAGAGCTCTAAGTTCACCTGGGGGCCACACCAAAACTACGGGTAGACTGCCCGTCACCTCCGGGCAATGCGGTACCCGACACATACAGTTGTTGTGACGTCGATTTACTGAATTACATGAAGGTAATCAGCACCGTCCATTTTAGCACATTGGTTGATAATATGCCACGTTATCTTCCTCCTGAGTGATGTTGAACACGCTAGCCAATGCTTTTACGACACGTATAGCTAAAAATGAACATTAGTTCTCTGACACCCATGTGGTCCCATTAATCACTTTTTTAAATTTTAGGGAATTCCTACAAAAATTATTAATATATTTTTATTTATAAAATACTTGTATTTTGTTCAGTTGACAGTTGTACAATGAAAGTGTCTACATAACAAAGAAGATTACGACACGTGAGGGACCACATGTCAAAGATCTGATCAGAATATCTGAGCTTTCGATGAACTTAGAAATTGACACGTGTTATATGCTGACGTGGATCTTATGGTGCGCACTAAAGCTCTGGTTTTGTAGAAATATTATAGTGAACCGTCCTCTTTTTGCAATTTTAACACTTACCTAATTTCCCACTTACTCCCCTGTCCTTTTTTTGGAACTCACAATGCCCGCTTTTTAACAAAATATTATTGCATTTTATATTTCATACATTTAGACATTGAATTTATTTTTTTAAATGCAATATACTTTAATACGATATAGTATTAATTAGTTTCATATATTT
The DNA here is from genome assembly GCA_039519145.1 of Kokia cookei. Classification (NCBI taxonomy): domain Eukaryota; kingdom Viridiplantae; phylum Streptophyta; class Magnoliopsida; order Malvales; family Malvaceae; genus Kokia; species Kokia cookei. The sequence continues at coordinate 59,364,320 of CM076903.1, forward strand.
TTTATTTTATGAAAATTAGATATTTGGTAAAGTTTTAATGTCCTAAAACTTATTACTCTTTGATACATGTAATAAGATTAAAATTAATTAGAAAAATGATAATTCCTTAATCTTTAATGTATCATTTAGTATACGAGTATGTCATTTTTTTTTATCTAATTCGATACATGTGTTATTTTTGGTCCAATTTGATATCTACATCTGAGAAAAATTATATATTTTAATACTCAATGATATCGATGTTAGTTTTTTTAATGTCTAATTGGGTTTTAATTGGATTTGATGAAAATTAATTGTTAATGTTAATAGGTTTAAATTTTTCATGATTTTTTAATAGAATAAATTTAGTATAAATCGTGAATTGTTTCGATTTTATGTTAGTTCCATTGATGTGATTTATTTTGAATTTTAAGGTTAATTTACTAAAAATTAATTGTTAATATTATTAATTAATTATGAATTTTTATTCAATCAATTTTAAAACTCGAATTGAACACTAAAAATCAACATTATTACTTTCAAATATCAAAATACATAATTTTTATTAACTATAAGTACTGCATTGAATAAAAAAGTGAAAAAGAGGGTGAGAAGAAGTTAAAAATGATTGCAAAAAAGGACCTAGTTTCTAATTTAAATACGTGAAAACCCAAAGAAGACATATAGGGAAATAGTTGTATTTGTAGCCGCCTACGGAAAACGTGGGAGTAGAACCCCAGGGCCTAGAGTCGTAAGCCACCTTAAAGAAAAAAAGGTTAATAAGCAAAGCAAACGATTGATCCAATTAAGTAAAAGATTTAGCTGGCAAGCATGAAGTGACGCCTCAAAAAATCAGTGCCACGTGACCGGAGGAACCATTATTTTTTTATATTTCACATATTTTTGCCGATCAATGGTTAGGGATTTTTACATAAGTAATATAAAAATATATTACATTGTATAATTATATTTAGAACCGTTTAAAATTTCTATAAATATAAATTTTACGCCAGTGTCATCAATATTTTGTGAAATGAAATTATGGTACAAGTTAGAAATATAATTACAATGAAAATAATGTTATGAGAAAAAAAATGTTTCATAATTCAGAAATACTAGGGTCTTTTATTAAAATAATATAAAAAAAATTAATTTATTTATCAAAATAATATCTCCACTTCATTAATTATTAAAATGGTATGTTTTGTGGGATGGAGGATACTCTAGTGGTAGCATCGTGGAAAAATTTGACAAATTTTTTTAAAATTTTAAATTATATTTATATATTATAAAAAATAATAAAATATTGATGGTATCATGTTAAATGACGACACCAAAGGGAATAAAATACAAACAAAATACTCGAAAAATATTTGATATAGGGTGAAGGATATCTAATGGCGACACCAAAAAAGGCATTTCATGTGACGGCACCAAAGAAAAACTTGGACACATGTCAAGCTCTTAATCACCCGTGTGTGTAAGGGGTTTGGGAGGAAGATCTGTTCGAAGTTAGGAGTATTTAATTTTTTATTATAAAAGAGAGTGGGGGAACCAACGAGAGAGAAGAAGAAAAAAGAAAGAAAAAAAGGAGGGAAAGATTATTTTATTTTATTTTGTGTGTTTATTGTTAATTTTTTTTAAAGTTATTTAATTTGTTAATAGTAGTAGTAGTAATTATTTAGTTTTTAATTTTAATGTTTAATGTGATTGATTTGTTATTATAATTTTATTTGTTTAGTAGATTGATTAAAGGAGGAAAATGTTAAAAGAAAAGTATCTCATTTTTCTTTGGTGCTGTCATTCGATATCCCTTCACCCATGTGTCAAGTCTTGTATCTCATTCTCGTATTTAATTTTTCGATTTGTATTTTATATGTATTTCCCTTAGTGCCGTCATTTAACATGGTACCATCAATATTTTATTCTTTTTTTATAATATATAAATATAATTAAAAAAAAATTAAAAAATGAGTTAGGTTTTTCTCATGGTGTCGCCACTTGAGTATCCTCCACCCCACAAAACATACCATTTTAATAATTAATGAGGTGTAGATATTATTTTGGTATATATATTATTTTTTATATTATTTTAGCAAAAAATCCGAAATATTATGAATGTAATAATTGTTTATATTATTATCAATTCATAATTATTATTATTTTTGAATAATATGTTGACTGAATTTATTAAAAATTAAAATAGAGAAGTATTAAAATGTAGCAGAAAAATAACAAAACAAAGAGAAACTAAAAAAAACTAGAAAACGAAATATCAGACCGGCAAAACACGTCTAGTGAGCTATAACGATAGGGATGAGATGAAACATTAGAGAAAAGAAGCAGGAAACAAAACTTTTTGTCTCTATCCACCTACACACTTAAGGATCGAAGTAGGAGTGCTGAGCGAAACAAACAATTTTATAGGTTATTCCGTAAAACAGATCTGATTGCATCGGTAAGCAAACCACAAAAAGAGTTTAAATATAATTTTGTAATAGTATCTTTGGATATACTTAGTGCAGTGAAACTGGCTAGGGCTTATCACACTTCAAGATGTATTTGGGGAATTATAGAATGAACCTTAATAATATTTTTGTTGTTACACACATAATTGTTGTAAATTGCGTAATGCAAAAACTAATTTGGATGTGTTATATTGGTCTTAGGCTAGAAATACATAAATATAATTTTTTTTATTGGAAACATTTATTTATGTAGAGAATAAAGTAAGGTTAGATAGATTATGGTACAAAATGTTGATTAAATATTCTGTAAGAGTATTGCAATGGGAAGGTGCAAAGTGAATTGTCCAACTTTTTACGAGCAACAACATCCGTAAACTCATTTGGGAAACTCTAAGAATTCCTTGGAAAAGAAATTTGGTCCTTAACGAATTACCATGGCTTCGAGGGTATCATTTTTCTTTGTTTGATCACCCCTGACAGCATGGAGGGCCTCTTTTATCACATCTCGATTGGCACTAAAAATCTCCACTACACAATCCCTAAGTTGCTCTTTCATCAAGTCCAACTTATCGGTGCGTCCTTTAACTACCTCAAGGGTATCCCTCACATCCCCCATGGAGCTCTCAAGTTTGGCGACCCTGCCTTCCAAAGCTGATTACATATCTCGCAGGCTGCTAGTTTTCTTGCCCCTCCCATGGGTTTCCATCGGCTCAACACATTATTCTACTCCTTTCGACATCTAAATTAGTGCCTTCAAACATTAGCTCGGATTCCAACTGTCATGAGACTAGAACTTTAGTTTGGCAAACTGCGCAACCTTAAGCGATTTCTTTGGTTCAAATCCGGTCAAGTCAACCTTACTCTCGAAATATGAAAATTCTCGTAAAAATTCTCTAACTTATCAAAGCAAAGTAAAAGCAAACTCGAAACAAAAGAGTAATGAAAAATAGAAAAGCCAATGGAAAGAAAGAGCACATAAAATGTTCAAGTAAATGCTCTCAATATATTCTTTTAACTCGAAAATGAAATACAATGAGATGATTATAAATGAAAGGAAAAGTCTCTATTTATAGTTAAGTTTCTCCAGAACCAACGGTACAGATTGAATTACATCAACAATTAAAATTAGCGCTTATCTACAAGATGAGAGTCCTAAAGAATTCAAACTCTATAATTCTCTATCCCTTGTGTAGTTACATTGATTACTCTGGTAACTCTAATTCTACTAAAGTGTTTCACTGGACTACTAAAACTTCAAGTACATAGATTTCTCTATGTGCTCCACAAGTCAGGTCAATTCAAGTGAATTAAATAAATCTCATTTATTCAATTGACCTCCACGAAACGTTCTGTACTATAGTTGTATAACGTAACTAAGATCTTTTACACGTACAAAAAATGACGAGAACTCGAGTTACATTAGATAAAATGTGAGACCATTTCAAAGCAAATTTGAATTATGGGAGCACAAATCTCTGGTTTACATCTTAATTACTTCAACACATAACACACAAAATCTTAATAACGATAATACAACACTCAAGATCGAATTAGAATGTTGTGAATTAAGGCAAATATCTGCCATTTAACTGCAATAAAGCTGTAAATAATATTAAAAGTAACAATGCAAATAAACACCCAAATCCCAAAATCCACCATAGAAACGAAACCCACAAAACAAAGGAAGCTAAAATAAAATAAGAGAAGATCATACCCTCGCTCATTTTCTAGTATAGTAGTTTTGTTCAACATTTATGTATTAGCATTAGAAACTATGATAAAAGATCAAATCAACGATTGAAGCCATTCACTGTAAATCCTCCATCCACAGAAACGACCTGTCCAGTGATGTAAGAAGCAGCCGGAAGGCAAAGATATGCTACCATTGATGACACTTCTTCTGGTTCTCCAATGCGTTCAAGTGGTGTTCGAGATATTACTTTTTCCACAAATTCCTTCTTTTCAAGTAACTGTGTAAACACATATACAACAGCAACAGAAAGGAAAAATAAGATGCAAAGCATGTAAATAAACCCTGTAAAATGGCAATAAAAAAAAAAACTTAAAAACAAGAAATGGGAAACCTTACGTGTTCAACAAGTGAGGTTCTGATGTACCAGGGAGCAACACAGTTGGTCCTGATATTATCCTTTGCCCATTCACAGGCTAGGGTTTTTGTGAGCTGATTAATAGCAGCTGCCAAACAACAAATACCAGACATTATTCGAGCATGGATACTAAAATCTGTACAATCTATTACCACCATCTCTGATTAACACATCGATATCCGATATTCACCTACGAAGAATAGGAGGTAGAGAAGGGCTAGTTAAGAAAACAAGTTACCTTTAGTTGGTGCATAAATGGATCCACTGCCAACATGGGTTAAACCTGCAACAGACGAAATGAACACAATGCTTCCTTTTCCAGATGCTTTTAGAAGTGGATGTGCAAGTTGGCAGAAATGGTATGAAGATTCGAAGTTTGTTGACATCAGCTTTGAAAATTCTTCCGCAGAGTACTCAACTGTTGGCTTACTGATGTTTGTTCCCACATTATTGACCTACACTCCGACATGATACAAAAATACAACACAGCACATTCGATAAGCACGATAAGAGCATCTTCATTAAATAATTTACAGCTTATGAACAGATTTGGAGGTGAGTGTTAAATACACATAAGTGTCTGATACATGGTATATTTAATTTTTAAAAAAATAGATTTTACATGTACTTGTATTTGGAGAGTATTGAGACTTCAATCAAAACTATTCACTAGTAAACTTAGATCCTAGGCAAGTATAAAAGGGCTAGGTAAATGTTGTCTCTAATAAAAAAATTCGCATAAGAACATAAGAACATATGAACAGATTTTAACAAATTAAAGTGAAGTAATGGCAAAATCATTAGAATCATACATAAAGAACCAAAATGATCCATATAAATGTCTATAAGACAAGGCGAACATTGGCAAAGGGACTTACAAGAATGTCAAGCTTCCCATTGAAAACAGAGGCCACATTGTCTATCAGTTTCAACCTTTGGTCTTTAGACGAGGCATCACAAACTGACCCATTAACCACAAACCCTTTGCTTTCCCATTCTTTCAAACACTTATTCAACTCATCTCCATTCCTTGAACATGTGTAAACAGAAGCCCCAAGCCCTGCAAGTTCTTCCACTATAGCATGCCTTGAAGCAACAACCAGTAAAATAAAATAAAAATGCAACTTTAAACATTGGGTTTTATCTAAAAATCAAAACTTTGACCATTTAAAGCAAATAATCAGATAAATATTGGAAATCAAACATAAAACAAGCAGTAAAAAAAAAAATCGAACATTGGGTTTCATCCAAAAATAAAAAGGAAATCATAAGAGAAAATACTGGGAAAGAACCAACCCAATTCCTCGAGTGCCACCGGTGACCAGGGCAGTCATTCCATTGAGAAACCATCTTGAGTTTTTTGATTTGGAGTTGCTTGCTGTCTCTGCCATGGATTTCTTTTTTTTTTTTTTTAAATAAAAAAATTGATTCTCCTTTTCTCTCGCTTTCTTTCACCCAGCTGCAAGTGTTTATATGGAAAATGGACTCTGGCTTCGTTGATAAATCTTTTTGTAAAAAGAATTCTTTTTGAAATCCACGTCAGGTTATACTTTTCTCCCACCTTGCAATGATTTTATAATGATTAATGATTAATTTGGGTTTAGAGTATAGACACATGGTTATAGGGTTATTTTAACCAAATGACCCAAAATAATTAATATTTATCAAAATAATTTTAGTTCAAAAATAATCATTTAAATGATCTGAAATGAACAGTAAAATTGAGTGGGGAACTTTAATGGTCGGCACTTGATAAGTATCAAAAGTAATATATTTAAGTCTCATTCTTAATACGTTTTTGGATGATTATTCGATATAAAATGATGAATGTTATGCTCCTAATCCTTTAAATTTATGTTTTTATACTTAGGAAAATATTTTGGAGCAAAAAAGAGCGAAAAATGAGAGAGAATCAAAAAAAATAAAGTAGATTTTAAGAGCCACACAGGTTGAGCACATGGCTATGTGAGCCACACGGGATGGGCACACGGCCATGTGAGCCACACAAGATGGGCACACTGTCGTGTGAGCCACACAGTCATGTGCCAGAATGTATAAAAATTGCGATTTGCGTCCAAAACATGCGAAAAAGTGCAATTTTTAGGTTTTTTTAGGTATTCTAAGACTTATATATACCAAATATGAGAAGAAATATGAGAAGAGAAGAGTAAGCCGTCAAATAATATTGAAGAAAACAACTTGAAAAACACCATTGAAGCCATATTTGAAGTGAATTTCCATCAATATTGAAGACTTCTTTTTAATTTATTTGGATTTTATTATGAGTTTATTTATTTCTTATGGTTATACTGTCTTTGAAATATTTTTATTTGTGAGCATGAACTAATTTTCTAAATACCTAGAAGAGATGAACCCTATGATAAATTTTGTTATTTGATTTCTATTTTACGCAATAAATACTTAAAACAATTGCGTGTGCTTAATCCTTGATTTAGTATTTTCAAGATATTAGTTCATGTTTTATATGCTTAAATTAAAGGAGGAATAGACCCTTTTTAATAGTAAATCTAGCATAATTGAGTGGAGTTGCATGCAATCCTTGAAATAGAATGATATAAATCTATCGGATTAGAGTCAAATCTAATAAAGGATCCAAAAATTGAGTTAATGCGACAATAGAGGTTTTAATTAGAAAGAAATTTGAATTAATCAATCTAGAGTAAATTGTTTTTATGCTTGAATAGAGGTATTAGCATAATTTAAGGATTTCTACGGATCAAGATACTAAGTGAATAAATTGTTTGATTCAGATTGATAATAATAGATGAAATATAGGTGAACCCTTTCCTGAGTATTATTTCGCTTCTTAGTTGTTAATCATTTGTTTTTTGATTTGTTTTTTATTGTGTTCTTTAGTTTATTAATTTAGTTAATTTTAGTTTTAATCAACCACTCCAATTTATCTGTTAAATAGTAGGAAGACAAAAATTATTAATACTTTTAATCATCGTGGGAGCAATATCTGTGCTCACCGTAACTATATTATTAATTGATAAGTGTACTTGTATTAGTCATATTTTTAGTTAGTTTCAACTGTATCAGAACTACAATGGATTTTGACCCAATCATTGCCTGATGACTGTGTGAAGGCTTAAAAAAATGTTTTTTTTTGTTTTGTGACTTCAACAACCGACACTAAGGTATTTTTTTCACACTGTATCATACTGGTATACATTTATAGTAGTATTTGAAAAAAAAATTAGTTGCTAGCCATTAAATGACCAACACCCAATAAAAATAATATTTATTTAAAAAGTTGGTGCTGGCCATTTAAGGGCCAACATCCAAAAAATTAATTTTTTATTTAAAAAGTTGGTGTCGACTATTTAATAGCCAACACTCAATTTTTTTCAAATACAGGTAAAATGTATACCAATATAATACAGTATGAAAAAAAATCTTGGTGCCGAACATTGAAGACCCAAAACAAAAAAAAAATCATATTTTTAATCATTGACATAATTATCAAGCAATGATTAGGTCAAAACCCAATGTAGTACTGAAGTCCCTCACCCAATTTTACTGTTCATTTCAAGTAATTTAAGTGATTATTTTTGAAACAAGATTATTTTTGTAATATTAATTTTTCTTGAGTCATTTGGGTAAAATAGCCTGATTATAATCTTATAGTGATTAATGATTAACTTTTTCGGTTTTTACGATTTAATTATTTTATCTTAATCATTCAATAAAATTATCGGACTGAAATTCCATATAACTCTATAGTATACTCATAAATATTAATTAATAATATTTACTTACTCGATTATCGAAAAAAGGATTTGGAAACCACTGGCAAATATGGTTATATGTACTGTACTTGGTTCAGTTGCGTATTGCTTGTTACTGGCTTCCTTTTGTGTAGTGCGTTGTTATATACTTGAGGACTTTCCATTATTTCTTGCATGGGTTGATTGCATAAAAATGGAAATTCTCCCATGTTCTTTACCCCAAAGTCTATTTACTTGTGTTAAATTTACCTTTTGAAAGAGAAGGAACAATTTTAAATAATATATTGTAGAGGTCTATTTCACGTAAAACTACTGTATGCTTTATAGAATTTAAGTATGAAATGATCTGAATTCAAGAATAATCTTGACTATGGTTCCATGTAGAGTTTTCTGCTCAATTCTGCAAATTTTAAGTGTATTTGAATTCTATAGACGAAAGCACACCCCTTTTCTGCAATGAAGGATGCCAATCCAATTTTCAGTGTTCATCAATTCCATTTTAAGTGGTAGTAACGATTCCAATGATAGTTATATTTATAATTACATAATTTTCTCCCAATTCAAGTGTCATGGGTGTTTGATTTTTCCTGCTAAAATTTATTATATTGGTCTCAAATCTCAATATTGGATTATTACAGGACATTATTCTCAGATTCAAGGAGAGAAGAAGTGGAAAGGGCACATGGAAATGGTCTGAATTTACCAGCAAGGTAGCTGTACAATTGAATGATACTCATCCTACGCTTGCAATTCCTGAACTGATGCGCTTGCTAATGGATGATGAAGGACTTGGGTGGGATGAGGCTTGGGATGTAACAACAAGGTGCCTAGTTCTACTTTCTAAGAGGGTTTTATAGTAGTCATGTTGCTTCATGGCCTGTATTGCCTTTGTTTCCTTTTTTCTCTTTTTGACATTATTAAATGTAAATAACTGAACCAGGACAATTGCTTATACCAATCATACTGTCCTTCCTGAAGCACTTGAGAAGTGGTCACAACCTGTAATGTGGAAGCTTCTTCCTCGCCACATGGAGATCATAGAAGAAATTGATAAAAGGGTAATTCCCTTGTCTTTTACTTTCTATTTGTTAGAGTCTTCTAATTGTAAAGTTTAAGTTTCTTTCAGTTTCTTGCAATGATCAATGCCACCCGTCCTGACCTTGAGCATAAGCTTCCTACCATGTGCGTCTTGGATCATAATCCCCAAAAACCTGTTGTAAGGATGGCGAACTTATGTGTGGTATCTTCACATGGTAAGTAAATCATTCTACAAAAATCACCGAAGCTCGTAAAATTGTAGCGAAAAGCACTTCTTTTGAGCTGTTCTGTGGACCTCTTTTCAGGTGAATGGTGTAGCCCAGCTGCACAGTGACATCTTAAAGGCTGAGTTGTTTGCAGATTATGTCTCTATATGGCCCACCAAGTTCCAAAACAAGACTAATGGAATTACTCCTCGTCGATGGCTTCGGTTTTGCAGTCCAGAGCTCAGTAACATAATCACTAAGTGGTTAAAAACTGACCAATGGGTGACCAATCTTGACCTGCTTTCTGGTCTTCGACAAGTATGTATCAGATAATTCTCTGGAGTATGCTTTCTTTTATTCTTTCAAATCTATAATTGCAATAATGTTGCATATTGAACTTATGCTTCTCCGACAGTTTGCTGATAAGGTAGATTTTCAAGATGAATGGGCATCTGCTAAGATGGCTAACAAACAACGGTTGGCGCAATACATATTGCGTGTAACAGGAGTAAGCATCGATCCAAACAGTTTATTCGACATACAAGTTAAGCGTATTCATGAATACAAGAGACAGCTGCTGAACATTCTGGGTGCAATCTATAGGTACAAGAAGTTAAAGGTATCAAATCATACTGATCGTTCTTGACAATTTGTTTGCTTAATGAAATCCTGTTTACTGGCATTTCATTTTCAACCAGTATAATACTTTTTGTCTACCAAATTTGAAAATCATCATCATTATTATCGGTATTATAACTGTTATTGCTGTTGTGTGTGCACATAAATTTTCAATCTGAATGCCGTTTTTAACATCATGGCTTTATATTAATTAAATTATGCACAGCTAAAACAACTTAAGATTAAACCTACCTACTATAGAACACCAAATGAATTGCTTCACCTTCTCTGAGCTTTCATATGTCCCTTTTCATTCATCACATTGATTTAGATGTTTGATTTTTTGGTTCTTTAATGTTTATATCAACTCAAAGCCGGTTATCAAATAATTTGCACTGATTTATTTTCTTGAAACTAATTTATGGTAGGAGATGAGTCCTGAGCAGCGCAAAAATACAACTTCCCGCACCATTATGATTGGAGGGAAAGCATTTGCCACATATACAAACGCTAAACATATAGTCAAATTGGTGAATGATGTTGGTGCAGTAGTCAACAATGATCCTGAAGTCAATAGCTATTTGAAGGTAAATTAATTATTTTCGACTCGTACTTTTGCCTTTTTGAGATCTTTTATTTTTGTAGGTTTGAAGTCCTTTTCCCTGTTTTTCTCGATCAGAAACCCAAAACATAATACTTTTGTATCATGTGCATTGTTATTTAGCAAAGCGCAACCAGTGGAATTGACATAACTTGCTTAAAATGGAAGTAGAAAGTTTACATATGAAAATTTGAAGCATCAGTGCAGTTACGATTGCTTAATTGGTATTTAACTCCTTAAGTCCAACGCTTCAATTGTATGATATTCCTTATATAATGTTCTTAAATTTTTACTACTGGGCAGAATCTTTGGTAAATGTCTTCAATTTATGTCAGGTTCATCCTACAAAGCATTATGTTCTGTACTAATTGGAAATTTTCAGATCGTATTTGTTCCAAACTACAATGTGTCCGTAGCTGAAATGCTAATTCCAGGGAGCGAGCTTTCCCAGCATATTAGTACTGCAGGCATGGAGGCTAGTGGGACGAGCAACATGAAATTTGCTCTAAATGGCTGCCTCATAATAGGAACACTGGATGGGGCTAATGTTGAAATCCGTGAGGAAATAGGGGAAGAGAATTTCTTCCTTTTCGGTGCAAGAGCTGATGAAGTCCCTCAGTTGCGGAAGGACAGAGAGAATGGATTGGTAAGAACTCGATTTATTATTGCAACTTTGTGAACTTAAAGTCAGCACCGTCAACTGAAATTATCAGCCTCATTGATTGGTGCCGTTAAAATCAATATGGCTAGTCTTGTTAATTATGTAAAGTGCAACTTCCGACTTTGAGATGTGATTTTTTTTTTTTTTTTTACCATTTGGTTAATGTTATTTCTAACTCGTCCAACAGTTCAAACCCGATCCTCGGTTTGAAGAGGCCAAGCAGTTCATAAGAAGTGGAGCATTTGGAAGTTACGACTACAATCTACTTCTTGACTCTCTAGAAGGTAACTCGGGTTATGGTCGAGGTGATTATTTCCTCGTTGGTCATGATTTCCCAGATTACATGGATGCTCAAGCCCGAGTAGATGAAGCTTACAAGTAAGTCCTAAACTTTACTTTTTAAGTCTGAATGCCCCAACTTACATGAACGATAATAACATGTTTACTAAAACGTTATACGTCGTATTATCGCTCCTTCAGGGATCGTAAGAAGTGGCTAAAGATGTCTATACTAAGCACTGCTGGCTGCGGCAAGTTCAGCAGCGATCGGACTATAGCCCAGTATGCTAAGGAAATTTGGAACATCGAGGAATGCCGCGTGCCATAATTTCGACCCAATCTCTTTTGGCAATCAGGATCTAGTTTTTATGGTAATGAAAAGCATATATATATAAGAATAATAGTATAATTTGCATTCGGAAACCATATATGTCTTTAGCAAAAACAAAAAATAAGCGAGAAACCCTGCATCTCCATTTCACCTTTAAATGTAATAAACTAAGTAATGTGTTTTACTGAATTGCCTTACTAGTTTTTGGAACTTTAGTTGAGTATTAAAATTTCAATTTTAGTAAGCAGAATTCAGTCCTTGAAATATATATGTATATATATGCCTAATCCATGTATACATATATATTTGTTAGAAGATGTTTGTGTATAAATTTATATATTTTTTCATTTGATATAGTGTTTGAAGTTGTAGATCTTAGGGGTTAAATGAGATTGAGATTGCAAGCTGTTTGAATTCGATCTTATCATTTTCGAGTTGAGCTTAAGCAACTTGAACTATTAAATGATCTGAGATCGTGTATCAAACAGTTTACGAGTCTGATTCAGTTGTTTATTTATACTTGTATTTTTAATATTTTGATATTAATTTGCTACTTTACCCGAAAAAAAGGTATACGTCTTAAGTATATAAATCGTGTAAATGAACTTAATTAAGTCAAACTTAAATAGTTTGATTTTATTTTAAGTTAAGCTCAAAAGTTGAGCTTTAGGCCACGAGTATTGAGTTGAACTCGAGCTCACGTCCAAGCTTATTACAGTTTGAGCCAGGTAAATATCGTTAAATGCACGACTATTCTACTATTAGCGCTCTTACTCTGCCTTCGTTGGATGTTAAAATTTAAATAGTATTATCTTTATTATTTTCATATACTTTACACCTTTAAATCCCACTATAGATATTTTGAATATCAGTATCATTTTAATAGGTATTAGATTCATAAAAAGCTATTTGATATTTATTTAATTATTTTGGATAATTTTGACACCGTTGACATTTGATAATGTCAAATTAAATATTAAAGCTTATAATTTGTTATTATATTTATTTACGAGTCTAATTTTTTGTTCAGATTCGAAAATTCATCCAAAATTTGAAAAAATTCAAATAAAAATATAAAACTTGAAAATAAATTTAACCAAAAAAATTAACTTTATTTAAAATATGAATCGAACTTGAATTTAAATAAATATTTAAATTTGATCTAATTCGACTTATTTTAAATTTATAATAATTTATATTATATATTTTTTTATATATTATGTAATTTAAAATATATAAAAATAAATATATACTAAATATATAATATTTAAATATTTTTAATATATAAAAATATTAAATATTAATATAATATAATATAATATTTTAAAAAAAATATGAATAAAAATTTGAATTAATCTTTTGTAAATATATATAAAATTTGATAAAATTTTAAACTCAAATTTCGAATCAAGTAATAACTGGATAAATATAAATTATATTAATATCATACTTAAATTAAATCCAAACTCAATCTTAAAGATCCGAATTCGAACACCTGTACATGCAAAATATATACATTGTTAAATGGTTAAAAAAATATAAATAAATATTATCATGTAATTAGACCAGTACATTAAAAAAAAATTAATTTGTTCAATTTCCTTACAAATATTGCACTATGCTGTCTTCGGCAGTATCAATATTTAAAAAAAAAAAAAAAGAGTCGGTTTCATAAGATGTAGATTTATAGAAAAGCCATTAACAAGGTAAACAGCAACTTTTCCTGAAACTACTAGTATTATAGTGCATTCATAGTAAAAGTAGCATCTAAGCCCTCTGCCATTCTTCAAGATGAAGAATTCGATCTAGTAGAAACCGACCTCGATATGGATCTCAGAGCTGGACTTCCACTTCTACTTCTAGAGTAGCTTTTGTTAGTCGGACTTCTCACACTTCTCCTAGGTGGTGGAGAAACGCTTCGAGAGTAGCTCCTTGACCTCCTCCCAACTGAGGAAGTGCTGCATGAGCAGCTCCTCCTCAAACTGGTACTTCGCTTAGGGCTGACACTATACGAGCAGCTTCTCCTCGAAGCTCTCCTTGACCGAGGAGGTGTAAGACTTCGAGAAGCAGAACGATAATGGTGTCTCCTATATCCAGGCAAGTATGACCTATCACGTGATCTTCTATAGTATCGATCATCAGGTGAGTAAGAATGGTCCCGCCTTCTATAGTATTGATCATCAGGAGAGTAAGAACAATCCCGTCTGCAGTGGTAACGATCACTGGGAGAGTAAGACCTATTATGCCTTCTATAATATCTATCATCAGGAGAGTAAGAACAATCCCATCTATGATAATAACGATCGTAAGGCGAGTACGACCGATCACGCCTTCTATAGTATCGACCTTCAGGAAAGTAGGAACGGTAACAATAATTCGTTCTATAATAGCGGTCATCAGGTGATCTACCATACCGGGAACGAGCACGTGAATAAGACCTATACCGAGGGGAGTAAGATCTGCTCCTACTCCTCCTATCAGATGAATAACAAGATGACGGGCTTCGGCTCCTTGAACTAGGAGATAGACCGGGTGAGCAACTCGGCGAACGATTACGCCCTGTTTGCAGAGAATAGTACTAACACATTTTCTCGTTGGCTCAAAGATAACAAAATCAATAGAAAGGAACCATACCACGAATAGTTCTCAACCCCAAATACCTTCCCGGTGTAGGGGTTCTCCCCCTCCGCCTCCTAGCCTGCAATAAACAAAACTCGAAACATAAGATTCTAAAATCACCTAACCGTCCACAAACAAAACAAGCTGAAAGACAGCTAGGTTTTCCAGAATAAGTATGAAATTGTAAATCAAAGCAAAGACAGGGAGACGTAAAGCTAAATAAAGAGAGAAATTCCGGGCATACAACCCTAAAAATCTGATTCTTGATGTTCTGTTTGATTTACTTTTGGAATTTGTTGAAGAGCTGCTTTACAGAGCTAAACCTGCTACTGCCACAAAAAACTTCAAGTGGAAAGAAGCAAGACAACTTTCAAAAACTCTTAGAAACCAACCATCCACATAATCGTTATGCAATATCTTAAGGAGCAAACACGAAATAATTAACGAAGCAGGCAATAATCAACACAAGAAAACTTTTACCTTCTCAACTGTAATGACACGTCCCTCAAGAACAGAACCGTCCAAGTACTTGATGCAACGATCAGCTTCTCTGTTGGTAGCCATTGTAACAAACCCAAATCCGCGGGAGTCCCT